>JAEVFF010000477.1:85667-219446 GCA_018901945.1 Pugionium dolabratum
CGTGGCAACAAGTCAACGAATGTGTTACACGAACGATGTCGTTTTGTAGACGTCGTTTTGACTTGGGGGAAATTTATGTAATTAGGGTTTGGAAATCGATTTGGGCAAAGTCCATTTTCTCATACAATTAGGGTTTATTTGATCCATATCCGCTCCGCAGCAGATCAAACGGAGCGGGATCTATGGGTCAAAATTGATAATGAGAGGCCTACTCTCATTGGTATAACTTTAAGTAAACTTGAAATGATTTCAAACTGGTGTAGTGTGAGAGTATCAAATGAATTAGGAGCAAACCATCCAAGAACAGCCAAGTTCTCACTTCTAGTGGCAGTGATAACATCGACGATGATCGGATTCGTTGCATCGAGTGTTCTATTAATCTTTAGAAATCAATATCCATCATTATTTGTGGGCGATGAAGAAGTCATCATTCTTGTTAAAGAACTCACACCAATACTTGCACTCTCCATTGTCATCAACAATGTGCAACCTGTCTTATCAGGTAACTCATATGTCATTATCTATCTCTATACCAAATCTCGTGCAATTCGGTTTGATTAAATTCTGGTTTTTCTAGACTTAGATCATACTTTTTCAACCGTGTTAAGTTTCTCTAAGACTAGCATTAACTTTTTTCAGAAGTACCACAAACATTGTAAATAATTTTTAGTGGTTTATAATTTAAATGTTTAGATGTGGTTTTCAAGGTTTTAGGATGTAGTTTTTAAGATTTAGACTTTAGTTTTTAAAATTTTAATTTCAATTTTGGTTTTGTGGTATTTTTGAGATAAAAAAAAATTTTATTGTATTTTTGAAATAAACTATTGGTGATAAAAAGAGTAATATCATAAAATAAAATATTTTTAAGTTTTTGTTTTAAATTTAATACAATAAAATTAAAATTATAAAAAACCATAAATTATTATATAAAAAGAATTATTTACCCTAAATAAATTGTAAATAAAACTAAAACATTATGTTTAACTTTCTTTTTTCCAATTTATGGTTTAGATTTTATTGATTAAAAATAATTAAAATATTTTAATAGTGTTATTATTAAAAAATTAAACAGATAATGTTATATTTTAAATAAATAATAAACAGATATTATTTTGTAAAATTTTGCAAAAAAATTATGCTATTTTTGAAAATTTTCGTTTAACGAATTTTGGTGAAAGTCAGCTTTTTTATTTTCTTATATCCATTTTGTGTTATTTTAATTCATATTGGTTTATCTATTATGATTCGGTAATTTTTTTTGGTTCTAACTAAATTGAAAAATCTTATGAGAAATTGAAATTCATTAAGATCAATTTTGATCATGTGAGAAGCTTAAATCAACCCGATGGCAATATGGTAATAAACTGAAAATTCAGGGGTGGCTGTGGGAGCTGGATGGCAAGCAGTGGTGGCATACGTTAACATTGCATGCTATTACTTGTTTGGAATTCCATTTGGTCTGTTGTTAGGATACAAATTTAACTTCGGTGTAAAGGTAAAAAAATTATCACTAATCTTTTACCTTCTAATTAAACTTTGAAATCTCTAAATTCATGAACTTTTGAAGATCGATAATGCGAAATTTTTCGATGTATTATTAGGGAATTTGGTGTGGGATGTTAACGGGAACTGTGGTTCAAACAATAGTCTTGACATGGATGATCTGCAAAACGAATTGGGACAAAGAGGTAAACATTATGAAAGTCAATCTATAACTGTTTAGTTTTAAGATAAAGTCTTCAATGTCTTAATGCACAATTGATATGTTGTTATTTAGGCTGCTATGGCTGAGGATAGGATAAGAGAATGGGGAGGAGAAGTATCTGAAGTAGAACAACTATTGAACTAAAATGACATTACATTTGTATTCAATGAAACTCAAAAGTACTTTCTTTGTTGTTCTGCACAATATTTTGGCTATGTAAGGATTATTTGATAGTGCCAATTAGGTGCAAACGAACATAATTCTTGTTTCTAGAGATTAACTGCAAAATATATAATTCTGAGTACGAAAAACGTGATTTTGAAAGTGTGATATATCAAGAAGTATATATAAAAAATATAGAAAAACTAGATTTAAATTCGTATCCTATATAAAAATATTTACACATATAATAATTATTTATTTAGTAAATAAAATTTTTAAATAATATTTATCTTAAAATATTTTTTATAGTGTGACACATTAACATGACATATTTATAATCACACGTGAATTTAAAATTTATTTGTTAAAATGTTTTAATTAATATATTAGGGATAAAAGAATAATAAAGTTGAGAACTATCTCTACTACCATTGTTAAGTGTATTTTCTTCTACATAATATCTAATATATTATTTGAGAAATATTTTAAGAAAATAATCTTATTCTAAAGTATTATTAACAGATATATTATGATGACGTCTCATCACCACAGTGAATTTCAAATAAATATATAAATAGTTTAAATTACTAGAATAATTATAATATATGTCATTGTTATTAATTTGGTTATACAATAAATATATTTTATTAAACTAACAAAAAAATATTATTAAATTTTGTATAAAGTAATTATTTTTCTTTTCTTAATTTACATATATAAAAAATTTTATTAAAAATACTTTTAAAAATAAACTTTAAAATTATATAAATATTTACTAATAAATAGTATTATATAATTTGTAAATATTTTTCTCCATATATGATGTGAGTATAAATCATATTACATATTTGTTTATAGAAGCAATATTTAATGTTGCGCAAAAGTCTTATTTTAGAAAACATAACATAATAAATGGTAGTTATACAAAAGATAAAATCAATTTCATTGGTTTCTTCGAATTTCCCATTCGAATTCACTCACGTCCCATACCTTCTTACAAGTTGCACATTTAGAATGAGTTACATAAGAGCATCCTCACATTAGCAAGAATATTAGCAGTACTTTATATCAACTGTCTTGTAATAGATTTGACATGTGGAAGAGACAATGAGGATGACATTATGGATATAAAACGAGTGGATGGTGATGATTTTCTAGATTTGTGATGGTTACAGGTGGAAATTTCCACGTGCAGTCACCAAGTTAAGAGCTTTTCTACCAATTCTGGACTTGTTTTAACTGATTTGTAGTTGATCATTCGTTAGCCCATCTTTATCTTTGTCCATATCACTCTGTATCATTGTATAATTGTGCAGATACAACACAAAAAAACCCGACTAAGTTCTTAACTTACCTGTCGTAACTTGAACCCATCATGGGTATGGTAACTATTTCCTCTTGTGAGATATTCTTGTTAGTGGACGTAGCCGTAAGCTCACTAAGCAGAGCCGGCCCTGAATTTAACAGGACCGCAAGCAAAAAAAAAAGGCCATTTTATACTACAAAAAAAATTAGGCCGTTTTAATTTTTAAAATTTTTTGTTGTTATAAGGATTCGAACCGAAAAACTCTAGAAAGCAGTTTACTTTTATTTACCATTTGTGCTAAAAATACTTTTGAAATAAGGGCTGATATTTTTATATTAATAATGAGGGCCGCAAGCACAGGCTTGCTTTGCTTGGGCCCAGGCCCAGCCCTGCCACTAAGACAATAGAAATTAGAATAGAAGCAATACATCACGACAAAGTCCATCTCCTAAGCCAACAGCAGAGCAGAAACAGGACAAACAGGACGACAAATCTGCAGAAGTAGAGCTGAGCCGGCTACACAACCTGCTGAAACAAAGGACCGGCTTAGAGGAGATAAAGTTGGCCAACCGGTTTGCAGCTTTCGAATTACCATATAGTCTTTAGGGTTTTTGCTCTACTATAAATATGGAACTATGTAATCTGTTAGATCTCAAGTTCTTAGATGGGAACGTATAAGATCAAATTTAGATATTGCTAGAATCAAACGAAGAATAGAAAGGAATGAGTAGAGAGAATGAAAAGTTTCGAGTGCTTTATTAGTGAGATCGGTTACAATTCTCTGTGTTTTTATGTGTCCGAGCTGTTAAAATCTCCGTCTTAATTATAGCTCGAGCCTCTTATTTTATATTCGCAGTTCGCCTAATTTTCAACGTAGTAATCATTACTTGCCATAAATGCTTATAAATACTATTTAATGCTGACATTTGAGAATTTCGCCGCAGTCCTCGATAGTTGGTGAGATCAGACGTGTTTCTGAACTGTCTAGTAGTTTTTCGATAAAAATGCATTCACTTTTTTGGTATTGGACCTTTGTTATAATGGGCTAAATCTGCAATGCACCGAACTCAGGCTCCTTGTGGGTATAGCCCACCTCCAACATAATCGATATTAATCAATGAAATATTCAGAGTAAAACTCAAAACTCTCTATTCTCCTCTGATTCTATTTCTCTTACATGATATCATAGAGCATTAGAGCTTGCAAGATGTACTTACTTTTCAAGAAACAATGTTCTTCACTTAGATATATCATGGATAAAGATCGTGAGAACCAAGCAACTCACATTCATAAGCATATTCCACTTAATACTAATGTGTGAGCAGAACGAACCCTAATCTCTTTTGACCCTCATCCTCTTTTTTCTTATGAATCTTCCCTTTCTTCTTCAATCTCTATTACAATTCCTTTACTTTTCTCTCAAACTACTAATGTGTGAGCATATAATGTTAAGCATTCTTCAAGACACGTGTACGAAAGCAAGATATGAGCGCGTCTCACGAAAAGCTTTAACCTTTGATCATATTCAAACTTCACTTTATCGATCGATCGGTGAAAATATCAAAGATTGAATCGAAAGATGAGAATCACTGGAAAATTTCGCCACAAGGTAATTTAGGGTTTTTCAAATTCGAATCAATCAAGTCAAACATAAGAAGATCAATTTTCAAATTCTTCGTATCAGAGACTGATAAAAATAGAAACTCACAACACAAAAGATAAGATCTTGGTGAAAATCCAAGTGTAGATTACGGCGAGTGTTGCGCCGACGGGAATGGTGACGAGCCACGAAGCGACGATCTCTCGCACCGTCTCTGCTCTTACGCTATTAAGCCCTCTCGCAAATCCAACACCCATCACAGCTCCAACGAGCGTATGAGTCGCTGAAATCGGAAGCCCTAATTTCGAAGCGAACAGAACCACCGATGCGGCGGCGAATTCCGCTGCGAAACCTCTTGTCGGTGTAAGCTCAGTGATCTTCTTCCCGATCGTCGCTATCACTCTGTATCCCCACATCGTGAGACCAGCAACGATCCCAAATCCTCCCCACGCGAGAACATCCATAGGAATCACGATTTCTCCACCTGCTACAGCTGCTCCGCGTTGGAGGATACTCAATGCGGCGGCTAAAGGTCCAATTGCGTTCGATACATCGTTGCCTCCATGGGCGAATGACATAAAGCAAGCGGAGAGGACTTGCATATAGCCAAAGATTCCATAGACTATCTCTAGCTGAGTACCTGTAGGACCTGCGATATCGGAGAGGAAACCAATGCTTTTGGGCTGGTTCTGAGATGTTTCTGCTGATTTTGTTTTAGCGAGAAGGTGGCCGAGCTGTTTCCGGATGATTCTGTCAAAGACAATGGCTCCTGCTGCTCCACAGGCTAAGGCTTGTGATAAAGCTATTGGAAAGATCTTACTCAGAGGAAATGCGGCTGAGGAAATGCTGGCTATGCCTATGAACACGGCGACAGGAGCAGCCGCAGCAGCCGCTTGTCCCGGGTTTGGTGCACTGTAAACAAACTGCACAGATGAAAAGAACAATGTGCAAAAGGAACAGAAAGAGTTCAGCATTGTCTTTAAGTAATACAAAAGTTTGATTCTTGGATTGATTTGTTTTGTTTTACTTACTCTCCTGATGCATTTGTAGACGAGAAAGGAGACTAGAGCTCCCATTAAAGGAGAGATAACCCATGAGGAAGCTACTTTAGCTAGAGAACTCCAAAAAACGGCACCAGCTCCTCCATAGACAAGCCCAAACCCAACCATTGATCCGACGATACAATGAGTTGTCGATACTGGCCATCCATAGTAAGAAGCCACCTGTTTATTTCACAATATACATAATCGTTTTCAGACACTACAATGCAATTAGGTTCCCTATTTGTATCATTTGTGATTGCCATCCTAAAGAAGGTATTAGCTTGGCTAAATCTTCTCTTGAAACTAGTGATGAAGAAGTAAAAATGATAAAATGGAACCTGTAACCAAGTTCCAGCTGCAGCCAATGAAGAGAGGAGACCAGCGAAAAGCAACATATCTTTTCCTTGGAACACATTAGCCATGAGAATCCCTTTCTGCATCGTGCTGGTGACGTGAGTTCCCATCAAAAGGGCACCTGAGAATTCAAGAACAGCTGCTGTCATCACAGCTTGCCGTATGGTCAGGGCTCCGGATCCAACAGAAGTGCCCATGGCATTGGCCACATCATTAGCTCCGATGTTCCAGGCCATGTAGAAACCGAAGAGTAGCGTTGCGTAAGAGAGAAGCTTCGTCTTGAGAGCCAGTCCTTGTCCCAGAGACTTCATGAAGAGTGGAAAGGAGAGAGCCGAGAAGGCGATGGCTATGGAGATTGCCCTTGCTGTGTTGGACGAAATGCTAAAGGCGTGAGCCATTCCAGAGAAGTCGCCAGTAGCTTCTGCATTAGTACCATTTCCATCTGATCCGCTGGAATTGGTAGAAGCTACGTGAGGATTCTGTATCTGTTGATCGCCATGGTGCTGGTCGTCTCCCTCAGCATCTGCATAAGAGGAGAAGCTAGCAAACGGGCAGACGAGTTTCAAAGGAAGAGAAGTGTGTTTCTGAGGGGAAATGAATTGGGCATTGTTCTTCTTGAAGAAAGGAGATTCCTTGGGAGAGAAACAACCGAGAGGTGATCTGGGTGTGCAGATATGAAAAGTCTTAAGTAGAAGGGAGTGATTTTTAACCGAAGAGAAACGATAAGGAAGAGTCATATCTGAGAAGAAGAAGAATAAGAGGTGGTAATTAGATGTATGGGAATCAAGAGAAGAAAATGAGAAGAAGGTAAGAAGAGAGAAATGATAATCTACAGAGATGAGATACGGGGCATGGATGATGAAGAAGAAGATGATGGTGATGAGTATAATGAAAATGGTGTTGCATAATGGATTTTGATTCCAGGAGACTAGAGAGAAGGTTAGTGTGATGGTGGCACCGGTGAATGTGAGGTGGAGGTGAGAGGATTGAGTTTGGATGCCTCTTGTGTTGATGAATTTGTGTGGTCCTTGTGGAATGTTGAGGAATAGAGAGATTACGACCTCGCAAATGCCCACTTGTGAAGAAAAAAAAACTTGGGAAATTTTTGGTCATATTTTTACTATTAACTCTATAGTTTTGTTCACCATCCAACATATTCATTTATGTTGATAAAACCATATAATATTTCAGTCGCACTTTATTTTTGAAGTTAAAATTTTTATTTAGTGATGTATTTTCATGCTTACGAAATTTTTGGAAAACACATTTTTTATCAAATAAATTATTTTCAGATTGTTCTATAATATTTAATTTCTCTATAATTCTTTTCATTATAGAATCAAGTATTTATTGATTTTATTACATATAAGTTTGATGCGTTTTATTATGCATTTAACGAACATCCTTAATATATTATTTGAAAGACATTTAAAAAATTAATTTTATTCTAAATTGTTATTAATATGTTATATGTTATTATTATTAATTTAGTTAGTGTTATTAATTTGGTTAGAAAAATAATATATTTTATTAAATTAATCAAAAATATTATTAAATTCACAAAAATAATCATTTTTATCTGAATTTACATATACAAAAATTAATATTAAAAATAATTTTAAATAAAAATTAAAATTATATGAATATTTATATTTATTAATAACAATATTATAAAATACGTAAAATATTAAAATTCATTCCAAATAAGTTTACCAATATGCGAGTTATCTATCATACTCTACATATTTTATCAATAAAACTTAATATATTATTTTTAATCTTTATCTTAATTTATATATTACGTACAATATATAAATTGAAAATAAAAACAATGATTAAAACAAACCGTTTCACTTATAAACCTGTTTTTAGGGTCTCTCCGTGGGTAACTCGATTTGTTCATGTGGTTTATAAGGTAGGTGAGCTGGTTAGTTAGGTGGCACATCTTCTCTCACTATCATCACTTTTCTTTTGTTAAAAAAATGGTTAGTACATCAGTTTAGTTTTAGATGTTTATTTAGTTCCGTTTTATATCCGAATGATCTGGTTTTAGCCCATTAATAAGAACAAATTCCAAAGAAACACATAAACTTAAGCACACACTTTTTTTGGATAAAATCTTAAAATTTGTATCATTTTTATTTTTGTAAAAGTTAACAATACTACCTGAAGAAGAACAGAAGGAGGAGAAACCTGAGATGTTGCCAGTAGCTCTCGCATTATGATTCTTTACCTGCGGATCCCGCTCTGTTTGACCTGCTCTAGAGCAAGTGCTGGTCGAGTGGAAAAAAACATTTATATACATGGCGGATGTGGGTTGAACATTAGTTAAAACGGGGCGTGTGCGGCTCGAGCATTAGTTAGAACGGAGTTGGTGCGGTTGCAATTTTTTAATTTGCGAATTATCGGATATCCATAAATTTTGGGTTTAAACTAATTAATTAAATTGAGGCCCAAACTAATTTAGGTCTAAACTAATTTACCCAAACAAATTAAACTTATTAAATATTTTAATTAAATTATTTAAATATTTTTAGAAACTTTAATTAAATTTATTAAATATTTTTTAAAAAATTTGAAAAACCAAGCGGGTCATCCGCTAAATCCGTCAGACCTGTTGATTAATGCGGGGCGGATGCGGGTATGAAAAAATTATCTCACGGGTTTCGCGGATAAAAAAAAATTTATGGAAAAAATCTGAAACCCGCGGTGTAGCGGGTCAGACGGGGTGTCGATCCTAGTCCATTGAAACCTATAAACAAAATAAATTCAATTATGAAACCTATATATATAGTTCACATTTATACAACTGCATTGCGATATAAATGCAACTGTAATCCTTATTTGTAATTTGATAATCCATGTTTAGATTTGTCAATGCAAATATCTAACATATATATTGCAATTATCTTCATATCAATACAAGTAAAAATTTGAAGAGGAAAAAATAATCGAACTTTGCGAATGACACAAATAAACCTAATAATTATATAGGAGACGATACAAAATTGAACCACAACAATACAATACTACCAATCAAAACAAGTCACACTGTCGACATAAATATCTTCAATAGTGTCAAAAGTTTAGTGTTCAAAAATACATTTACCTTTATATTATAGTTTGGATTTGAAACGGCCAGTTTTCTACACGTACACTATTTACTGCCAAGCGAAACCAGTCACATTTCTATCTACACAAAGATTTAATGGCGAGGATGGTGATTCAAAGGTTTGGCCATTAAGGATACTAAGGATAAAGTGAAGGAGCTTGAGAAGGAGAATGAAAGGAAAGCTCGTGAGCCACATAGAAGAGAGGATCAAAATAGGGAGAGAGAGAGAGTCTATTGTACCTCAATTCATTGATTAGAACTTGTAAGGTGAACTTGACACTAAATAATGATAAATCATGTTTAAGTGGTTTTTATTAATCAGTACGGTTACACTAACAGAATAGAAAATTTTTTAAGATGAAAACACATTCGAACTAATTAATTTCTAAGATGAAAACACCTTCGAACTAATTAATTGTGTATGTCCTCTTTATGGCGCTATCTTCCTCTTTTTATACGTCATGCTCGCCTAATTTTCAACGTTACAATTATTGTCAGTAATTAATGCTCATAAATACTAATAAATGCTCATCCCATAGAAGCTCATTGTCTCCCTCAAAAATTGGTGAGATCGGACGTTTCACTAAGTTTTTCGGAACTCTTCGAGAATGGTGCAACCACCATTTGATGGTGGACTTTTAGAATAATAGATCAATTTCTTCTTGGCCAAGTTTTGATTGTGAGAAATAGCGAAGCCCACCTCAACTATTAAATGATTGTAAATAGATTTTGGTTCAATTTCGGTCTTATCATTATATAATATCGGTTTGTTCCGGTTAAATTAATTGTATATATTACGATCATGTATTCGTTCATTTAATAAAATAACAGAAAAGTTTTTCATCTTTTTCTTTTTTGTAATTCTTCTTCTTCAGAGCTGATCACTTCAGAGCTGATAGTGTGATCAGCTCTGTTCTTCTTTTCTTTTCATCACTATATCCTATTTTCTAATACCAAGAGAGTCGTCGTGTCCATGAGGCTTTGAAATCTTCATACAATCACGTTCGTTACGGCGTGACCAGGATGTGAGGAAACAACCTCTCAGCATTATGGACAACTAAGTAATTAGGCTAAACTATTATTGACCTTAATTAGGTTGTATGACGCAATGAACAACTTGAGATTGACATGATTTACTGGAGAGTGGTAGAGTTGCGGTGGAAATCGAATATCTCGTATTGATGATATTACAAATTGTTATTCAGTAGACAGCAACAAGTTTAGTTACGACATGACCAAAACTGAGGCATGTTATTGTTATATCAAATACACTATCGTGGGGGAATGAGAGTGGCTTTGTTAGGTAGCACTCTGATTTATCGATGGAAGAACTTAGCTTAGGTTTGTATAAAAAATATGAATCACTTTGACTTGAATTCAGAATAAAAAGAACAGTTTTGGTTTTGAGACTTATTCGTTTTTCTAATAAAAGAAAAAATAAAGAATTTGAAAGGAATAATTAGAAGCACTTAGGGTTTAATTGTTAAGGCATTAGGTTTTAGATTCAAAAGTCTATAATAGACTTGAATAACTTAGATTTGATGAACTTGAATTTGTTGAAGCATTTAACTTAGATTTAGGTTTTAGATTCAAAAGTCTATAATAGACTTTAATAACTTAGATTTGATGAAATTGAATTTGTTGAAGCATTTAACTTACATTTAGATTTTAGAGGCATATACCTAATATATTATTTGAAAAATATTTTTAAAAAATAACTTAATTCTAACGTGTTATTAACAGAAATGTCTATTGACATGTTATTGAGTTTCAAATAAATATATAAATAATTAAGTTAATACAATAATTACCGTATATGTCATTGTTATTAATTTGGTTAGAAAATTAACATATTTTATTAAACTAACCAATAAATACTATTAAATTCATAAAAACAATTATTTAAAAATTATAAAGTACAATTATATAATATTATTTATAAATTATAAATTATATAATATTATTTTATATATTATTAACACTTATTGTAAATGTAAATGTAAATTTACAAAATATATAATATTAATAAATATGATATTATTATTTATTAATAAATATGATATTATTATTTATTAATAAATATGATATTATTATTTATTAATAATATTTATTTTATGAATTTATATATAAAAATTAATATTAAAAATAATTTTAAATAAGATTTAAAATTATATAAATATTTAATTTATAATTATTAATAATATTATATAAATTATGAATATTTTTTGCCACGTGCATATAAATCTTGTAGACTATAATAATCAAATTCAAAGTTCTTTAGGCCCACTAAGTCTCACTCGTTAATTAACTAAAAGCCCATTAATATTTTAATTCTTTGACTCAGCTTCACATCCGTGATTTGCAACGTCTCCACCGGCGTCGAGTCTTTGCAACTCTGTTCTTCCTTTACCGGTGAGTACGGTTCTTTATCGGATCTCCGGTAACTTTGTTGTCCTTACGGTCTCCAATTTTTGTCATTGTTCCTTGTTTTATTCTATACGTTTCGTTTTCTGGGGATTATAGCTCCATATTTAGTTTTGAGAAAACTGGAGGTTAGGGAAGATAGTTCGTTATGCAACCGTAAGTTTGAAGCTTACATTGATCTACTACAAGCATCGATCTTTCAGGTCTTAAGAGTGACCATCCTGGTTACGAACACAAAATCCATTGTATATGGCGGTGACCGGAGTTTCTTCCGTTTTTGGCCGTCTTTTCAAACACGAAAAAACTCACAAGCGCATTATCGTTAGTCGACCCAAAAATTCAGTGACCCACCAAATCCTTGAGCACCTCGAAGGCGGTAATATCTCGAAAGCCGTCTCTGTTCTCTTTGCTTCTCCAGAGCCAGTTTCATACTGGCTATACGAGCGTCTTTTCCGCTCCTGTTCTTCGAAATCCCTTGTTGTACAAGCCCGTAAAGTCGAATCACACTTGATAACTTTCTCTCCTTTGCCCCCGATTTTCCTCTTGAACAGAGCAATCGAGGCTTATGGGAAATGTGGATGTGTGAATGATGCGCGAGAACTGTTTGAGCAAATGCCTGAACGAGATGGTGGGTCTTGGAACGCTGTGATTACTGCTTGCTCACAAAACGACATACCCGATGAGGTATTTCGTACGTTTCGCAGGATGAATAAGGATGGAATCCGAGCAACGGAAACTTCTTTTGCTGGTGTTCTAAAGTCTTGTGGTTTAATCTTGGACCTGAGATTATTGAGGCAGCTTCATTGTGCTTTGACGAAGCATGGGTTTTTGGGGAATGTTGATTTGAAGACTTCGATTGTTGATGTTTACGGGAAGTGTGGTGTTATGAGTGACGCGAGAAGAGTGTTTGATGAGATTGAAAACCCTAGTGATGTTTCATGGAACGTGATTGTGCGGCGGTATCTGGAGATGGGTTCTAATGATGAGGCCGTGGTAATGTTCTTCAAGATGCTAGAATTGAAAGTTCGACCTTTGAATCACACCGTTTCTAGTGTAATGTTAGCTTGTTCAAGATCCCTGGCACTTCAGGTGGGAATGATAATCCACGCCATTGCTGTCAAACTTAATTTTGTGCCAGACACAATTGTGTCTACTTCTATATTTGACATGTATGTAAAATGTGATAGATTGGTGAATGCTCGTAGAGTATTTGACCAAACCGAGTCAAAAGATTTGAAATCTTGGACTTCAGCGATGTCAGGGTATGCGATGAATGGTATAACTAGAGATGCAAGGGAACTATTTGATCTGATGCCTGAACGGAATATAATCTCATGGAACTCAATGTTGGGTGGATATGTACGTGCTAGCGAATGGGAGGAGGCACTGGAGTTTCTCATTTTGATGCGCAAAGAGATCGAAGATATCGATAATGTCACTCTTGTGTGGATTCTAAATGTCTGCTCAGGTATCTCAGATGTTCAAATGGGGAAGCAAGCTCATGGTTTTATCTACCGACATGGATACGATACAAATGTAATTGTTGCCAATGCACTTCTTGATATGTATGGAAAATGTGGTACCTTTCGGAGTGCTAATATTTTGTTCCGTCAAATGAGTGAACTAAGGGACGAGGTTTCATGGAATGCTTTATTGACTGGTTTAGCACGAGTTGGCCGGAGTGAACAAGCCCTATCTTTCTTTGAAGGTATGCAACTTGAGGCAAAACCTAGTAAATACACAGTCGCAACGCTCTTAGCGGGTTGTGCAAATATTCCTGCTCTTAATTTAGGCAAAGCAACCCACGGGTTCCTGATCAGAAATGGCTATGCAATAGATATTGTTATACGAGGTGCCATGGTTGACATGTATTCCAAATGCCGATGTTTAGACTATGCTATCGAAGTATTCAAAGAGGAAGCTACACGGGACTTGATTTTATGGAACTCTATTATCTGCGGATGCTGTCGTAATGGAAGAAGCAACGAGGTGTTTGAGCTGTTCATGCTTATGGAGGAAGAAGGAATTAAGCCTGACCATGTGACCTTTCTGGGAATCCTACATGCTTGCATACGTGAAGGTCATGTTGAACTTGGTTTTCAGTACTTCAGTTCTATGAGCACCAAATATCTTATATTACCACAGGTTGAGCATTATGCATGTATGGTTGAACTCTACTGCAAGTATGGATGCTTGCATCAGCTTGAAGAATTTCTTCTCTTAATGCCTTTTGATCCAACTACCCAAATGTTGACAATGATATATGATGCTTGCAAAAAATACGGCTGGCCAAAGTTAGGACCATGGGCTGCTAAACGGCTTTATGAATGATCATCACCTTCAGCCACCATAAATGAATCTTAAACAAGGGATTCAAAGGATTTAGCCCTACAATCAGATCCTAGCATATGCATTTATAAATCCGGTGTCTTTTGAAGACCAGGAAGAGAAGCAGGGATGAAGCCATTGGCACAGGAGGTAAAGAGATTAGAGAGACATCATTAGACTCTCCTGCCTCTCCAAGTCATTTTCTTTCTTCCCAGAGGTAATCGCAAATTCTCAGACTCTTCTTTCTTTGTTTATGTAAGTGCATCTGCATGTCCCTATTCATTGAGCACATTTTCTTTCGCCCTTCTATCTTTAGCTATGTTCAATATGTTGGTTACCATGGACTGATTTGTGCTTGATCTGTGGCGATGTGAATTTTGGTCCTTTCTTAGTATCTTGGATCTGTAGTTAGTTCCCACTCAGTGATAGATCTGATGATTAAAGTTTATGTTGCGTAATCCCTGATAACTTGAAACGAGTTTGAGATTGTTCTGCTGGAAAGAGATGAGTTCCTATTTATATTATTTTGGTTGAAATTATACTCTGTTACTCTCTCTATTCTTGATCTTCTCTGTTATCAGTATGTATCATACTGGGACAATGTTAATTTCCTTGCTCTGACTTATCCTTGGTGAAGATGGTAATAAGATATCCGATAGTGTCTGAATCCTTCTGCTTCTACTTCCCCAAAAAAACTAGCATTGCGAGTTCCCTTAAACAGAGCTTGAATGATTCGCTTTCAATGTCTTAGACTCCATTTGAAGTCTTTATTTGTTTTCTTTTATACATACAATATCTCAATGCTGTGATGTTCTCTGGTTAAGGTTTTAATGTCTGAGGTTATTAAGTCTCTGTGATCATTTATCAGATATGTCAAAACCAAATTCTTTTGCAAATTCCTTGATGAAACTGATGGACGAGGCAGCTTCCATAAATAGAGTTCACAAAGTAAGTTATTCACTCTCATACATACATCAAGTTTGATCTCTTGAATTTTCGCAATATTGCAATCAATTATCAGTTTTATCATTATTTCGTATGTATTCTCTGTTTTGTAATTTTCAGAATTCCTAATATATTATTTTTTTAGAAATTTTTTAACAAAATAATCTTATCATGACGTTAATAACAAAAATGTTAGAGAATAATTACAATACATGCTACTGATATTAACTTGGTTAGAAAATCAATATATTTTATTCAACTAACCAAAAAATAGTATTATATTTACAAAAACAATAATTTTTATTTTTTTTAAATTTTTAATACGTTAATTTATAAATAATTTCAAATAAATATAAATAGATTTAAGTTATTACTTAATCTCTAATATATTATTTGACAAACAAATTAAAAAATAATTTATTTTCACGTGTTATTAACAGAAATATCATGTTTATGTTTCATCATTACAGTAAATTTTAAATAAATATATAAATAGACTTAAATTATTCAAATAATTATATATATGCCATTGTTATTAATTTGGTTAGATTATTAATATATTTTATTAAACTAACCAAAAATACTATTAAATTCATAAAAATAATTTTTTAAAAAATTTATATATAAAAAAATAATGTTAAAAGTAATTTTAAATAAAAGTTAAAATTATATAAATATTTAATTTATATTTACTAATAAAATATAATTTACTAATATTTTTTTCACTTGTATAAATCTAATTAGAGATATTCAGAGAAGTCAGATGTATACAAGGCTTAAAATTGGATGTCCTCATGACATGCAACAACATGAACACAAGAATATAAATACTATTATTGTTTTTCAATGAATAGAAAGAGGATAATACTTTAGCATATAGAAAGATAAAAGGACTAATATTTTTGAAGATTAGTCATTGCATGATTTTAAAATGTTGAGGACATTTACATACTAACCACTTCTTTTGGACAAATGCTGTTTATATAATAGTCACATTGTTAATCCCAATACCAACTCATTCTTATTATTCTAATCACAATTCTTTGTCCACTACATATACTTACAAATTTAAAACCTTATCTGTTTGGTAGTATTCTTATATCAATTCTTTGCTTTTTTTATTTCTTCTAAAATAGATTTAATGATAGAAAAATGGATTATATAAAATAAGTTAGGATATTACTCAAACTATTATAAAGGTTAGACCGGCTGAAATGCAATTATTTTTTTTTAAAAATAATTGTTGTTGATAGCCATTTATGGTGCTCTTGTAGTTGTCCCCAAAAATATTATTAAATATTAGAAAAAATTAGTATTTAAATGTTTGGGTTTAGTTTTATTAATTTAGGTTTATTATATAGTGTTAAGTTTTAGAATTTAGTTTTGAAATTTTAAAAATTAATTTTAATTTTATGGTATTTTTGAAAATAAAATTAATAATACTTTTGATGAAATTTTTTTTAAAAAATTATTTTTGTATTATTGGTGAATCACTTTAAAAACACTCCAAAAAAATACTCATTTTTATTAACCATTTCTAAGTCATTTTCTACACCATTTATCTTTCTAAAGACTTTGGAAACTAATGTATAATATGATTTCGATTAGTAAAGATATTCCAAACACATAATTTTAATTAACCATGAGATAAGATCACTTCAACACCATTTCTATAATGTTTTTATTTGTATTCTTAACTGATAAACGTAGAGAATCCAAAAAATAAAGTATAAATGATTGTTAATTACACGAAATATATCATCATATAGCTTATACATATAGTTTTGAATATATCGAAAATTAAATTAATTATATAAATAATATGGTGACATATATAAATTATTATAGAGCATAGTGTTAACATCACAATCCGATTTTCGAATGATCAAAACACTAATCGACATTGTTAATCCATTTTTCGTTCAAATGAATCGATTACGAATTTTCAAAAAAATTTGTTTTTTTTTTATTTCGTTTTTCTTATTATTTTTTTCATTTTTTATTATTTTTTACTAATTTTCAAACGTATTTCGAGTTTCGACCATTAGAAATTAGATTATAATATTAACATCGTCCATTAATATTTTAATAAATCAAAAATCGAATTATATTATTAACAACACATTCCATAATTATTTATACATATCATCATGTCATCTATAGATTTAGTATAGTTTTCAATACATTTTAAAATTATATATATGATACATGTTGTATATTTTGTGTAATTGACATTTATTTTTTTAAAAATAAATTGACAGGTGGTGCACGTAGCACGACCCATTTTCATCTTCTTGCTTAATGCTTTAAAAACTATTAAAAGTTGATAAAAAATGATTAGATGCTCTAATTATCTTTATAATAATACATTACCTAATCTTTTTGTCTTTTATCCTTGATTAATCATAAAAGCATAAGTTTTTGTTAGCCTCAGATCCTAAAAGCATATTCTCCAGTCTCATTGTCTAACTTAATCAGATTTTGCTGTTATAATCATTCAATCATCTTTTTATTTATCTATGTATATATGTTTTTCTAACTACCATTGCTTCGTCTGAAAATCGACTTAATGTAAGATGAAGAGACATAATTTAAGAAGATTCTCAAAAAAATATAACATTTTTTATATTTTAAAAATATCATCACGACTTTATATTTTTTCAAATGCTATTAAAAAGTTTTATCATGATATATTTCTAAGCTGGTAACACAGTTAGTATAGTTCAGTTCATATAATAAGTTTTTGTAATCATTGCAATACGACCATATTTTGGTTAGAAACGACAGTATTATTTTAACGAATCTTGTAATAAAATCTTGTTCTGTTGCCGAAAAATTGTCTGCTCTAAATATAGGGGAAATAACTCTTAATGCAAATTTCAAAAAAATAATAATAATATCTTAAAATATCACCATTTTAAATTTATCTTTCAAATTTAACACATTAAAATAAAATTTCAAAAATAACATAAATTATTTTTCTTAAATAAACTATATATAAAATTAAAACATAATTTTTGTATTCAGTTTTTCAATTTATGGTTTAAATTTTTTCATTAAAAAAGATTTTAATTATTTTATTATTAAATTTGTGATATTTTTGGAAATTTAAATGATTAGTGAGATATTTGAAACCAAAATTTAAAATAGTGATATTTTAGTAAATTGTCCAAATTTTTTTTTTCTGTATATAAATTTATGTAAAAATTATTATACAATACATACAAGATTTAAGAAAAATATTTTAGAATAACACAAAAGTTTTTTACCAAACACATTAAAAATATCATTAAAATTACAAATATTAAAATGATTTAATAGTTATAATTTAAATATTTGATTTTAAGTTAATGAATTAAGATTTAATTTAAGATTTACGATGTAGTTTTATAGTTTAGAATCTATGTTTTAGAATTTAAAATTTAATTTAATTTTGTGATATTTTTTTAAATCGTTTAATAATATTTATAAAAAAAACTATCAATAATATTTTTAGAATAAAAGTTTGTGATATTATATTTTTAAATGGTAAAAAAACCATAACTATTTTATCATATAACAAACATGTTACATTACATGTGATTAAACAACGAATCACATCATTTTATATATATATTTAAGTGATTCACTATAAAGAAAAATTTAGATGTCCATGAATTGTACACTACTCTATTTATAAAACAAGAGAGTGAACATCTTGTTTTCGGAATTCAAAAATATATAGAAAAAAATATTTTAATAGATGACTAGAGAGATTAATATCCACATAAATCATATCTCTTTCCTTTATAATCAAATAAATTTATTAATGTTAATCCTTGTAACTTAAAGACTTTAAAACATAAAAATTTATAAAAGAATAAATCATGTAACTTGACAATATTCCAGTGCAATATCTAAAAAGTATTACAAATATAAGAATACATTTTCAATTTTTAAGTAAAAGTATTGTTTTTAATAAATAGTATTTAATATTTATCATGAATAAATGAATGATTTAAAAAAAAGTATGAGTTTGTTGATGTGTCAGAGTTTTAGATATTAAATTGATAATGTGGACGGATAAAAAATGATTTGTTTCGATGTGGAGGAGAAATTATTTTACTTTATATGTTAATAATATTATTCGTTTGTTTATTGTTAATAATTATGGTTTACAAACTTCGACTTCAATAATCTATACAATAATTTATATAAATAATTCAAATTGAATGAATCGAATTGAAATTGAATTGAAAAACAGATCTTGGTTGGTATTCGGTTATAAAAAAATAAATGAACGGAAATTATTTTGGAAAATAATGGTTATTAGTTACTAACCGAAACTGAATCGTATATCGAAATAATATCCGAAAAACTAAATTATTTTCGGTTATCCAAAATATTTTGGATATTTCTGTTATTTTCAATTATTTGTTGGTTATTTTTCAATTATTTTCGATTATTTTTGGTTATTTTCAGTTATTTTTGTTATTTTTTAGTTATTTTGATTATTTTCCGTTATTTTTTAATTATTTTTGGTTATTTTTGATTATTTTCGATTAGTTTGGTTATTTCGATTATTTTTATCATTAAATTTTAATAATTAAACCGACTGAAAATGAGGTATAACAAAATCGAAATTAAACTAAAAACCAAACCAAAATATAAAAATAATTGAATTATCTTTAAATTTACCAACCCAAAAAACTGAAACAAAAAATAACTAAACAAAATCGAACCGAATATTGGAATACCTCTGCATAAACGTCTGATTGCAGTATTTTAATCATATTAGCCATATAGCTTGATAAAATAATTGTTTTCTATCATTATTTTAACATTGAACTAGTTACCTCATTTTACTTAGAACAACCTAGAGTTTTCTACTGAATCTTCACATACTTTTACAAAATTCAAATCATTGCAACAAAGACTAAAATTTAATTGAAACCTAGACAAATATAAGATATTTATCAACCTCTACATATTGAGATATCCAATTTGGCTTTGAGACCATTTAAAGACATAATTTGAAAATGACAAAAGTCTCTAATTGCTATTTATTCTGCCTCTTTATTACTCTCTTATGTGAAATATCACCACCGGCCATTGTGTCAGGCCGGCGATAATGGAGAAAAAAGCTTCATTGGTCCATTATTGCGTTCTTCTATAATAGTTAGTTTGATTTGACAATAGTGAATAATATGTTTTCGTCTCTTAACAATATTTGTCCAATACTTATAATAATCTCTCAATTTTCTTTTCAAAAGTAGTTTAGAGATTATATAAAAGTAACAAAAAAATTAACGTTTGGCCACGAAATTAGATTATCTTTACATTACTATTTAGTAAATACATTTCAAAAAATAATATTTAATTTGTAAAATATTTTCAAATGTTAGTATAAATAACTAATTTAAATATCAAATACCAAATATATAAAATGGTTAAAATAAACATTAATATTATGAAATCTAATATTTAAAATTTAGATTTTTATTAATTTATTTGAATAATTTTATACAAAATAAATAAATTAACTATTATTAATAAATCTAAAAACTTAAAAAATTATAAAAATTAATTTACATTCATATTTTACAAATTATATTTATGAATATTATAAAATCTAACATTTAAAATTTAAATCTTTGTTAACATATTTAAATAACCTTTTTTACTTAAAATACTAACTATAATATTGCATCTAACAATTTAATGTTTTGCATTTGTATTTATATTAACAATATTGTATAAAATAATTTAACATTCATTAAAAATTTGTAAACTAGATTAAATTCACAAAAAAATATAACAAAATATTATAATTATATAACCCCACGAATCACTTTCTAATTATATAATAAAGTTGAAACAAAATGAAACTTAAATTTCTTAAATACCAATGTTTTCAGTCTTCGGACCGGACAGTAAATTTGTTTATTTTTATATGTTTTAAACTAATTAAGAAGGATTAAAAACAATTAATCAGAAGATTCAAAAGATATGAATATGGGGGCAAAAAAAAGAAGGAAATGTCTAAAAAGTGGAAATAGGGTAAAGGACAGGCTGGCACTTATGATTGGTCAGTGACAGAGCCAGCTGTATCCCATTCACTAACCTTATCTCACTATAAAACGACCGACACGTGATCATTATGGACCCCACCATGTGACTTCTCCTTTCTTTAACTGTCCTTAATCCTCGCGGTTTGATAACAAACCGGTTTTTTCTGGTCTGGTTCGACCGTAAACCACAATCATCCGTTACAAAGTGTTTTTTCATGGCTAACAGAAAGTTCTTTAGCCACAATCATTTCCACAATTCTTTATAATATATTTTTACGAGCATGTATTTTCTAATAACAAAAAATATAGTTATGAATAAGAAAACATGTATTACATTATGTTATTTGTTAATCTCTAAAAAATATTGTAAATGGTAATGTAGATTATGCAGTAGAAATATCCGACAATTTAAGAATAGACAACCTAATTGGTAAGTTATGTAACTATGACAGACAATTCAACATTATAGTATGTTAGGTTTTCCAAAAAAAATTAAAATTCTATATTCTACAAAATTTGCTTTTGGACTCACATATTCTATAAATAAGCTCCACGTAATCTGATATTATATAGTACTCTTCTAAGTAAACAATTTTTTAAAATGCCAAACAGAAATAAATTATAATTGCGAGATTTAGACGGCAAAAATAAATTAAAAATCTCTCTATACATATAATTATATTTCTTTTAAAATGTTTATATGACAAGAAATGGAATTATAGACTTCAATATAAACACACATGGCTATAAATATACCTAAACACAGAAAAGAAAATCAAACCAATCCTTTGCATAGAAACCTCTCAAACCAATTAAATCTCTGCAAAGATGCCTATCAGAAACATCGCCATCGGCGGAGTTCAAGAAGAAGTGACTCACCCCAGCGCACTTAGAGCGGCGCTCGCCGAGTTTATCTCCACTTTAATCTTTGTCTTCGCCGGTTCAGGCTCGGGAATAGCTTTCAACAAGCTTACTGACAATGGAGCCACCACTCCTTCAGGCCTTGTCGCCGCTGCCTTAGCTCATGCTTTCGGTCTCTTCGTCGCTGTTTCCGTCGGCGCTAACATCTCCGGTGGTCACGTTAACCCCGCCGTTACGTTCGGTGCCTTTGTCGGTGGTAACATCACTCTCCTCCGTGGTATTCTTTATTGGATTGCTCAGCTTCTTGGCTCCGTAGTCGCTTGCCTTCTCCTTAAATTCGCCACCGGTGGCTTGGTACGTAATAACACTTACTTACTGCTATACTTATATTGACATATTTTGTTGGTACCGAAAAATTAGTCACTAAATTATGAAATTAAATCACCCGTTTGACCTAACTTTTCCGGCAAGAAACTAAACATTTTTCCCTTTTCAAAATATTAATTTTTCCAGGCGATTCCGGCGTTCGGTCTCTCTGCCGGAGTTGGATCCTTAAACGCTTTCGTCTTCGAGATCGTGATGACCTTTGGACTTGTCTACACCGTCTACGCCACAGCCGTCGACCCCAAAAACGGTAGTCTAGGAACAATCGCACCAATCGCCATAGGTTTCATCGTCGGAGCTAACATCCTCGCGGGTGGAGCTTTCAGCGGAGCTTCCATGAACCCAGCCGTTGCTTTCGGACCAGCCGTCGTAAGCTGGTCGTGGAGCAACCACTGGGTTTACTGGGCTGGTCCTCTTGTCGGCGGTGGACTCGCTGGACTCATCTACGAGTTGGTGTTCATCAACGGAAACGGTCATGAGCAATTGCCCACTACCGATTACTGAAGATGGCAAAAATTCAATGTTGTGATTTGATGTGTTTTTGTTTCGCATCGTAATTGGATTTCTATGTGGGCGTTGGATCTTTTTTAGATGAATATTTGTATGTTGATTTATGTTGTTTTTGAGTTTGTTGTTGGAATTGTAATTTCCCTGGATGGCTTTTTGTGCAATTTGTATTGTACGATATAATGACTATGAATGAGAAACCAGGAAATGTGAATTATGCTTCTAAACTTACTTAAAACTTTTTTTATAACGGTCATGTTCGTTTGGCAGCCACATGTGCGGTTGTGGCTGCGATAGATTCTTGTTCGTTTAGCTACCGCAGGTGCTTGCGACAGACGCAATGGTCAGACGTTACATTTTGCGTCACAATTTTTTCGACCGCTGATTAAAACAGTAACAGACAAACAACATTTGCTACAGCCGCAGTCGTAGGATTGACCGCAGCCGCAGCCGCCTGCGGTGACCAAACAAAACACTAAAATAACTGTTTAAATCCTCAGAGTTATGCTTCTATTTTTGCAAAAGTGGTAATCATAAATATTACATTTTTAAATTCTCCCTAAATTTTAATATCCTTTTAAATTTTCATACTTTCAATTGGCCATTAGCCCATTTAAAATTATACATGGTCTCGATCGGTTGTCAATCATAAAAAATTGTGGATGTTATTAATACTATAACTATAATATATCTTATTTGTTTGTTTGTTGTTAATGATTGCAATTACGGTTGATTACAAATTTTAATCATATCGTTGTTATAATCAACAATAAAAAAATTATGACAGATCATAATATATAATCGATACGATTAGTGTCGTAAATAATCGTGGTAGATAATCGAACAATAATTTGTCACGGTCATAACTTCAAAAAACTATAAAATATGAATAATATTGTTTATTTGTTCGCCAATGGCAGATGAGATTGTGGTCAATACTGCAATTATGACTGCGATATATATTATATATTGTCTTTCGCCGATAATTGTGGTTAATTACATATTTTTAATCTTATCGTTGTTTTAATCATCGGTTAAAAAAATTATAACGTAAAAAATAACATTTAACAATACTATTGATTGCATATAGTTACAATAAATAAAGAAGGTTGCAATGGTAAAAACTAGGGTTGACAACGACTAATAATACAAAACATTATAAATGGTTTGATGGGTTTCCATGTCGTCCAATCACTATTTATTATTTTTTATTCTTCCAACATTTCGGCGGGAATATGTGTGGGGGTATTTCCGTCAATTTGGTCAAATTTGTTTGCTTTCGAAACGTGAGTAGAAGGAAAATAGATTCGCAAAATCTTGTGGGAGTAAATTGGATAGGAACTACGTTAATCGAATGGACACGAACCATCCACTTCTAGACCTAACCACACACCATGATTTAATAATTGTCTCATTTTTTGTCATCTATATTTTTTAACTTTTGCATAAAACTAAAAAAAACTTATCAACTAACAAACATATATATTTTCATGAAAAACTGAAAACAATAGTAAGTTAAAAGATGTAGTTTTGATATTTTTAAAATATGTATAATTAACTAAACTACTACACTACAACTACTTACTCAAAACTAATGTTCTTAAATCTTTTAATATATTTATACGTTTGGATTTTTAGTCAAAACTGAATTGTGAAATATAGGATGTGTAATTATCTAAAATAGTATTTTTTTCAAATTTTTATTTCAAATATAACAGTAATCATTTAAATTTATAAAAAAAATTTAATACTAATATAATAAAAAATTTCTTTCTAATAAAAAAATTTAAACTCTTAATTAAAAAAAGTGAATCTAAGCATTATGTTTTAATTTTATATCTTATTTATTTAAGGTAAATAATTATTTTCACATAATAATCACTAATATATTATTTGAGTAACATTTTAAAAAAATAATCTTATCATAACGTGTTATTAACAAAAATATCTGACGTGTCATCACAATAATGAATTTCAAATAAATATATAATAGACTTAAGTTATTAGAATAATTATGATATACGTCATTGTTATTAATTTGGTTAGAGAATCAATATATTTTATTAAACTAACCAAAAACTACTATTAAATTTATAAAAAATAATTATTTTTATTTTTATAATTGACATATATAAAAATTATTACTCAAAATAATTTTAAATAAAATTTAAATTATATAAATATTTAATTTATATTTAATAATATATTATTTTAAAATTTTATTTTTAATATATTAGATTTATAAGATAAAATATTATTTTATATCGATCATTCAACTCGGTTTGGATAATTCGAACGTAAAAATCTAAGAAGATATATTTAACTAACATAAAACCTTCTAGTTCTAGGTTTACCAAACCACATGATGAAAGAATTAAAGACAATAAATTAGACACATGCATATTCATTTCTTATATATATGAGATAGAAATTACCATGTGCAAGATTGGACCAGTTAAACATTTCATTTCATTCATCTGCCTTCTTATTGATTGCAATTTTAAAAAATTAAATAATAATAAATTGATAGTTTCTTATAGAAAACCCACAAAAATAACACTTTAAACCTAACATTTAAAAGAAAACTTGAATTTTGGGTTTCTAACAACATTTTTTCTACATTATAATAAACATTTTGGTTCACTGAGGGTGAAATTAAGTGTAGTACACTAATTGAGTGAGTGGTATCCTGAATGAGAATCACATCAGTGTAGCACATGACTGATTTTTATTTGGATGCATCCCAGCCAATTTTCTTTTGTCTTATTACTTCAATTCTTTTAGACAAAAAAACAACTATAAAATATAAATTCTTGTATGTTGGATTGGACCTACAATGTTTTTTTTTGTTCTAAAAAATTTGACGAAAAACTATTACTGAAATTTAAATTTTTAAAATTTTATCTGCTATATAAGTTTTGCAATGTGTATCAAAAACCCAATATTGATTGAGAATTTTGATGTTCGTTAATCTCTAATATATTAATTAAAATTATTTTAACACAAAAAATATTATTTAACATATGATTTATAAATATGTCACGTTGATATGTCACACTATAAACATATTTTAATATAAATATTATATAATAAATAATTTATTAAAATATTTACAAAAACTGACATTAAATAAATATTTAACAGTATATTATATGTAAATCACTAATATTCAAAATAAAAGGTATTTTGACCGAAAACGCAAACACAATTAGAAAAAAAAATTATGAAAAACTAATCAAATAAAATATAAAACAAAATTTTAGTTTAATACTGATCATATTATAATTTCTTACCTATTTAATAATATTGTTTATCCAAAATAAAATAATTTAAATCTATTTTTATAATTCAATTTTATTTTTTTATTTCATCTGTATGATCAATATTTAAAAAATTTTAAAATATGATTTTAAATAAGAAATAAATTATATATATATAAATTTTATATTTATTATATAAATAACTAATTATAATATGTAAATATATTTTTTTCATGACGTAGATCAGTTAGTCAGTAATTACCTAATATCAAAATTCTTCAATTAATATGTAGACACACAGTTCACGATAATTATAGTCTCCTTGAAGATGCGCAATTCACCTTGCAAAAAAACCACATGTGAATTTATTAAAAACATAAAACCATTCATCATGTAGAAAATAAACATCGAATTTGAGATTTAATCTTGTATAGAAGAATGAATTCGTATCCATGTAGTACCACATAATTGCATGTACACTCTCTCCAAATTGTGATAATTTTATTTTTCAATACCACAAATTATAATATAGTGTCTCATCCATTTTTTTTGAAAGATCATTATTTTAAAGGCCATATATAGTCTTTTTTTACATTTTGAATATTTAGAAGTTGGCATGGGTTGGTCGGTTTGGACAAAACAAAGAGTTCAAAAACTCTAATTCATAGAGATCACATATTTAAGTTTGGTCGGTAGCTTCACGTTCTCCCGTCATTCTCCGACCATTTACGTCCACGTCTCCTCTGTCTTTTCTCCAAATAAACATAATCATTTTTCAAGATTTTATACATATAATTTCTTAAGAAATTAGGTCATACATCCACAACTTGACAATTTAGAGAACATGTAAACAGTAAAATGTATCTTTTGTTTTTGAAATTTGAAATCATTACTATTTGGTTTTTTTGGAGATTGTGTTTGAATGTAATTTAAAATATTCAAAACACAGCAGACTTTTCAAAAAAATTCTATATTGCATGTCGCTTTTACGCAAAAGGTTTTGTTCAATTTTTTTGAGGTTTTAGTTATATAATTTAGAGTTCAAATAAAAATTTGAATCTATTTATCCAAAATACAGATTTTAATAATTAGAATATGCAATGTATCTATTATTATACCGGTGTGTTTATATTTTAAAATTTTAAATTATTGAAAAATATCTTTTAGAAATATATGTTTCAAATTTTATTGTCAAGGAAAATAATATATGACATTAATTCGGTTAATATCTAATATTATATTAAATTTTCCATAAAAAAATAGATCATAAACTTATAATTATTATCATTTTTATCACATATTACACAACAGACGTATCAAATAATCCAACACCATTATATGAAAAATCAAATACCCTTATAGGAATATACGATTGAAGGTGAAGACAGACTTTACCTTTAATATTTTGTCGCATAGGTCACAACGCATCGGCGTAATAACCCAATATTTTCATACGAATATTTAATATTATCAAACGAATGAAGATTGAGTCGAATTTCACACTTGTGATATGGATATAAAGGTGATGCAACCAATATACCATTTACTTTTTCCGATCCGACCTCGTTAAAAATGACGTTTTAGTGTCTTATTAATAAGTTTAACTATAAGTATAATACCACTTATTATATACGTTTCTTCAACCAATTAAGTTCATACAATTTTCTAACAATTTGAAGGTACCAAAAATATTTATTGTATGAGAGGTTCTCATATTTGTTTTTTTCCGTGGATAAAGTACTGCCTCTTCCAACACATTATAATGGATATGATTGGTTCAATGTACCACATAAAATAAATGGTTGAAAATTTGTTCTATCCAAATTTTAGCGATCAAGAAAAATAGAGAGGACAAAATTTCCTCTTTTTCCATGAGAAAAGAAAAACACAAGAACAGATATAAAACTGAAACAAGAGGAAATAAATTGTACTATAATTTTTTTTACTTGATCTACCTCTTCCTTTTTACTATAAACTAGATTTAGACTCATGTAATATTTATATAAAAATATTCAGATATTATAATTAATTATTTATTTAATAAATATAAATTAGATACATACATAATTTATTTTTTATTTAAAATAATTTTTATAAAATTTTTAATATTAATTATACAAATAAAATATACAAAGAAATCGAATTATATAAATGAATTTAAATTATCTATATCTTGGATATACGATATTATTAAGTAGGTAAGGAATTGTAAATGTGATAAATATTGAATTATCCAAAACTTTTGTTTTATATTTTGTTTGACTAAATTTTTAAAATTCATAATATTTTGTTTTATATTATGTTTGTCTTTTATGTCAAAATATAAAACATTTACATATTTGTTAAATATTTGTCTAATTGTAAATATTTTAGTAAATAATGTCTTATGTAATATTTAGTTTGAAATAGTGTGACATGTCATCATGAAATACTTGTAAATTATATGTTAATATAAATTTTATTTATTAAAATATTTTTCAAATAATAAATTAGATATATTTTATTCTTTTTCCCGTCTAATTACCACAGCCAAGATTCTATCAAAATAATTATTTTTTCAGTCTTTAATTATTTTATGTTAATTATCCAGTAATCCATACCGCTCGTATTACTCTTTTCCTATAATCAAAAACTAGTAATTATGTTTAAAGAGTAGTCTCAAATTGAAGCAAAAGTAATTCATCATCGGAATAGAATATAAGTTTAAATTGTAACCGTTATTATTCCAACTACACTTCATTATTGTTGTAAAAAAATATTTTTTTTGTCACTATAATCAAAACAAACCGATGTAATAACCCAATCACTTTAACGAAAGTTTAACAAATAACTCTAACTAGATTTATATAGGAAAATATTCATAAATTATATTTTATTAATAAATATAAATTAAATATTTATATAATTTTAACTTTTATTTAAAATTACTTTTAACATTAATTTTTGTATATATAAATTAAGAAAAGAAAAATAATTATTTTTTATGAATTTAATAGTTTTTTTGTTAGTTTGATAAAATATATTAATTTTTTAACCAAATTAATAACAATGGTATAATTGTAATTATTCTAATAATTTAATCTCATTTATATATTTATTTGAAATTTATTGTAGTGATTACATGTTATCATGGTATTTCTGTTAATAACACATTCGAGTAATGTTATTTTCTTAAAATATTTCTCAAATAATATATTAAGGATTACGGTAGTAACTTAAATCTATTTATATTTATTTGAAATTATTTATAAATTAACGTATAAAAATTGAAAGAAATAAAAATTATTGTTTTTACAAATGTAATAGTATTTTTGGTTAGTTGAATAAATTATATTCTCTAACCAAATTAATATCAGTGACATATATTGTATATATGAGTGACATGTATTTATTCTAGTATTAGTGGTATGTATTCTCTAACCAAATTAATATGACTGGCATGTATTGTAATTATTCTAGTAACTTAAATCCTTTTATATATTTAAGCTGAAATTCGTTGTGGTGTTGACATGTCAGCATGACATTTTTGTTATTAACACATCATGATAATATTATTTTATTAAAAAGTTTCTCAAATAATATATTAGGAATTATTAGCTAAGTCGAGTATGCTAGCAAATATGTTAGCAATGACAACATTTTCACTACAACAATCGGATTGTTTTAATATCATTCAAACCTAATTAACAATCACTATCACTAAATTGATTCATATCTCTTATATATATTTCATATATTATAAGAGTTAGCTTGCATAAATTGTACAAATAGTTTTATGGTAACTTTCTCTACCATTTTGGATTATAACTAAAATAGATCAATGGGTAGAAGCACTTTATCTCCATTGTATTTGGCTCAATAATAAAGATTTTTTCAAAAGTTTTAAATGTTGCAGAAGATAATATTTACAATCAAAATATGTTTTGTTAGTGTGAATACTTTGGTCTTTCTCTTTGGGCTAAAAGTAGTTAAATTCTTTTATAGCCCATTAATTTGTTATAATGGCTTATGTTTCTTCATTGTGACTGTTTCGCTCAAATGGTCAAAGGTCCATTAAAATATATATGTGCATGGGCTTAATTTGTGGATATATCATATTGGTTGAAGAATGATTATAGAATGTATATACATTCTCAAAATATACCAAAACGTTAAAGACATTAATTTTGTAAAATCTTTAATATATTAATTGAAAATTAATTTTAACAAAATAATTTTATGTCAACGTTGATTTACAAATGTATCATGATGATGTATCACAATATTAAATAATGTTAAGATAAATATTATCTAAGATATAATTTATTAGAGTATTTACAAAAACTGTCATTAAATAGTATATTATATATAAATCTCTAATATTTTGACATACAATGTATTTCGTCATAAAATAAAAATATAATATAGATACAATTTCAATATTAAAAGATTTTGAAAAATTTTGAAATCGTCAATATTGGATTCGTGTCATTGTGAACCCTAAATCAAAAGTTAAAGATGATTTAGTGCGGACATGTCAAGGTTATCACCTAGTTAAAATGATCATTGGTGCTCCTTGAGTAAAGGTTCATAAATTAAGCGTAACGCATGACATCACGCAGTTTAGGATACATTGGATTATTTGGAGGCTTTGTAGTAGCTCTTTCGATCTCAAATGTTGTCATAATATTGAAATTTTAGCTAGCTTAATGTAGGCATTTTACTCATGTCATTTTGAACTGTAAATCAAAAGTTAATATTGACGAGTCAATATTAAACTCGTCATAAAAACAAAATATAAATTTAAAAAAATTAGTCAATCAAAATATAAAACAAAATTTTAGCTTAATTGATTATTTATCACATCTACAATTTTATCTAATATAGATACAATTTAAAATATTTGTATAATCCGAGTTCATCATCTTTTTTTTGTTTTCGTAATCAATATTAAAAAATTTAGAAAAATTATTTTAAATATAAAATAAATTATATATATATATATATGATTATAACAAAATAAATAATTAATTATTATATCTGAATATTTTCCCTAGATTTGAGTCAAAATCTAGTTAGGTGTTATTTAGTGGTTGAATCCAATTTTAGTGGTTTCATGATCCAAAGTTCAATTTTTAATTTTCCTTAAAAAATTTTGTTTGTTTTCTAGAAAATTGTTTTTTGTTAATGTGCTCAATAGTTATTTTTTACTTTTTAGGATGAGCTTGTTGTAATATACTTACGCCCATGACAGTACATATATAATTTTGTGGTAATAAAATCTGCAACAGATTCTAACATTTCTTTCTTTTTTTTAACCGATTTTTATTTAATATTCTAAATGCTTGAAAATTAACTTCTTTATAAGATAAAAAAGAAAAGAATAATACCATCATAAATTTTAAGTAAAATATTAATTTGGCTAACCGATAAGTTTACGTATGAATGAAAAATATATGATCAAATGTCTGTTTTTTTTTAACTGAAAGGTTTAGATTTATTATAATTTAAATTAGTCAAATCTGTGATCATTTATGTTAATTTTACTTTTAGTATAACTCCAATATAAATAAATACTATTTTTATGTATCGAAAAAAATATTCACATATTATAATTAATTATTTATTTACTAAATATAAATTACATACATATATAATTTATATTTTATTTAAAATATAATTTTTAAAAATTTTAATATTGATTATAAAAATGAAATGTAAAATAAAATCAGATTATACAAATAAATTTAAATTATTTATATTTTGAATATACAATATTATTAAATAAGTTACGATTATAAATATGATAAATATTCAATTAATCTAAATTTTTGTTTTCTATTTTGTTTGACTAATTTTATATTGTTTTATATTGTGTTTGTCTTTTATATCGAAATATTAGAGATTTATATATAATATACAATAAATATTTGTTTAATATTATTTTCATAAATATTTTAGTAAATTTTATGTTTTTGTAATATTTATTTTAAAATATTTAGAGACGTGACATACTTTTAATTCATACGTAAAAATAAAAAAAATTGTTAAAATATTTGCCTATTAATATATTAGGGATCTGATTATATTATTTAGAATCATTGTGAGCAAACCAAAAAGATAGAGAACTGAACAAGTTGGATCTAACACCCTCCCAAAGAAATACTAGTCGAACACAGAAAATCTTGACATAATTAAAAAGAAGAAAACTTCATGCAAAGCAACTTCATGTGAGCACTTTAGGCCTAAACACATTCATGAAAAATTAGATTCTATTCATAAAGTTTTGACAAGAATATTTGACATCGTTGAATTTTAAATTTGGATTTTTTCATTAAAAATCTTAAATCCAAAGAAAAAAATTCTAGATTTTGAAGCTTTTCGTGTTTGACTAATTGCGAACTCAAAGACGTGAACACACAAAAAAATCAAGATTTAAATTGGACAATTGACTAAAATAATACTATTTTAAGTTTTTGTTTTAAATATATCACTAATAATTTAAATTTTTAAAAATAGCACAAATTTAATATTAAAATAATTTTAAAAAAATTCATAATGAAAAAAAATTCTAGATTTTGAAGCTTTTCGTGTTTGACCAATTGCGAACTCAAAGACGTGAACACACAAAAAAAATCAAGATTTAAATTGGATAATTGATTAAAATAATACTATTTCAAATTTTTGTTTCAAATATATCATTAATAATTTAAATTTCTAAAAATAGCACAAATTTAATATTAAAATAATTTTAAAAAAATTCATAATGAAAAAATTAAATGATATAGTATTTAAATAATAATGTTGCTCAAAAATGATATAAATTGATATCGTTTTTTGATGAATATTGAAGATTTTTGTCAATGCTAAAAATTGCGTTAAATAGAGAAGTTGTTGGAGGTGGATTGTCATCACCAATACAAAATCCAGTCCAATCGAAACAAGCCCATCAAAAGATAGATTCACTTAATTTACCGATTTTAAAACGTCGATTTTTTTTTCTATTTAAAAAGGTAAAAAACCTTTAAAATAAACATACTAGACTTAACTGGTAAACATTTTCTTAAAAAAATATACGAACTATTTTTATTTTTATTTTAAGTTAAAAAATATTAGCTTAAAATAACATAATTTTTCTAATTTTGGGATATCGATACCGACATATTAACAAATATTTGTAATGTTAACAAAATTTATTATATGGTGTTAAATTTATTAACGTCGTTTTAAACTAAAACAGAAAAAAAAATGTCTCTATGATCATCACAATCAAAAGAAACTAACAAACAAACTAAACAAAAAAGTAGTGAAACCTACTTAACATCTCTATCTCTCTAAAACCAAACTACTCATGTTCTAATTATTAGATAATGCTACTCAAGATAATTTGAGAGAAAACAGAAATGTGGAGATCTGTTTTCTGGAAATCACAAAATACGTCTTATAATCTCACCGTTACTCGACTCTACAAGAAGAAGATCCACACTCCATCGTTAAACTCTCTTTCTAAATTCACATACTTCAAGTCGTCTGGATATGTTTATGTCTTAAACCATTCCAATCTCGCCAACCGCACAATTTACCCATAAAAAACCGAATGCTTCCTATTTGGGTTTTTCCGAGAGTGGCAATTTTGGGTGTGATGAGTGTTACTCCCACGGAAGCCATGACTGGTGAAAATGGATATTCAGATATTATTACAGGTGAAGTTTATGACGATGTATGTTAGCACAAGGATTGTGGCTAAACAGATGGAGGCGTGTGCAACAGACATGTTTGGACGCGGGAAGTTTGAAGGTGCTGACGTGGCACACTCTCATTGGAAAGGAGATATCAAACTGTGTAAGGAAGAAATGATATTCAAAGAAGGCAAGTTCGTGGAAATGAATATTGCTGAATATTCACTTAGGAAAGAGGAAACCCTAGGGCAGTGACATATAAAAAGAAGATGTCGACTGGCAGCTAGGGTTGTCGCTCAAGTGAAGGAAGAATTGCTCTGTGTGTAAGGCGATTACACACGTTCTCTGGTGAGTGAATAAAGAGTGATCACAACTGTTGTTGTGGGTGAGTTGGGTAGATTAGGAATTGGTCAGTGGCATGCTAAGTGTTAGCAGTGCATAAATCTGATTAAACACTATTGTAGAATTGTGTTTAAGTGATTTCTAATATAAGTGTTGTGTGTTACACAAAGTTGCCAGTATTCTCTATACTCTAGTGCTTTCAATTGGTATCAGAGCGGGTCACCTAGCATAAATCTGAGATTTATCAACAGGTTGAGGTCCTGAGACAGAGTATGGAGACACCCAAGGAACTCATTGCTGTGCAAAAACCACTAATACTGGATGAAAACAACTTCGGTCATTGGAAGGTGCGTATGCGACAGAGGATTCGAGGAATAGATGAAGATGCATGGACAGCAGTGGAGGACGGCTGGGAGGAACCATGGATATTGAATCAGGAAGGTGAGAAAATTCCAAAACCCAAAGAGAAGTGGACAGATGCGGATAAAAGTGCATCCAAATTCAACTCAAAGGCTCTCACAGAAATATTCTGTGCAATCGATCTGGATCAATTCAAACTTGTTCAGGGATGTGCGGCAGCGAAAGATGCGTGGGACATCCTTGTAAACTCATATGAGGGAACATCGTGTGTGAGGAGGACACGACTCGATCATCTGGCCTCCCAGTTTGAAAATCTGCGGATGGGAAGTGACGAATCCATAGCAAGCTTTGGGTCAAAATTGAGCTCGATTGCGAATGAAGCAGCTGTGTTAGGGAAGGTGTACAAGGACAAGAAGCTTGTCAAGAAACTGTTGAGGTGCCTTCCAGTAAAGTTCGGACCACATAAGGCAGTTCTGAAACTTGCCATGAACACAGACGACATGAAGTTCTCACAACTGATAGGGATGCTAAAAGCTGAAGAAATGGAGAATGCTGCAGAGCCATCTAAGTTGGGAAAAGGAATAGCCTTCAATGCTGAACAAGAGTTAGATCGAATGAGAAAGATTGAAGACAATTTGAGTCAGAAACTAGAGGAAAGCATGGGTCTGCTGGCAAGGAGTTTTAAGAAGGCACTTAAGCGTATTGAGAAAGGACAAGTCAAGTCGCACAACCAAGAACAGGGGACTTATCAAAATCGCTCCAGCAATAAGCCACAGTGGATGGAAGCTGGAAGATCAAGTAGACGACAAGACGTGCAATGCCATGAGTGCGAAGGATATGGACATTTCAAAGCAGAGTGTCCTCTCACCAAACGCAAGGAACTGAAGTGCTATGAATGCAAAGGAGTTGGTCACATTAAATCAGAATGTCCAAACCTTCAGAAGCGCAACGAGAAGTCGCTATTGAGCTTTAGTGAGACCGAGTCGGATGACAGTGAAGAAGACGATGAGATGTTAAACTTTGTAGCATTCACAAGTGAAGTGGTCAGAGAATCCGATCAGGAAACTGACTCTGATGATGACGGTGAAGTAGATGCGAAGGCTGAGTACCGACGTCTCTATGACAATTGGGTAGCTTTGAGCAACACCAACCTTCGACTCCTCAAGGATAAGGCCATGCTGGAAGCGAGGGTCAACATCATGGAAATGGAGTCTAGTAATAAAAGGAGTTGTGAATCTGAGTGTGATGCTGATGAAGAAAAAACAGTCAGACCAAGCGAACAACATCCAGATGCAAAGAGGATCCAAATGCTAGAAACAGAAATGATGAAATTGAAGGATCTACTAATTCAGACAAAGGAACGTAATCAGACGCTAGAACATAATCTAACAGAGAACTACAAAAGGATTAGGCTGCTGAATCAAGGTTCAAAGGATCTGGATAGGCTTCTGGAGATGGGAACTCCCACTGGACGTACGTGGGGCCTTGGTTACAGAGGATACACAGAGAGTGGCTGTGTCACAGAAAGCCCTGACTACACAAATCTCAAGAACTTTGTTCAGAGTGAGAAAGTGACAGTTCCAGGAGTTCATAGTGGAGAGCCTGAGCACAAGAAACTTACGGTAGGAGGCAGAGATGAAAGCCAAAGAGCCAAAGAGCCAAAAGTTAAGGGGTGCTATTTTTGCGGGAAGAGTGGACATATTAGACGCAATTGCTACAGGATGATCAATCGCATAAGGCAGGCTTGGAAGTCAGGTAAGTGCTTTCTTGAGCCCAGTCAATTTAAGAAAGTATGGATTGACAGGAATTACCTGTACTGCTTGAGGTTGTCTGAGTTGAACAGGGAAGAACAGTGCAGTGCACTAGAACAGACTTCCGGCTCGAACAAAACGGAGGAGGAAAGAATGTGTGGTAAAGTGGCATACATATCAGGAACTGATAAAGAGTCGACACCATGGTACTTTGACAGTGGCTGCTCACGGCATATGACTGGTAATCAGGAGGTGTTGGAATCATACAGAGAAGTCAAGGCCGGGAAAGTAACCTTTGGAGATGGCGTAAAAGGAAAAATATTAGAAGTTGGAATGATTAGAAATGACTCGCAACCTCCACTGATGAATGTCTACTACGTAGAAGGACTCAAGGCGAATTTGATCAGTGTAAGCCAACTATGTGACGAAGGGCTAAAAGTGTTCTTCACTAAGGATGAATGTCAAGCGATGGATATTCAAGGGAACCTGATATTACATGGGTCCAGGTCAAGTAACAACTGCTACATGTGGAATGTGACCGCCAAATGTCTGTCAGTAGTTGAATCTTAGTTGGAACTATGGCATAGACGACTCGGACACATGAATATACATGGTCTCCAACGAATTGTGCAAGCAGAGGTGGTTCGTGGAGTACCCAAGCTTGAAAAGGAACTTGGGAACACATGCAAAGGGTGCTGCAAGGGAAAGCAAATAAAAGTACAACACAAACAAGTACCTGAAGTCGGTTCTAAACGAGTCTTGGAACTGATACACATGGACCTAATGGGCCCAATACAGACAGAAAGTATTGCCGGTAAGAGATATATTCTGGTTATGGTAGATGACTTCTCACGATTTACTTGGGTGAATTTCTTGAGGGAGAAATCTGAAGCATTTGAGAAGTTCAAGATCTTCACACTATAAATGCTCAATGATGAAAGGAATATTGGTCAAATAAGAAGCGATCATGGTGGAGAATTTCAGAATGAGGTGTTTGAAAGCTTCTGCAACAAGTATGGGATTAGACATCAATTCTCAGCACCAAGGACTCCACAACAAAATGGAGTGGTGGAAAGAAAAAACAGAACTCTACAGGAAATGGCAAGAGCGATGATGCACGCAAACAATGTGGCTACATGGTTTTGGGCTGAGGCAATAAGCACGGCGTGCTACATCATCAACAGAGTTTATGTTAAGCCGGGTACCAAGACTACACCATATGAAATTTGGAAAGGGAAGACTCCAAATTTGAGCTACTTTCATGTTTTTGGGTGTGTATGTTATATACTTGATGAGAGAAATCACCTTGGGAAATTTGACTCTAGAAGTGAAGAGGGGTTGTTTATGGGCTACTCAAACCACTCCATGGCGTATCGGGTTTATAACAAGAACCTTAGGATGATTGTTGAATCAGTAAATGTGGTGTTTGATGATCGAAGCATATCCACAGCTGAAAGAGTTACACAGGAAGAAGATGTGCAAGGCAACCAGAACAGAGCTGATGCATCACTGCCAAAGGAGGACATTGCTAAAGATGAGGGCACAAAGGAAGGAACACGGGCAGAGAACCAGTTGCAAGTACATCGTAACCACTCAGTAGATGATGTAATTGGAGATATTCATGGTGATAGAAGAACCAGGAAAGTTCAGATTGACTTCAAGAATATGGTCAAGCTGGCCTCTTTTGTGTCACTCATAGAACCGAAGGATGTGAGTGCGGCACTGAAGGATGAATCATGGGTAGCAGCAATGCATGAAGAACTAGAGCAGTTCAACAGACACGACGTATGGGATTTGGTGCCTAAACCAAGCAATGTCAATGTTGTGGGAACTAAGTGGATCTTTAAAAATAAGATCGATGAAGATGGAAACATTGTTAGAAACAAGGCACGTTTGGTTGCTCAAGGCTACAGTCAGATAGAAGGAGTGGACTTTGACGAGACCTTCGCACCAGTGGCACGTATGGAATCGATCCGACTACTCTTTGGCATAGTATGCAAGATGGACATCAAGTTGTTTCAGATGGATGTAAAGAGTGCGTTCTTGAATGGGCTACTCCAGGAGGAGGTGTATGTAACACAACCCAAAGGGTTTGAAGACCCTAAGTTCCCCTCACATGTATACAAACTCAAGCGAGCTCTATATGGACTTAAGCAAGCACCAAGGGCATGGTATGAGCATCTCACTCAGTTCTTGTTGAGATCTAACTTCAGAAGGGGGAACGTGGATAAGACCTTATTCATTCAAGAAGAAAAGGGTCATATGTTGATGGTTCAAATCTATGTTGATGACATCATATTTGGAGGAACCAGCAAGGTACTCGTAGATCGATTTGTGATGAATATGACACAGGAATTCGAGATGAGTATGGTTGGAGAGCTCAACTACTTCCTTGGACTGCAAGTGAAGCAAACATCAGAAGGGATCTTTGTGTCTCAAAGCACCTATGCGTGGAATCTTGTGTCTCGATTTGATATGCAGACAAGTAAAACTGCCGTCACGCCCATGAGCACTACTATCAAGCTGTCCAGGGATGAAGAAGGACCACCAGTTGACGAAAAATTATATCGAGCCATGATAGGGAGTTTACTCTACCTAACTGCAAGCAGGTCAGATCTGTGCTACAGTGTGGGAGTGTGTGCAAGATACCAGGCCAATCCACGGGCATCACACCTGTTGGCTGTCAAGCGCATACTAAAATATGTGAAAGGGACAGCAAATCTAGGTATGTGTTACACAAAAGAGACAAATACTAACTTAGCTGGCTTTTGTGATGCAGATTGGGCAGGTAGCACTGATGATCGAAAAAGTACCTTAGGTGGATGTTTCTTTCTTGGAAATAACATGATCTCTTGGCACAGCAAGAAACAGAACTGTGTGACTTTGTCTACTGCGGAAGCAGAGTACATTGCTCTGGGTAGCTGCTGTACTCAACTACTATGGATGAAGCATATGTTGGCAGACTACGGTATGAATACTGCACCCTTGCTCATACATTGTGATAATATGAGTGCTATAAACATATCTAAGAACCCAGTACAACACTCTAGGACTAAGCATATAGACATAAGGCATCACTTTGTCAGGGGACTGGTAGAAGATAAGACTATTGAAATTATGCACGTCACCTCTGAGAAACAGCTGGCTGATATCTTTACTAAGGCCTTAGATGCGAACATATTTATCTCTTTAAGAAAGGCACTCGGGATGTGTGAGTTATAACTGTTTGTGCGACAGTGGGGAGGACAGGCAACAAACGTACATATGTATATCACATGTTGAATGTGGTCAGTCTAGTTGTGTGATATGTAGTTAGTGGTAGTTTTGAGTCTCTATGTACAAATGAACATATGAGGAAGGAAATAGACATAAGGCACACAAAATAAGCAAAAAAAAAAAAGGAATAAAAAGGAATAAATAAAAAAAAAAACAAAACAAAAAGGGGTTTTGGAGAAAGGGGGGCATTGATGAATAAGGCCTAAGATGATGGATACTCAATTTGGCGTAAGATGCTACCACATTTTGCTCTGGACTTGATCACTGTCCGGATTAGGCAGAACAGAGGACTTAGACCAGATGAGGTGTTTTCGGGTCAGGTTGCTACCACAATCTGGACTGAAATAGATCCGATTCGATGTGATAGTCGCTGGTTCTGAAGAAAAAGAAAATGATAATCAATATAAAAAAAAAAGAAGGGGTATCTTCCTTGATGTTCACAGTGATGAGATGTTTAATTGCCATGAGACTCTGTTATGCAATTTAGGTTGGTCTGTTCTGTGTGCTTACATTACCTATGTGGCTTTGGTTTCCCATTTGAGTACATGATAGTCTAAAATTCAGATGTTTCCGTGGGTTTGATTTTTTTTAACTATTCTCTATTAATATATATTATGCCATCTCTCATATAGTCCGAATTCTGATTCCAGTTCCCTGTTTTAAATTGCCTGTGTAAGAATGATTATTCATCTTGGAGGAACTTGCACAACTTAACATGTGTAGCGGTTACATATTAAACTAACCAGTGTTATGTTTTTTTTTTGTGCAAAACTATGCGGCTGAGGTACCTCTCCACGGGTGTATTTAAGAGTCCCTCACCTTCTCTCTCGTTTGTGCATCAAAAAAAAAGGAACCCTAGAAGCGCCGAAACTGTTAACTCCCAGAAACCCTAGAAGCGCCAAATTGCAGAAAACCCCATGGCCTCTTCTTCCCGGAGACCTTTCACCCGCCGCGCAGCAACCCTTGAGCGCGAACTCGCTGCCGCACTCTCTGCCGAACGAGAAATCCAGTCGGCACCTCTTGCACTTCCGGCTCCGTCGTCCTCTCCGCTCCCTGCTCGTAGACGTGGTAAGGCCCCTGCTGAAAATCCTCCACCCTCACTCTCGGATGCAGAGATGGAGGATGTCGAAGATACAAGAACCGGAAGTAATTACCCTTACACGGTGCTCGAAGTCCGATTTGAAGAGAAACGTGCTACGGTTGCAGCAAAGTTTCGGCTTAATCCCGAACTGTACAAGCCGATGACCCGGGCTTTCAATCAACGGTTTGCCTCCATCGATGCTGCGACACGCATAAAACAAGTTAATTCTCGGGAATTTCTGGATATGAAGTATCTTCGGCTCGAGGACTCCAACCTCTCGAAGGTGAAGGAAATCATTGAGAAAGCTGGGCTAATCTACACCGTACTTGATGTAAGTCCCTATGTCCCTGAAATTGTGAGGGAATTCTATGCGAACCTTGGAGATCTAGAGTACCGCATAGGCACAAACATGATCTATGTTCGCGGCTTGATGTACGACTTCACACCGGACATCATCAACGAGATGTATTCACTCCCAAACTCGGAAGAATCAGCGATGTCAAATGGGTGGATATCTGAGAACCTAGATGCAGCCGTGCATGCTCTCACGGGTGGGAAAAGGACCCGCTGGGAAGGCTTCTGTTCCAAACATATGACGCCTACAATGCAACTGTTGTACAAGTTTTGCTGCCGAAATTGGTTACCTACATCGAACAAGACGTCGATGATTAAAGGCCGAGTGCAGTTCTTGTCTATGCTGCTTCAAGGGAAAACTTTTGACTTCGGGAAAGTGGCCTATGACCAAATAATGAAGATCGGACGATCTCCGGAGAAAACCACACGGCTCATTTTTCCCAACCTGATTCATAATCTGCTTATGTATCAACGTCACGTACCTGGACATCGTGGTGACTCCGCCTCTCGCACTCCCTTAACGATGGTTCTTGACCCTAAACAGGGGAGAAGTGTGAAGAAGGATGACGCAACGCCATCTACACCGTACATCCTGGACGATCTGAAGGAGCTAGCTCGGCTGGTTAAAGCTATGCAGACGCGGGTCATTGGTAGTGCATTGTTTCCTTACTTGTAGTTACTCGTGCCTCTTGTGTTCTAATATTTTTGTCTAATTGTGATCTCAAGAAGGGGGAGAATACACAGGTGGAGGTAAGCGTCAAGATGGGGAGGATACGTCGGAAGGAGGCGAGTCCGGAGAGGAAAGTGGCTAATGTGCACTCTGGTAGAGTCCAGTAGATAGGGGGAGCCACTGTGTTTAGATGTGATGCGAATCTCTTTTGAGATTGATTCTGTTTCCTTTGTGTTATGCTCTGTTTTCCGTAGAACCTTTGGAACATGTGCGATGCTGTGTAAGAGCATTAAAACTTGTGGTAGTCTAACCTTGATGTTAATCAGATAGACTTAAGACTACCTGTGTGATGCATGTTCTGTGTGTGCGTGGAGTGTGTTAATGATGATGCAGGTTTCTGGAGATCTCACATTTAGACAAAAAGGGGGAGATTGTTAGCACAAGGATTGTGGCTAAACAGATGGAGGCGTGTGCAACAGACATATTTGGACGCGGGAAGTTTGAAGGTGCTGACGTGGCACACTCTCATTGGAAAGGAGATATCAAACTGTGTAAGGAAGAAAGGATATTCAAAGAAGGCAAGTTCGTGGGAATGAATATTGCTGAATATTCACTTAGGAAAGAGGAAACCCTAGGGCAGTGACATATAAAAAGAAGATGTCGACTGGCAGCTAGGGTTGTCGCTCAAGTGAAGGAAGAATTGCTCTGTGTGTAAGGCGATTACACACGTTCTCTGGTGAGTGAATAAAGAGTGATCACAACTGTTGTTGTGGGTGAGTTGGGTAAATTAGGAATTGGTCAGTGGCATGCTAAGTGTTAGCAGTGCATAAATCTGATTAAACACTATTGTAGAATTGTGTTTAAGTGATTTCTAATATAAGTGTTGTGTGTTACACAAAGTTGCCAGTATTCTCTATACTCTAGTGCTTTCAATGTATCCGTTTATCTAAAACTAAACCTAAATCAAAGAAAAAGAGTAGAAAATAGATGAACAAGATAAAAAAAAGGGCTCAATCTACTACAACAAAAACAAGTCAATACAAAATCACACAGATAGTTGCAATCTAAAATTTATAAATAAAAAACACAGACAAACAAAAACAAGAATTGAGTTGAGCGTTGATTCATTTCCATCTAAAATTTATCTTGATTTTGAAAGTGACTACGTTTAGGAAAAGATACATAATTGTATGCGAATTCTTATTTTTGTTTAAAACGGCGTAAATACGTTTAACACCATATAATAAACTTTGTTAATATTACAAATATATGTTAATCCGTTGGTGTCGAAATTAGAAAATTTGTATATTTTTTTAAAAAATATTTTATATTTCTTGATTTTAAACAATATTTTATATTTCGTCTATTTTTTAGCAAATATTTATATATTTTTCTATTTTAAAGTTTTTCCCTATTTACAAATAATGGAATACAGTCGATTTTTCTTCTATTATGAAATCGGTTGCCAGCGTGGATACACCATGGATACACGTGTCAGCAAAGTCCGTCCAAACATGCCCAAGACCTCTTTCGTTTTCCTTGTAGGACCCACTGGGCCCACACTACAAATTCAGAAATCACTATCCATCGATAGTTGTCTGACGAGGCATGGAAGTTACATTGTTTTTGGTAATATAGTTTTTATATTTCAAAAATATATAATAATAAAGTTGTGTTTTGTTACCAACGTAATAAGTGGACATACCAATTTTGCATATTCGATTCCATCTTTATTCATACGAAAAAAATATATTAGATTATTGTAGATTATTGAACGGTTTATTGTAAAGTTATATCATATTTAATTTATATATTCTTAAAAATCATGCATTTACGTAAAAGAAAGAAAAGTGTATGGTTAGTTAACAAATCTTGCATGTATTATTAGTTTTTAAACATTATGTCAAATTATTATCGTTTTCTAATTATACTTTTGTTCTTTCTCATCGAACTGATTTTTTTCAAATTTATTGAGCTAATTAATTCATAATACAAAAGAACTAACTCAATTATTATTATTTTGATATTTGTATAAAATGTTTTTAAAATGAAACTGAAGCATAAAAACATGAGATGGGATTATCCTGTTCAATGGGAAAAGCAATGGCACTTTGCGTGTCTGCCGCACAAATAACAACTCGCCGATGTCTCTGAATTTATACCATACGTGTCGCTTTGTCCTTTTTGTTAAATCCCAATTTGCAAAAAATAAAAGTTCGTTTTTCTTGTACCTTTAAAAAATGTCTAGATTATGTGAAATGAAAGGAGAATTTTTTTCTGTTGAATAATAATAAAAATATATAAATTTATTATTATATTAATTTTATTAAATTTATAAAATCTTACATAGAAAAAAAGAGAACAAAAAGTTAATACATACGTATTTATACAGAAAACAGTAAGTCGGTAAACATAAAAAGTTTATAAAATAATCAATTTTGAAAAGTCGTCATTGTTGACTCGCTCAACACTCTTTCTTGATTATTTATTATTATTAAAGTATTGCGTACTCCTTCGTTATGAACCTTATCATGTAAAAACCCAACGTGATAAAAATCATGATAAGAAAAAAGAGTACAGATACGCAATCTCCCTCTCGAAAAGATAAATATGTTTTCCTTTATAAGTCTCGCAGATGACGCATTCTAATATTCTGAACATGTTTTCTGAACGTTGTCGTAGGAAGCGCCTTTGTAAATAAATCTACTGCATTGTCACTTGAACGAATGTACTCGACGTCAAGTTCTTGATTTTTCTCAAGTTCTTGGATATAGCAGAAAAATCTCTAAGGAATATGTTTTGTTCGATCACTCTTGATATAACCTTCTTTGATTTGGATGACACATGCAGCATTATCTTCGAATAATTTTGTGGATTTCTTGTTGTTGATTAATCCACTTGCTCCTTCTATATCTTGAGTCATAGATCTGAGCCATACACATTCTATGCAAACTTCATGAACGACAATGATTTCGGCGTAATTTGAAGAAGTGGCAACGAAAGTTTGTTTTTAAGATCGCCACGAGATTGCAGTTCCACCAAGTGTGAAAACATAACCGGTTTGGGACCGAGCTTTGTGTGGATCCGATAAATATCCAGTATCTGCAAAACCAACTAAACCAAACTTGGGATTTCTAGAATAAAATAATCCCAAATCAATCGTACCTTGGAGATAACGGAAAATATGTTTTATTTCACTCCAATATTTTCGTGTAGGTGATGAACTATATCTCGCAAGTAAATTTTGTAGCAAATGCTATATCTGGTCGAATGCAATTTGCGAGATACATAAGTCCACCGATAGCACTCATATAAGTTACTTCATGACCTAATATGTCTTCATTATCTTCACAAGATCGAAATGGATCCTTATTTATATTAAGCGATCAATTAACCATTGAAGTATCCAAAGGATTCATTTTATCTATATTAAATCAATTTAATATCCTTTTCGTATAATTTGATTGATGCACAAATATCTCATCTTGGAAATGCTCAATTTGGAGTCCTAGACAAAATTTTGTTTTTCCAAGATCTTTCATTTCAAATTATTCTTTCATATGAAATCTTCCATTATCAATTTCTTTTTGACTTCTAATTATATTCAGGTCATCTACATAAACAGCAATGATCACAAAACCTGATGGGGATTTATTTATAAATACGCAAGGGCATATCGCATTGTTAATATATCCTTTTTCAACAGATATTCATTTAAGCGATTATACCACATGCGTCCAGATTGTTTTAACCCATATAATGATCGTTGTAATTTGACTGAATATAGTTCTTTGGGTCCATTAGAGATCTTTGATCCTTTTGGGATCTTGAATCCTTATGGGATTCTCATGTATATATCACTATCAAGGGTTCCATACAGGTATGCAGTCACAACATCCATAAGTTGCATTTCTAACCTTTTATATGATGATAAACTCATTAAATATCTAAATGTAATTGCATCCATAACCATAGAATATGTTTCTTCATAATCTATTTGGTCTTTGAGAAAATCCTTGTGCAACAAGACGAGTTTTATATCTAGTAACCTCGTTTTTCTTATTTTTTTCTTACAAAAACTCACTTGCACCCAACTAGCACTACATCTTCAGGTGTAATGACAATGGGTCCGAAAACATTTCTTTTTTGTAGAGAGAATAATTTATTTCTCATGACTATTTGCCATTTTTTTCAATCAGATCTTTTTTTACATTCTGTTACAGATATTGGTTCTGCGTCATCATTTTTATTTTCAATTTATTTGGATACAGAAAAGGAGAATATACCATTAGTATCCTCTATTTTATTTCTAACCCATAATTTTTTATTTTGTGTATAGTTAATTGAAATCTCATATGTTTATGTATTGCGTTCGTTTTTTGGACGGATTTCCACTTCACGGTTTTCAAAAACCTGTTTGCATATGTCTTCTCGACATTCCGTTTGAGTTTGTTCCTCTATAATCTTTTTAAAAATATTTTTGAGCCGTTCTTTGTGGCGTTCTTCCGAGACCTTTTGATTTTGTTCTCCCAAATACTTTTTCTTACAGGAATTTTTATCTTTTGAACTCATCGGTCTCCCCTTCTTTAACTGAACTCTGGATTCATTTATTTTATCACCATCAATATGTTCTACAGGAATATTAATTCTTGATGGGACATTCACAACGGGTATATATGATTTTATCACTCGTTTTGTATCTGTGAATGCATCTGGCAACTGGTTTGCAATATTTTGCAAATATATAATTTTCTGAACTTCTATTTCACGTTGTTTTGTGGGAGGATTAAGATACAACAAAGATAGCGTACACCATTTAATATCTTTCTGCAGTTGTTTAATTCCTCTCCCTAACGTAGGAAATTTTTCTTCAACAAAATGACAATCGGTAAATCATGTCGTAAACATGTCACCAGTTCATAATTCAAGATACCGAATAATACTTGATGATGTAAATCCAATATAAATCCTTAATTTTCTCTGTGGCCCCATCTTTGTTTTTTATGGTGGGGTTATAAGAACATAAATCGCACACCAAAAAACTCGAAGATAAGATATATCAGGCTTCTGGCTAGATGTTAATTGTAGTGGGGAATATTCATGATATGCACTTGGTCTTATTTGGACCAATGCTGCCGTATGCAATATAGTATGACCCCATACTGAAATTTGGAGATTTGTTCTCAAAAGTAACTGTCTCGCAATGAGTTGTAACCGTTTTATCAAAGCCTCAGCAATACCATTTTGTGTAGGAACATGCGGAAACTAGATGTTCAACATCGATTCCAAGAGCTATACAATAATCGTTAAAGGCTTATGACGTAAATTCACCAGTGTTGTCAAGTCTTACTTTCTTTATATTATAATCAATAAATTGTGCTCTTAACCTGATTATTTGGGCAATGAATCTTGCGAAAACCATATTTCGTATGGTTAACAAACACACATGTTACTATCTACTAGACGCGTCAATTAAAATCATAAAGTATCGAAATGGCCCACATGGTGGGTGAATAGGCCCACATATATCACCATGTATTCTTTATAAGAATACTGGAGATTCATTACCAATTTTGGCTGGTGATAGCCGAGTAATAAGTTTTCTTTGAAAACATGTTTTACACGAAAACTCGCGTGATTGAAAAATCTTCTGGTTTTTCAATGGGTGGCCATTTGAATTTTACATAATTTTTCTCATCATAACTGATCCAGGATGTTCTAATCTTTCATGCCAGATTTTGAATGTACTCGTAAACTTCTGGTTTACCGTAATATACGATTTAATTATATTTATTTTTATGTAATATAATCCAGATAACATCATTGGTAATTCTTCCAATATTTGTTTTTGCTCCCCTATAATGTAAAGATTTTCTCTATGTGATATCCATTTGTATGGATGTATTTGAAACTTAATAAGTTTCTATGAGACTCGGGGGAATATAAAACATCATTTATTTCAATTTTTATTCCCATTAGCATTGAAAAACTAGATCTTTTGGAGCCTATAATAATATTTGTATTACCCGATATTGTATTCATGATTCTGGCGGAATCTTTCATTTTGAAATAGAAGAAAAACTTTTTATATTTAAGTATTGTATGTGTTGTAGCACTGTCTGCTAGACATATATCTCCATTTTCATTCTAAAAAAATACATTTTCTGGATTAAAATATTGATAAAAATGTATTAATAAATGTTAAACACACATATTTCAAAATCAACTTATATTATAACAAAACTATTTTACATTAAGTAATTAAAGTTCAAACTTACATATATTTTTCAAAAAGACATTAAGTTTTGTTTTTGTTCGTAAAGAAACTAAATACAACTTTATATATATATCATTAAACTTAATTATCTTGTTTTTTGGTATTATCGGAATCAACCAAAAAATCAGCAACATCGAGATATGTATTTCCATCGAAAGAAAGTACGGGTTCATCCGAGATAAAGTTGGTTTCACTTTCTTTTCCTTTTTGTTTATGCGATTCTTGATATAAATTAGCCAAATATTTTGGTGTACGATATGTACGAGACCAAAGTGTTTTCATGCCACATTTGTAACAAACATTTTCATATTGTATGTTTTGGCGTACACTAGATATGCGACCAACTTCATTTTCGTGGACTTTATTCTTTTTCTCGAATTTGAATTCATTGGGACGAAAACCTCTTCCTTTTCCTCGTCCACGTCCACCTCCTCGTCCATGTCCACGACCATGACCATGGCCTCGACTACGTCCATGTCCTTGCCAATTATTGTAACTGGATGATGTAACATTCACTTCTGGGAATGGAGCTGATCTAGTGGGCCGAGATTGATGGTTCATCATCACAAGTTCATTATTTTGTTCACCAACAAGGAGAACTTGCATTAACTCCGAATAACGAGTATATCCATTCTTGATATTGTTTTTGCAGGATTACATTTCTAGGATGAAATGTTTAGAGAGTTTTTATAATCACTTACTATTTTTCCACATAATATCATCTTAGAAGTGATTCCGAACAACGCGGAATTATATTCACTTACACTTTTATAACCCTCAAACCGGAGGTTTAACCACTCATGTTTGGCTTTTAGTAAGATCACATATTTCTGGTGATCAAACCTATGTTTGAATGATTGCCAAAGATCTTCTTTTGTGATATATTCATCTTTTAAACCATCATGGATATGGTGGTATAAAAATATCATGGCTTTTGCTTTTTCTCATCAGATAATGTTTCTGACCTATCGATGGTGCCAAGAAGATCTTTTGCTTTTAAATGTATTTTTGCAGTTACTGCCCATGTCATGTAATTTTTTCCAGATATATCAAGAGTAGCAACCTTGAGTTTTACCAAATTTGACATTATAACTATACACATAATAAAACAATGTGTTAAACATCAGTTTTATAAAAATTATTTTACAATTATTTTTAATAAATAATCATGATAAAATTTTGGGTATAGATTTTAAATTATTATTATTATTATTATTATTATTATTATTATTATTATTATATACATATATATTTTTAATAAATATGTATAATCAGTTTTAAAAATTTAAACATAATGATGACATAAATTAATTTATAATAAAATTGTAAAACATTAGTAAATATAATAACACATAAATTAAAATAATTTCGAGAGGCATGACCTACCATATAAACGAGGAGACAACGCCTACCATATAATATCCAAGAGGTAAAGCCTACCATATAATATTTAGAAGGCAGAGCGTAACGTATAATATTTAGAAGGCAGAGCCTATCATATAATATTCAGAAGATAGAGCCTACCATATAATATTCAGAAGGCAGAGCGTACCATATAATATTCAGAAAGCAGAGTCTACCATATAATATTCAGAAGGAGCCTAACATATAATATTCAGAAGGCAGAGCCTACCATATAATATTCAGAAGACAGAGTCTACCATATAATATTGAGGAGTCAGAGTCTACCATATAATATTGAGTAGGCAGAACGTACCATATAATATACAAATGCATTAATAAAATATAATTTTACCTTATTTTAGGATCTCAGATAGATGGTAGAAACACTCGTGTTGATAACGTATTGAATAATAATAGAAATATATAAATTTATTATTATATTGATTTTATTAACTTTATAAAATTTTATAAAGGAAAAAGATAAAAAATAAAAGAGAAAGTTACTTTATCTGAATGAAATATATATGTATTTATAGAGAAAACAGTAAATCGGTAAACATAAAAAATTTATAAAATAATCAATCTTGAGAAGCCATCATTGTTGACTTTCTCAACATTTTCGTTATAAACCCGATCGTTTTTTCCTTCTTCCAAATTTTTAAGATGAGTTAAAAATATTTCAAGTGTTATAAATGAATTTAGAATAAAATTTTATATATTATTATAAAATAATATGATTAAAAAACTAATATACTTAAAACGTTATTATTTCTTAATAAATAAGTTCTAAAAAATGTTTCCATTGTTTACATATTATTAAAACGGATGTATAGATTAAAAAAATTATGAAATGATATTTAGTCAAATATAATATAATCATTTTAAAAATAAATTTATTTTTTTAAAATAAAGTAAATCATATATATAATTAGAAGTGAATTTAGAAAAAACTATTTAATATCATATATGTTTTCAATATCACGATTTTATTTAGATTTGATATATTTATAATTTTTTTAAATAATTAATTTAATTTGATAAATTACGATAAATAATTTATATTTTTCAATAATGATTATTATTTTTACATGTCTATTGATTTGCTGTTATTTTAATTAACATTTAATTATATAATTAATAATTAAAAAATAATATTTAAGATGAAACTTAATTTTATAAAAATAGCTAAATATATATAAAATTAATGGTTAAAAAATATATTTTATATAAATATATAAATTTTAATATATAATCGAACTAAAATATAATTTAAATATAATTTAATTCTAATATAAAAACATAAATATATAAATTAAAAAAATATAATTTTAATATTTTTAAATACATAAAATACAAATAAAATTCGTTTTCTATAATAAATATATAATAAAATATGTATAATATATTATTATACTATATAATAAAATATAATAATAATTTAAGTTTATAATATAAGTACACAAAATATGAATAAATTATCTAGTTATTTTATATTTATATCCTTACGTATTTATGAAGTTGGATTCAGGTACGGGTTCCCATATGTGGTCATAGATTCATTGAATATATTACAAACTCCGAAAGTGATTTAATCTTGTTATAAATGGTGGTTAATCATTTAAACTTCACTATCAACGTACTTTATAACTAAAATAAAAAATTCTACAAACAAAATTGTATTACGCTGATTTTTCTGTAATACGAATGATTTTTATAAAATAAAAAATTTTCAAATAATCGGCCGTCTAACCGTTTAGACATTTGTTTAAATGCTCGACATCATTAACAAATCGAATTTCCAATTTTTTTTATATAATCCGTTTAAACGAACGTATAATCATCTAGATGGCTATCTAATTGTTTTTTTTTAATATTTAAAAAAAAATCATGATCCTAGTTTAATAAATATAACTTATAAAAATTATTAGATCTAAATTTACTTTTAATGTTTTATACAATCTTTAAAGTAAATCTATATTAAATTTATAAATAATTATAAGTTATCATATATATATAAAACAATAAATAAATCAAAAACTAAATTTCAATCATCACCGGCTAACCCATAGTCGAATATGGCATACAATATATATTTTTCTATATAACACATAAAATCACCTATTTTATGAACTATTATTTAATTATTTTTTTCGACCACATATTAAAATATTGATACGATTAAAAATCTGTGATTAACTACAATCATAACTGTCGGTAGTAGACAAACGAAAAGCATATAATATAATCATAACCGCAGTGTTGACCACAACCGTAGTCACGTACGATGACCAAACGAACAAAACTATAATCAATTGTATTACTGATGCTTGATTTATGATTGGTTTTGATTAATCCACTATTTTGAAATTTCTTTGTATTCTATTTCTGACACCATATGTCTTTTAATTTATATTTTTCTCCAATCTAGCAACCCACACGTCAGTGAAGGTTTTAATTAATTTTTTAAAATAATCTTATTTTACGTTTTTATTCTAAATTTAATATCATTAATCTATTTTTCCAATAATAATGTAATTTTTAATATTAAAATATTTTAAAACATATTTTTGAATAAAGAAAAATAAATTAAAAATAAAAAACTCAAATTTAATATTTTAATTTTATTTATATATAATTTAGAATAAATAAATATTTTTCCATAAAAATTTATCCTAGTTTTGAAATTTTAATTTTATAGTACTAAATTTAGCAAAAAAAAACACTTAAAACGGGTATTTTAAAGTATTTACTCTTAACTTTATAGTATACAACATATCTATCAAACGGTTTAGACCACTCTTTGCACAAAAATTCTTAATGATTCCACGAATCACACTAAATATAAATTATGGATGGCAGAACCAATGCATCCTATTTCAAATCCTACTCAAGCTTCAATGTGGTTAAGTAGAACAACATCTTCTGTTGTTATATTTTGAAACTATTCCCACCAAAGCTATCGGACATTATCATACGTACAACGTTAAGCACATGCAGGTTAACATTAGCAAAGTATTTGGAGCATCTACTCACTTAACATGTTACATTGAGAGCTATTTCTAACATCAAAATTTGGTTTTCTTTGCTATTAGTCATATTGAAATTCGAATCATATGTAGAATTGAAACGAAAAGATGAGCACAAAAAATGTTCTCAGCACAAAAACGTAAAAACTACAAGGAATCAATTGTAGAAGCAAAACGAATAGGGAGACATGACACAATTTGGTAAAAGAAACCTGATTAGAGTGAACTGCATTTATCAAATTGGAGGCTGCATAAACATGTTTTCTAAAAAATTTAAGAAAAATTAATTTCGTTAGTGTTAAAAGACAGAAACAAAATTTAGAGATTTAAGTGTATGAATACTAATTTCTACAATAAGACAACTAATATTAGCTAGTAAGGATAAATGCAAAATATAAATCGAGAAAACAATACTCAAATGTAAAAATGAGTAAGAATTGCATAAATGTTAGAAGTGGACTTCGCCCTCTGTAAAAATGCAGCTCGGCACGAAAAGAATTCGGTCCGAAAAGAAGTCGGTACAACAACTTTGAAGCCCGTTAGACGAAATTTTTTCACCGTTTTTGAGGAATCGAAAGAGATCTTCTAAAGCGTCCGATCTCATCAGATTCCGAAGGGCGAAGACCTTTTCAAAGAGGAGCATTAACGAACATCAATGATAGAGATCTTCAGACTTTGGTGAGTTGAAAGTATAAAAAGATAATTGACGCCATAAATAAACACACATAAAATTTATTAGATCGAAGTAATCGTCATTGAATAGTTCGTCACTCTCTTGTAACGCCAAGCTGATTAATACACCATTTTTGTTTTTAAACTATTTTAATCATTATTTCTGAGTTGAGTTGATTAAAGTTCTGATCGAACAATCTAACCCCATGATGCCCATGACTTGATCAGATAATTGAATGGGAAAGTTATTACTATTTGACAAATTCAAAATCATTAATCTCTAATATATTATTTTAGAAATAATTTAAAAGAATAATTTCAACCTAACGTGTTATTAACATAAATATCATACTAACTTGTCATTATCACAATGAATTTCAAATAAATATATAAATAAGTTTAAGTTCGTAAAATAATTACAATATATATCATTGTTATTAATTTGATTATAAAATTAATGTATTTTACTAAACTAACCAAAAATAATATTAAATTCGTATTAACAATTATTTTTATTTTCTTAATTTACATCAACAAAAATTAATATTAAAAATAATTTTAAATAAAAATAAATATCATATAAATATATAATTTACATTTACTAATAATATTATTATATAATTTACGAATATTTTTCTATACACAATACATAAATATAAATCTAGTATACTTTAAACTGGATTTGTTTTCTTGCATTTTATAAATGAAAACATAAAATATCAAAATAAATTTGGTCTAATAAATAAGCTAATGGACATTATGCCCAATTAACAAATTCAAACCCATATCCCAATCCAAATATCCAATGTTGATTTTTCCAATATTTTTTATACTTTTACTTATTTTGAAATTTGATTTTACATTTAAACTAATTCCGTTTTTGACGTTTTATTACACCATGTTATAATGTTGTGGCGACAATTTTATTTATATACCCAAAAAATTGTTCTGACAAATATTTTAATCGGAAAATTCGTCAGAAAATGTTTGGAAACATTTGTTTGACAAAAATTTCCACTAATGTCTTAAAAAATTATTCTGACAAATGTCTTAAACTAAAAATTCGTTAGAAAATGTTCAGAAACACTTTTAAAAAAAAATTTAACAAATATTTCCACACAGAAAAGGAAGAAAAAAAACATGAATAATAATAAATCAAAACATAATCAAAACGTTTAAGACAGGACAATGAAAATTACTACAGCATGCTCAATGGTTGCAATACCTACGTACAATCGAACTATATAAGATTCTGATTAATATTTAATATCGTTTTAAGTTACATAAATTGTGTTTAATTTAATATTTAATTTACTTTCATCAACTACATGAATTTATGCGAATAAACCTATTTCTATTTATACTTTTTGGGTCTTTTCTAAGTTACATAAACTGTATTTTTCTTTCGTAAATTACATAAACTTCATAGTTTATTCCAATTACAGAAATTTCGTTAATGTTTACACGTTAAATAGCTACTAAATCTCGTTTTAATTTAAAAATCTAGTTTTATTATCAAAATAAACCCAAATTAAAACCAGATTTTCGAATTAAAACAAAATTTAGTAGCTATTTAACGTATAAACATTAATAGAATTTCTGCAATTATAAGAATTTATAAAGTTTGTGTAATTTATGAAAGAAAAATACAGTTTATGTAGTTAAAAGAAAATTTAAAAAGTACGAATGGAAATATATTTAGTCGTATAAATTTGTGTAGTTGATGAAACTTATATGTTTTGGTAATAGCTATTACATGGTACACACGACATCTTACATTTTTTTATAATATTCATAAAAAAACTAATAAAAGATATTGGTATAGTTATAATTTCGTTGCAGAGATTAGGACCATCCAGAATAATTGGTCATGGAGATCGGGCAATACTGATACACACGTATACACAAGATAATCATTATCATTTCCAATATTTTTCATATTATATATATGAAAAAAGTATATTACTAAAAGAATATTCGATTTTTCAATTTTCATACTTTTTGGGTGCGTCTGTGTCTTTACATGACATCATTGGATAATGTTGATGTAACCTTCAATTTGTTTTTACTTTTATGTTTATCTCTTTTCTTTTGCTAATATTATTTTCTATATCTTGTTGAAGATTAGGATATATCAATATAAGTGTTAAACACTGTTTCATCATAATATTTTAATTTCCTAATTAAACGAGACAATACTGTTTTACCACACAAATTATGTATGTTCCCAGTTTTTTCATCTGAATTTCGGACTTCACTATTATACCGTATAAACTAATAACGTGTATTTTAATTTTACATAAATTATTGACATGTGTTCACAATTTCACAAATCGTTATTTTTTGATAAATCACGATCAATTGAAACTAATTGTATTTATCACATAACTCATATAACTCGAATGTTCACAATTGCATTTATTCAATTATTCAGAAGGAATAAATTTGCTTGGCACATCAATTGGTCGATTTTTGAGTTATAATGGTAAATGTAATTAGGGAGGAGAAAATGATTTAGTAGTTGTACCACTTGTACGTCCATTCCAGAGGTGTGGAGTTCGACTCCACATTCTCTCGTAGAAAGTTATTAAATCTTCGTATGAATATATTGGAGTATTGGGTTGGTCCATTGTGACCCATTGACAAAAAAAAATGATAAATACAATTAGTTTCAATTGATCACGATTTATCTGGGCTATTGGATTGATCAATTGTGACCTACTGACAAAAAAAATGATAAATATAATTATTTTCAATTGATCACGATTTATCCAAAATAATAATTTGTAAAATTATGAAAACATATCAATAATTTATGTAAAATTATGAAAACATATCAATAGTTTATGTAAAATTAAATTACATGTTGTTAGTTTGTGCGATGTAATAGAAAAGTACAAAATTTAAATAAAAAAGTCGTGGATAACCAAGTAAAATAATGTACTTCAATGTTTAAATTGTTAAAAGTTTATAAATACTATTACAAATGCCTGAATGGATTTTATTTTAATTTTTGCTATGTAAATCATATGGACCATCACCATGTGTGCCCCACGTGATATGTGGGTCACAACATCACTCTTTATATTTTTGTCAAATTTGTTCACAACAGTTTGGAACAATATGTCCACTAGTGATGTAGAAATGACATTTAACCAAACGAAAACGAAATTATTTGGCTACAAATTAGTTAAATTTTACCAAAAAAAATCTGAAAAACTAAACTTATTAAAGTGAAGTCAAACGGAACTCGAAACGATGAATAACTGAAAATTTGGCAATCCTTGGACATATGTTATTAAATTTCGTCATTATTCTATTGTGGATATAACATACTAACATGTTGATTTTTTTAATCTTTACCGAGTCCATTTAGTTTGCATTATTTCGATAATGAACTTCAAATTACAATTATAATCAAATGTTCTACCACTAAACCTCAAATCATTCATTTGTCTAATAATTGTCAGCTCAAATTTATTCATTTAAGAAAATGAAATTAATGTATGTATGTAACGTATATGAAACAACCATGCATCAACAAACTCTAACCGAGCAAAATGATTTTTGTTTAAGATTGATGTGTTGTGTATTTGATACATTGTAACAATTATTTTATAGGTATTTTGAATCTTTATAAATTTTTTTTATTCTTTTATGAGTTTTTATAGATTTTATATCAATTGGGATGAAAATAAACAGTTTTAGAAAAATTAAAATGTAGAACTTGATTGAATCATTTAGCATTCTATGAAGAAGATCGATGGATCTAATAATATGAGATCGACCATTCCAAAACAAGATCGATCGATTCAAATCTCATAGAAAAAGGAAATTTAAGATTTTTTTCCTGTTTCGATCCAAAATCATCCACAGTGTTTTTAGAACTATAAACTAATTAATTTTTAGCTACTTTTTGAAGAGAGATTATATTTTTCTCATTCATACTTTTAAGATTTTGTCCTAAAGCTTAGGAGAAGATAAAACTCTACTAGTTTTGAAAAGATTTTGAACTCTTGTTATTTTCACAATCATTTTCTTTTATTATGTTTTGTTTCTTTATTAGTATGTTTGAGTAGTTTAGTTATGTTTTAAGATTTTTTTAAAAAAATTCATAATAAATCAGATTGTTAAAAATAAAGTTATTTATATATATAGATTTTCATCTAAATTGTTTTCAATGTTTAATCTAATTTGATCACCTAGATTATTAATCTAAGGATTATTGAACTCTTCAAAAGTGTAATTTAATTTTTTGAATAAAATTTAGGTGGGTAATTTAACCAACAAAAGTTGATGTTAAGGCGATTTTTGAATATGTCAGATTTATTCTATACATTATGCATGCTTAGAAACCTATTTTCGAATGACAATTTAGAATGATATATTGTTAGACATGTAGTTTATTACAATGACAATTGGTTAACTATACATTAATTAGTATTATGAGACGTATGATTTACAATTCCAATTCTTTGTGAATTTCCCTTAAGTATGATGGTTTAAATTTATTACTTTACATTGATTTTATAGTAATACCCTAAAATAACACCATTTTAAATTTATCTTCCAAATTTAGCACACCAAAAATAAAATCTCAAATATAGCACAAATTATTATGTGAAAATAATTATTTAGTTTAAATAAACTATATATAAAATTAAAAAATAATGTTTGAGTTCATATTTTCCAATTTAGGGTTTAATTTTTTTTCATTAGGAAGAAATTTTTAATTATTTTAATATTAAATTTGTGCTATTTTTGGAAATTTAAATGAGTAATACCCTAAAATAGCACAATTTTAAGTTTATCTTCCAAATTTAGCACAATAAAACTAAAATTCCCAAAATAGCATAAATTATTATGTAAAAATAATTATTTACCTTAAATAAAATATATATAAAATTAAAACATAATGTTTGGGTTCACTTTTTCCAATTTAGGATTTAAATTTTTTTCATTAGGAATAAGTTTTCAATTATTTTAATATTAAATTTGTGTTATTTTTGGAAATTTAAATGACTAGTGCTATATTTGGAACAAAAACTTGAAATGGTGCTAGTTTAGTCAATTGCCCAATTTAAATTATTAGTGCTATATTTGAAATAAAAACTTTAAATAATGCTATTTTAGTCAATTGCCCTTGATTTTATTTGATCTTTCATTGTTTTTAGATTAATTTAACTACCATATTTGATTTATTTTCGTCTTAACTTAATTTGAATCTAAAAATTTGTAACGTAACTTTGTTTTTGAAGATTTGATCTCTAAGTAATACTACCGCACTTGCATGAGTACATGTATCAATTTTTTTGAGATTAAAATCTGAGATATCAAAGATTATTTACAATCAATACATATATAAGATGATCTATATTGGCATGTCATTCTCATTATATATCTAACTAATTTTTTTTAGTGATAAAAACAAACTAATTTTTTTAATGCTTTTTAGAAATTTCAAATATTTGGTTTATAATATTTGTAATGCTTAGTTAACCATTGTAAATTATTTTTCATAAATAGGGTCAAACCATTTAATAAACCCCGAGATAAAGAACCATTTGATTTTTTTGTCAGAAAGAACCATTTGATTATCTACTTTTAGTTAAGTAATGAGTAATATTATAAAATAGTATCATTTTAATTTTATCTTCTAAATTTAACACATTAAAATTAAAATTTTAAAAATAGCATAAATTATTATGTGAAAATAATTATTTATCTTAAATAAACTATATATAAATTAAAAAGTAGTGTTTGGATTCACTTTTTCTAATTTAATATTTAATTTTTTATTATGAATAAGTTTTTAATTATTTTAGTATTAAATTTATGCTATTTTTAGAAATTTAAATAACTAATGCTATATTTAGAACAAAAACTTGAAATATTGCTATTTTAGTCAATTGTCCGTTAGTAATTGTGAATTACATATTTTCAGTAGAATTTGAAGTCGGGTGAAATTTCTAATATATTATTTGAAAAATATTTTAATAAAATAACTTTATTTTGATGTGTTATTAACAAAAATATCATGGTGATTTGTTATCACCACAATGAATTTTAAATAAATATATAAATGTGCTTAAAATACTACAATAATTACAATATATGTCATTTGTATTAATTTAATTAGAGAATCAATATATTTTATTAAATTAACCAAAAAATACTATTAAATTGTAAAAAATAAAAAAAATTTCCTTAGTTTATATATACAAAAATTAATATTAAAAATAATTTTAAATAAAAGTTAAAATTATATAAATATTTAATTTATATTTACTAATAAATAATATTATATAATTTACGAATATTTTTCCCTAGACATGGGTATAAATATAGTTTTTATTTATTATGTGACTATAACAACTAAATTTGAATGATATACATTGAAATTTATATTTAATTAGGCCAACAGGTTCATATATATATATATAGATATATGAACAAAATAAAAAACGTACAACTGAAGAACAAAATCAACTATGTTATTATTCTTACTCAAAATTGTAGAACCCACAATTGCATAAAAAGGAATAAATTGAATATCATAAAGAAATATAAGATAAATAGATTACCAAATAAAATTTCAAATTGTGATTTCATGATCTCTCTTCAACTTAAAAATCACTTCGTAGTGTGATAGTGTTGTAACAATTAGAGTCCTAAAATATATTTAATTGATCGTTCCACAATAATTAAAAATAAAAATTTATGGAAGATTTTTGGTGTATGTTTTTGAAAATTAAAATGAGAAAATAAAAGTTTTGTATTTATAGAAAAACTTCACTCAAATTGAGTGTTTCTTAATTGTTGTTGTAGATATAAGCTAATTTAATATTTTTACTAAAATATAATATGACGAAAACCATTTCAAAATTATTAAAAAAATTTTTTTTGCAAATTTAATATTAAAATGTATTTTATATGACGACGATTAATATGTAAATTTAAGGAATTTATTATACCATATGATAAACTTTTTCCAAAATCTTTTCACTCAAAAGGTTGATTTTTTTACGCAATTATAAAAAAATTATTTCTTACTGTAAATTTTTTCGACCGACGTTAGAACTGCATGGGTCCTACGTTTTTCCTTTTTTTTTATGTTATCAAATTTGTATAAATAGATGTTTAATTCTATGACGATGCTATCAAATTAACAATATGATAATGAATTAAATCTACTTTCAATATAGGTCCCATTTCTGGTATTGGAATCATAGTGTTTTTATGTTAGAGTTCGTTTTCCTTAAAACTAAACTACATTTATATTAGCTGGATGTGAGAAGTAAATTAAAATAAATATAAAACTATTTTGTTTACTATATCTAATATAATTTTTTTATAAAATATTATTATTTGAGATTTTAAATCTAAAAATTATTATTTTTGAATATAATGATCGTTTATATTTTATTTAAACTATTGATAATTTATATATATAATATATTTCATTCAAAAATTATTAAAAACTATAAATTTTTCTTATTTAAATAATAAATATACATGTTTAAAAATTTAAATTTATAACGCATGCTAATTAAATAAATCTATTTTATATAAATGATTTATGATCTTATTTTTTAGTTGATCAAACAAAGTGAAAGAAAAATAATTATTAAACACAAAAATATGATATAATAGAATTTCAAATATTATTTTTTCGATGTGATTTAGTATTATTTATTGAGTAATATCCTAAAATAGCACAATTTTAAGTTTATCTTCCAAATTTAGCACACTAAAATTAAAATTCCAAAAATAGCACAAATTATTATGTGAAAATAATTATTTATCTTATGTAAACTATATATAAAATTAAAACATAATGTTTGGGTTCACGTTTTCTAATTTAGGGTTTAAATTTTTTTCATTAGAAATAAGTTTTTAATTATTTTAATATTAAATTTATGCTATTTTTGAAAATTTAAATTACTAGTGCTGTATTTGGAACAAAAACTTGAAATAGTGCTATTTTAGTCAGTTGCCCTTATTTATTTTTTGTAATTATTTATAAACTTTCGTATATATAAAATATGAAATAAAGAAGATTGTTTCAAAATTAATAATTATTTTTGATTAAGTTAATAAAATATATTAATTTTTTAACTAAATTTATATAGTACATATTTTATAATTATTCTACTAATTCAAGTATATTTATATATTTATTTAAAATTTATTTTAATGTATTTTATTTTTAATTAATATTAATATATTAAGAATGATAAATTTCTTAATATAAAATAATAAAATCTGCGCAGTAGACAAATGCCAAACTTATACTATTCTAAAAAAACTATCATAAATCTTAATATATTTTTCTGTTAGAAAGAAAATTATATTATCTTTTACGTTTTGTTTTTTTACATAAAAGAAACAAAAAAGAAGAAGATTATCGCTTACGTAACTTAATAGGTCCACCAAATTACTATCAATTACCCTTCACTATATTCCATGAACTGCTATAAATAAGCCCTTAACGTTATTCTTCACTTGGCTTGTAAAACAAACCTACTAGAAGAATCTTTTACTCTTCTTCTTCTTCTTCTTCAATATTCTCTCTTCAGTTATGGTTCTTTCTCCGACGAACTCCACAATCAAATTTCTCTGTAGCTATGGCGGGAAAATTTTACCTCGTTATCCCGACGGCAAGCTCCGTTACAACGGCGGTCAAACTCGCGTCCTCGCCGTTCCCCGCTCCGTTTCATTCTCTGGTTAGTTCACTTCCCTCACTCACTCTTTGTTATTTGATTCGGAAAAAAAAACCGAAATCAGTTTTGTGGAGAGAGAAATTAAGGCCGCGCGTGTGATGCGTGTTACAGAGCTAGCGTCAAAGATGGCGGAGATGTGTGGATTCAACGTTACAATGCGGTGTCAGTTTCCGAGTGAAGATCTCGACGCGCTCGTTACTGTTACTTCCGATGAAGATCTGGCGAATCTAATCGAAGAGTACGACCTTGTTTCCTCCTCCTCTCCGTCGCCGTTGAAGATCAGAGTCTTCCTATATCCGCCAAAATCCGCCGGATCTACAAAATCAACGCCGTTAGCGTCACCGTCGTCCACGTCATCATCTTCCACCACTTCTTCCTCTTCATCGAGTCCTAGATCTCCGTCTTTTTCAAAACCACCACAACATCCGTCCCCACCGAGATTAATGACGGCTAAGAATCCGTGCTACGGTTGCTATGTACACCGTAATTCGAGAAATATCTATCTCGTCCACAACGGAAATTACTGGCAGTAACCCCAAATCAGATTCCCAACAAAAAAAATTGAAGAATCGATCGAATATACAGTAAAAGAAAAATATCTTCGTTTAAAAAACCGAGTGATGTAAAAGAGAGTGAGAGAGCGAGATATGTAGAAGGTGTTACATGATCTCTCTCTATTACGATGACTGTCACCATTAATGAAATCCTCCGCAATGCTTTCCTTATTGTGTTGGTGAATCTTTGGTGAGTTCTTTTATTTTTCTTTTCACCTTTTTTTTTGAATTTCCTTCCGTTATCCTTTAACGTTAACTGGTCCTGATGTATTCGTAATCGCTTCGCCACGTGTCACCGTTACCTTATTCTGCTATGTCTCGCCGTGACCGTTCAGCGGACGTCTGTTACCATTAATCTCTTTTTTTATATTCAATTTTGGTTGAACTAACATCTTATAGTCATACCTTTTGTTATCTGCAGGTAACTTTTACACAATTCGAGCCAGGGTGTGATCAGTTTCCTCGTTTATGGTATGTGTTTATCATCTTTAACAACATTTACATTTACAATTTTCTTCCTGATTCATTTTATGGGGTTCTTTTTTCTTAGAAGACATTAGAGATGGGATAAGCTTGGGAAGTTGAGGAAAAAGCCAAAAAAGTTAAGATAATTAAGAATGAAAAAAGAAGAAAAGGCTGATAATGATGATAAGATTCGATTTTTAATTAAAATAGGCCCCGAAAGACAGCTGGTGAATAGAAATATAATAGTTAAAGTTTCTAAGGGAAAACGATTGATATTAAATAGGGTTTTTAGTTGCGTGGGTAAGGAGAGGACAACACAATACGATTTATATCCAAAAACAACAAAATTGAGGTCTTAGACTGTGGAAAAACGATAACTTTAGATTTGAGCTGTGTAAAATGACTTAAGCATGGAAATAAATGGGGAAAATGTCGAAAAAAAATCTCAACGATTTGATTAAAAAAACTTGAACTTTCAAATAAACCAAAATAATCATAATTCTTTTCTGATTTATTTAATTTCAAATTTTGTTTGATTGAGTCAATATAGTTCCGTAGTTAATTTGAGCAAGAGAAATAATTAACTGGGTTAATTACCGTTAAGTTAGGATGTTAAAAGAAACGGTATCGTTTTCTGGATATGTGAAGTTTTTAATTCTTTTTCTTTTTTTCCAAAATGATTTTTTCATGAGTAATATTTTAAAATAGCATGTTTTAAAAAAATTTACAAATCTACCATTTTAAAATTAAAATTTTAAAAAAATAAATAATTATGTAATTTTAAATAAATTATTTATAAATTTAAAACATTATATTTGGATTTTTTTTTCAATTTAAGATTTATTTTTTTATAAAATTTTAATATATTTTAACATAAAATTTGTATTATTATTAAAATTTAAACTAATAGTGTAATATTTGGAATAAAAATTTAAAAATTGTTATTTTTATCAATTGTGTTTTTTCATATTCAAATTGATTTTTCAATCATAAATTATAAAATCACTTAACATTTTAAATTTGAACTGTAATTTCACGTTTTTTGGTTTAAAATGCAAAATTATATTTTTGATAAAAAAATATATAATTGTTTTTTATGAAAAATATGGAATCACGTATTTGAATAAAAATATAAATTTATAATTTTATAATAAATAGATATGAACTTAAATATGAACAAATTAGAATTAAAATGGATACGAGTTTAAATAGTTAATTTTGAGATAAAATTACAAATTTGTTTAATTATAAATTTGTTTAATTTGACCAATTAAAGATAATCCGGTTCAAACTTCAAAAAGGTCAAACCCATGATTTAAGCTTTCTAATAATCGAGAGTACTTTTGGTGTTTACTTTTTTTCTAATAACGTTAAAGCCATATCATAACATTAACACTTTTTGGTGTTAAAAAAAAAACATTTACTCATCTCTTAGTAACGAGGAAAGTTAAGATTTTTATTATATAGCTTCTTTACGTCCAAGTTCATTGACTTGCGTTTGGTTTTATAATACTAAACTCAAATCTTATTGTTTTTATAGTTAATTCAAGTGAATAACAGGCAGATGAGTCAAAACTAGTCAAATGCAAATGACAAAAAAAAACTAGCAAAGTACATGTATTAATTGGGCCGATACTATTTTATGGTTGTGCAGCGTTTTTAATGTGAACTTACGAAATTTTTATTAAATCACATAAACTAATAAATCGCATCTTATATCAAACATATTTTCACAATTGCACAAATCATTATTTTTAAGTAAATCTCGATCAATTGAAACTAATTGTATTTACCACATAATCCACGTAACTCGAAATTTCACAATTACATTTATTCAATTGGTCAAAAAGAGTAAACTCGCTAGTCGTAGCTATTTAATTCGTCGGTTTTTTGAATTATATGGTAAACACAATTAGTTTCAATTGATCACGATTTATCCAAAATAATGATTTTTGGAATTGTAAAAACATGTTAATAGTTTATGTAAAATTAAGATGCGATTTATTAGTTTGTATGGTGTAATAGAAAGTTCGGAAGTCAAGGTGGAAAAATGTAGACAACCATAGTCTCTGTGGTAAAATAGTATCGTCCCATTAATATAAGAAAGTAAGATGAAAATGAAAATTTTCTCCCGAAAAAAGTTACATTTTCACTGCCAAATATGTGGAAAATTTGTTGAACAAAATTTTTTGATAAATTTTCAAACAAATATTAATTTTTAATTGAAATTTTAAAAATTAAATGAAGAAAATTTAAATAAATTTCAAATAAATAAATAGATATTAAATTAAATTCTATATATTAAACAAAATTCGTAATTATCAAACATAAAACAATAAATTATGCTTTAAAATAAACACAAAAAATAAATTGAAAAGGATCCCACATAAAATATATATCATTTGTATTTATTACTTGGATGAAGCTCTCCATCTTCATTTTAAAAGGAAATTTGTTTACATTGAAACCATGTTGGACTTTTTCCACTCTCACCGTTTGTATTTCTTTCACCTTTTCGTTTCATTTTTCATACAAACATGAAATGAAAAAAAAAATACACAAAATCAATATGTAATATATAAGGGAAATATATTTTAAAATATTGCAAAACGAAAAAAGTATCCTATAAAATAGTGATTGTTTTTAAAAAATATGACGAACTATCATTTTAGTTAAAATCTCAGAATTTCAAACGCAAATCGTATTTAATAAATTATTATATGAAATTGTATTTACGAGGAAGAAAACAAAAGAGACATACGAATACAAAATATATAGCAAAATAGAGGAAGTAATATGTCATTCCCATTGTATGTATATTTATTTAAACTAGAAATGAGTTTAAACCCTACAAATATTTCAAGAACACAGATATATACCTTCTTTTCAAAGAATGTGTATTGTGTGTATGTATCTGTATATCTACTCATCATAATCATAATCTTAATCATTCTATTTTTTGCTATCTGAACACTGTGTGTTTGGTCAGGTCCTCTTCTGATTTTGGTTAAGTGTTAAGTTTGAAGATGCAGATGCAATTTCATTCAGATATTTCTGCTCTGATCTCGCCATTCTCTTCTGAAACATCGTCCATTCTCGTTTACATCTCTCCCTTACCTAACCAAACCAAACCAAAACATATATATAAATCAGTAACTAACAATATACACAGTCTAAACTCAGATAAATCATGAATTCTGTACCCCTTGGAATGCAGTTTTTCCTTCTTGTGCAGTTCCCTGATCAATGAATTAAGAGCTTATCTAATATCTCATGGTAATTAATGTGGTTAAGAGTATAAAAATGTTAAATATATTTGATCATTCAACTACCTGTCCCGTTAAAGAAGTAATCTTTTGATGAATGATCCATTGAGAATCCACAACACCAATCTTCTCATGTGCAGGCTGCATCATGGAAATGCTTTTTATTTATGAAGAAAATGTATATATATGAATGTTTTTGTGAATTAAGTTATATATCTGTAACCTCGACACATTTCCTTAGTGCGAAGTCAAGACCCCAACCATGAACCAAGTCGTTCTGAATCATATGCCACACACAACGCCATGAGTCTCTTGAGAAAACTGGAGCCATAATCTCTATAAACCTATCAAGAAACATCGTAAGAGATAAAAAGAAGAAATTGAGAATGTTTTTACTAAAGTGTGAGTGGTTTTGAGGAAAACCGGTCAATTTCAATTTGAATAATTTCGATCGTACTGTTTTATACAATTACGAGGTTAAAGTGCGGATTTCAACATTTACATTGAATATTTTAAATTTTAGGCAAAATTTAACCGAACAGTGTATTTTTCTACATCTCCGTTAACGGAGTACGGTTTCCGTTAAAACAGGATGATGTGGCGTAGGACGTGGACGGGTTAGCTGACGTGGCAATGCGGGTAGGTCAACATAACCAAAAAGACGTCGTCAGCTAACCCATCCACGTCCTGCGCCACCTCCTGCGCCACGTCATCCTGTACTAACGGAAACCGTACTACGGTAACAGAAATGTAGAAAAATACACTGTTTGATTAGATTATGTATAAAATTTGAAATATTCAATTTTAAATGTTAAAATCCGCACTTTAACGTCATAATTGTATAAAACAACACGATCAAAATTATTCAGATTGAAATCGACCCTTTTTCCGTGATTTTGAAAAAACATTTTGAGATCCATACCCTGCACAAGGAGGTAGATGTTGGTCATTACACCGGGCTGGTTTCTCTTTGACTTCTCTGGTGAAAGAATTTGGCAAGAACTTAAAAGTTTTGTTTACTTTAAAAAGCTTTGGAATTGATAAAGAGTTATAATCTTTACTTGTGAACTTCGATTCCAGGTATTCTCTTTGTTATCTGCCATGTAATGGGTTTTCTTGATTCCACAGCAGGTTGCGATATTTCTAGACCATGCTTCTTTACCATCTTGATATACCTTCAAAATGAGTAGTAAACTATCTTAACAACTTTTGGAGATAACAAAACTCAAAAGAAACATAGAGACTCACTCACTCTTCTGCATCAAAGTTTTCAACGCCAAGATCTTCATCCCAAATGAATATATATTCATATGGTGCTATGATATCAGGATGCAAAAACCTTTTAGCATACCACCTTAAGCATGATCCAAAGAAAACATTTTCCAAATTGTTGTTTTTTATACAAGTTTAAGATTGATTGAAATTTAGAAAGAGAGGTATGTTTGTTACCACTTTGTTTGTTTAGGTACACTCACGTGTATTGCCTGTTTAGACCATTCAAATTCATCATATTCCGAAGATCTTCCATCGTAATGAAACAGAACAATAGTGAAGTTATCTGAGAACTGTTGAGAATGAGTAAAAGATCTTAGTAAAAAATCTTTGCTGAAATATTACAAGCAAAAGAGACAGAAGTAACATACTTTCTTGACGCAAGCATTGATGTTTTTTCTCTGTTCATAAGCAACGGTAAAAGCAACAAGATACTTTGGTTTCACCTCTGGTAAATCCTAAAGAAACCAAAAACATGAGTAAGACAAGTCAAAGTCTTATCAGATGTCTGAAGATCATAAAACAAACCCATTAATAATCAAACATACATCTTTAGGCAATCCCCACAATCTTCGCAAGTATAAATCTGATTCAGCTGCAACAATATTTGGAGGCAACATCTCAGCACCTCGAGGATTCGATGGAACCCAAATCTACATAATCCAACAAATCTTTTAACTAATCACACACAAAAACATCAGTTTCAGACAGAGAAACAAAACATGCCTTATGAAATGCTGCATCACTTGTATTAAGCCCTTGTGATGAAATACTCTTCTTAGATGATCTCTCCGGTTTCTCATCTTCTACATAAACAGAAGGAAGTATGCTTGATGGAAAATTCATCTGCACATAAAAAGACATATCTTTACAAATCACATCTTAATTTAAGTTCTGAAAGAAAGTAAACTAACAAAAACTTACCTTAGTTAATGACACTGTATGGAATGATACTCCTAACAAGAACCCGATAACAATCCCTGCGAAGGTCGATATTATGATCATCATCCCATCATATGGTTTTTTACTAATTGAACTGCCAAAACAAACCCAAAACGATATGAATCATTAACCATTCAAAAATGAACAAAAAAGATTCAATCTTTAATATCTGGTTAAAGTAACAAACCAGCGTATTGAGTTCTCTGTTCGGTTTGCCATGTCCTGAAATTGATGACTAGAAACAATATCATTCAATGGAGGCTTAAGTCAATAATATGAGATCAAGTAAATAAAATGAAGCTTCTTTAGCTTTGAGAAGGATAAATTTCACAAGTTAAGAACTTTATCTGGGAAAACAAACGACGAAACGAAACTTGAAGAGACAGTAGTTTCTAGATTCAGACATAAGAAAGGGTTGACAAGATAAACACAGACATACACGTTAAGCAAATATTAAATTTTAGTAAAAAAGACAGTTTTCTTTTTAACTGAATCATTTTTTTTCCAGCAACAAAGAAAGATCGATGAGAAGAAATACGTTACCAGGAGAGAATATATAAACTTTATTAAAAAGTCGTCGTCTTCTTCGAATTGTTTTGATGAACTTGTCTGAGCTTCGCGGTTTAATAAACGAATAGAAAAAAAATGGAAATGGGTACAGAGAAGGTTATAATCAGGTGTGACGGGATTACGTGTAAGGAGAGAGGATTTGACTTTTTAAGAAGGGTTTACTTCCGTCAACTACACAAACTTATGCGACTAAACCTATTTCCACCTGTACTTTTTGGGTCTTCCTTTAACTACATAAACTCTATTTTTCTTTCATAAATTACACAAACTTCATAAATTCTTCTAATTGCAAAAATTGTATTAATGTTTATACGTTAAATAGCTATTAAATCTTGTTTTAATTCGAAAATCTGGTTTTAATTTGAGTTTATTTTGATAATAAAACTAGATTTTCGAATTAGAACCAGATTTAGTAGCTATTTAACGTGTAAACATTAACAAAATTTCTGTAATTGGAATAATTTATGAAGTTTATGTAGTTTACGAAAGAAAAACATAATTTATGTAACTTATGAAAGACCCAAAAAGTACGGGTGGAAATAGATTTATTCGTATAAATTTATGTAGTTGACGGAAGTAAACCCTTTTAAGAATTGATGATTTTTACGAAGCAGCCAGATTGGAACTCTCCACGTGGCTATTTGTGAGTGGAGAAAGAGGCGAATTCTGGGTCATGTGATTAAGTGGAATAAACTATTTTTTATGGAATGACATAATTGCCCTTTACGAATATAGAAGGGTTATAGGTGAAGTGGAGACGACGGAAATATATGTTATTGATACAATAATAGGAAGGATTGTAAAGAATAGGTTTCTTTTTTATATATATTGGAAGATTGTTCTCTTTTGTATACATCCGACAACCATTTTTCATGTGACTGCAAATGTGACTATCCATTTGGTGAATACAAACTTCTGACCACTACAACAACAAGTTGAGTCTTTTGGAAATTGGAAATTAACCATCATTCAATTGGCCTTGCTCAGGCCATATGTGGGCAAGTGTCAGAGACAAGGCTACAATGTGAAACAATGTACATAAATTTGGGTTGTTTTTAGTGATGGTTCTCAACTCTACTAATATCAGCTTGTGCACTCATGTACCATCTATATATCTCATGTAGCATCAAATTTAGATTTAACCCCAAAATCTAAATTTATTAACCGTACCAAAGTAGATAAAAAAAAGTCAAATCAGTTATTTTGAAACAATAAAGTATGTAAATATCAAAAGAATTAATTATTTTATAACATACAATAAACAATTTTGTAATAATCAAAAATTAATTACAATGTAACCGCAAATCTATAAATAATTATATATATAATTAATTGTGGATTATAATATAAAAAGACAACTAAAACGAAATATTCAGAAGTAAAAATATCAAAATAAAATGTAAATTCGGTTCTAACAAACACTCTTTTATCATTGCTTGATCCTGGTGTACCATATTGCGTCGAACATAAGTAACCTTGCTTTGTATTCTCCTTATCAAGTGAGTAAAACAGTTGTTCTGTGACTGCTTGTATCATGTGATCATATACATCGGTTCTACATCACTCTCGTTGCCATGTCGTTCCCATGTCGTTCCATTACTTTGAAGAATATTATTTATACTCTTAACATTGCAATGAATCTCATGTCTCTTCGTCAAACATGTGCCGGTAATAGTGTTTCAACTAATTTTGATCCTTACTTTTACCATCTAACCACGGTGAACTTCCAAAATAGGAAGCATTAGCTAGGAATGGGGTGTATAAGTAACTTGATTATGTTCTGTCTTCAACCAATGTTTTTTTTTTGCAATAAAACATTAATGACCTAATGACATTCACGCCTATGGCATCCTTCTTTCGATCTTTTAAACACAATGTTCTTTACCCTTTTTGAATAAAGTTTTGGCTTTATTGATATGCAATTCATGTTCCATGCATCAACAAAAGCCACACTTATTTTATATCTAACCGTATGTTTTAACCTTTTAGTTCTACCGTCCACCCAATTGATAGTAAAATTTGTGCTATCATTCTAGTTTATATCTCTTACAATGTACAATTCTTTTTACCATAAACTTCCACTTCCTTAGTATAAAATATATTAGAAAACTCAAATAAAATATGAGAGGTAGTTGCGAATTCATTTTCATGAGCTAATTTCATAGAAATATGACAAAAAAACAAAAAAAATATTTATGTTGACGTAGAGAATTTGGTTGTGCGTATCGTTTGGATTATAACAATCGTTGCAGAACCAAATGCGACTGAAGACGAAACAAAGGATGTTTAACACGACATGATGAATTGGTCGGAAACATTAGAAAAAAAATGAAATTTTTTAGGGTTTTAGATTGAAGCTTGCTTTGATACATAAATGTTAACTATATTGATATCCACACCATACAGAAAAATATCATAAATTATATAATATTATTTTTATTTAAATGTAAATTCTATATTTATATAATTTTTATTTTTATTTAAAATTATTTTTAATATTAATTTTTGTATATGTAGATTTATAAAATAAAACAATTATTTTTATAAATTCAATAATATTTTTTTGATAATTTAATATAATATATTAATTTTCTAACTAAATTAATAACAATTATATATATTGTAAATTAGAGTAATACCCTAAAATAACACCTTTTAAAGTTTTTTTCCAAATCTAGCATCATAAAATTTCCCAAAATTAGCACAAATACTTCTGTGAAAATACTTATGTGAAAATACTTATTTATTCTAAATAAATTATACATAAACTTAAGGTATTGTATTTGGGTTCATTATTTCCAATTTAGGGTTTAATTTTTTCTATTAAAATATAGTTTTAATGCATTTTAATCTTAAATTTGTGCTATTATTGGAAATTTAAACTAATGATGTTTTTTTTGGAACAAAAACTTAGAAAGTGCTATTTTAGACATTTGCCCTTGTAATTATTCTAGTAATATAAACTCATTTATATATTTATTTGAAATTCATTATGGCGATGACACGTCAAAATAATATTTCTGTTAATAATACGTTAGGGTGAAATTATTTTTTAAAAATATTTTTCAAATAATATATTATAGATTTGCTTTATATTGTATAATGACCTAAATTTGACATATATATACACAAAGTAGTTTCTAATTTCTATATCTAGGGAATTTATGAAATACAATATTTGAGTATCCCTAATATATTATTTGAAATTTTTTTTAACAAAATAACCTTACCATTGACGTGTTAATAACAAAAATGCCATGATGATGTGTCAACACCACAACGAATTTCAGCTTAAATATATAAAAGAGTTTAAGTTACTAGAATAATTATAATATATGCCATTGATATTAATTTGGTTAGAGAATCAATATATTTTATTCATTTAACCAAAAAATAGTATTACATTTACACAAACAATAATTTTTATTTCTTTAAATTTTTAATACGTTAATTTATAAATAATTTCAAATAAATATAAATAGATTTAAGTTATTACATAATCTCTAATATATTATTTGAGAAAAGTGTTATTAACAGAAATACCATACTTACATTTCATCATTACAGTAAATTTCAAATAAATATATAAATATGGTTAATTTATTCGAATAATTACAATATATGTCATTGTTATTAATTTAGTTAGAATATTAATATATTTTATTAAACTAACAAAAAAATATTATTAAATTCATAAAAAAATAATTAATTTTTTCTTTCTTAATTTATATATACAAAAATTAATGTTAAAAGTGATTTTAAATAAAAATTAAATTATATAAATATTTAATTTATAATTACTAATAAAATATAATTTACGAATAGTTTTACCTACACATGACATGGATATAAATCTAATATCATAATTATTAGCAAACCATTTGCTTTTTACAAAGTGATGTTTTTCTGCTTCTGTTCAACAAATTGTAAACACGTTTCATCTAACTGATAACTATAATTTAGGTTATATCTATTTTTACCATAAACTTGCACTTCTTTAGTATAAAATATATTAGAAAATTTAAATAAAATATGACAGGTAGTTGCGATTTCATTTTAGCTAATTTCTTAGAAATCTATAAAAAACAATGAAATTTGAAAGGGTCATTTTCAAAAATATAACAAAAAATTTTTTATACCAAACACACTCATTAATTTTTTTAAATATCATAAAAATTAAATATTAAAAACTAAAATTAAATTTTACACTCTAAAAACTAAACCTTAAAAACTACACTATAAATCTAATAATACTAAATCCAAACATAAATCTTTAAATTATATACCTTTGAAAATTATTTATAGCATGTGATGTTTTAGAAAAATATAAACTGAATTTTTAAAAAAATAATGATATTTTTAAAAGTGCAATTGACAAAAATAACTTTATTTTAAGTTTTTGTTTCAAATATAGTATCATTAGTTAAATTTTCAAAATTAAAACAAATTTATATTATTATAGTTTAAAACTTTTTTTAGTAAAAAAAATTAAACACTAAACTAGAAAAAAATTATAATTTATTTATAATAAATATTTATTTTCAGAAAATAATTTATGTTATTTTAATGTATTATTCTTTTTAAAATATTTTTTTGGGTTGTACAAATTGTTTTATTAGCCCCATTTTCAAAGGATATTTTGGTCATATGATTTATATCTATCTGGTGCAAGCAAATTTAAGTGGAAGAGGCGGATCCGAAAACGCCCCGCCGTTTATTTGCTGAAAGATCCAACGGTTTGCCGATTCAGTGAAATGCACGCCGTCCCAACTAACTCTAAACGACACGTCGTTACAAGCTTTAGCAAGCACAACCTCTTTCCCGTTCACCATAACTTTAGCTCCACATTTGATTAGCTTGTTGAAGTTGTATTTCCCACCATGTCCACAACAAGCCACCAAAGGATATCTAAAACCTAAATCACCAAATTCACATATATTAAACCGTTAGAACTGGTCAAAACCGAGTTCAGAGTCACCTAAATTGTTTTCAGTACCAAGTTTCTTGGCTTGAGTGATGAGAGTAAGCTTGATAGAGTAGATATCAACATAAGTGATTGCAGCTTCAGAAAGCTCTTTTCTTAACCCAATTACTCTCTTTTTGAGTTCAGAGTTGAAATACTGAGCAATTTCATTACGCGGAACTGCACAACCATGACTGTCGATCTGAGAGGCTGGTACTGGAAACCGGTCCAAAACATAAGGTAAACAGCCAAGTGGAGCTGTGTTGTGTATCCAAAATCTTCTTCCTCCTTTCTTATACACACTCTACAGAAAGTAAAGACAACTAATTAAGTTAATCGCTAGCATTGTCTTAATAGATTGTATTCTAAGACTATCATTTCTTACACGAATAGCATTGGAGAATTGATCTAGAACATCTGGAATGTAAGCTTTAATTTGATCTTTTGTCATATTGAGTTTTAATCCAGACGTGAGATCGTTCTGACCCATGTCGAATGTGTACAATGCTCGAGAGAAATACTCTTTTCTCGGAAGTAATTGCTCAAACACTCCACCTAATTTCGAACCCAAAACACGAAATCTAGATCATAAGATGTTTATACACAGTCATTATAACAGTTTCAAACTTGTTCAGGGCTTGGCTCAAGTGAAAACTTATAATCAAAAGCTTAAAACTTTGAGTACCTGGATTGCGAATGACAAATGAGTTGTACTCGAAGATACGAAATCAGATTAAAAAACTCACATAGATTTTAAAACTATATGTTCTGATTTGGGATCAAAAGGTTGAAACTTTGAGTACCTCGATTGCGAATGAGTTGTGATCGTGTGAGGAAATCGGAGAACTGAACCAACTGAACGTCGAGAGAGATAGGACTTGCACCGCTCTGAGATATGGTGGTGTTTGGTGGCCGGACGGTGGATCCAGCAGTGGCAAAATTGGCACCATGGCTGAAGTTTGAACCAATGGAGTCTAAAAAAGCATTTAGGTATGGTAATCCTAATTCCTCCGCTGATTTCAAACAACCATCAAAATGTGTCGTGAGAAAATTCAATAAAGTTTGGAAATTTATCATCAAAAGAAATATGTACAAGCAAAAGCAAGCACCTATGAAGTCAACGATGAGTCGACCATCTGAAAAACGACCGGAAGGGGATTGGAAGAAAGTTTGACCATTAGGGTAAGGGGCTTGTCCGAAGGCGGCGGAAAGGCCACCGGTGTCGGAATTAGAGTCGCCGAAGTTAAAGATCGCAGGGAAATTACAAGACGGAGAGCAAACTCGAGGTTGTATGAGAGATGATGCTAATAACACAAACTTTATCAATAAGAGTTGAGTCTGCATTTCTCTTCTTTGTGTTTCTTCTTACGTCTGAATTGTGAAGTGGTTTGAGAGATAATGTGACCTAATAACTATTAAGTCTTTAATTATGTTAAAATATTTGAATCACAAACTTCTAGATCAAAATATTAATAATGAAAGTGGAATTTGAGCATCTATTGACTATATAGACAGAAATAAATTATGAGCCAAATCAAGAATCAATGACCCGTGAGCAAGAAACGGAGCAGAAGCAGAGGCATCGAAGAGATCCAACACAAAGTCCAACGAGCATAAACTAGATGAGCGATGTCTAAAGCAGCGGCATTCCAGCTCTTCTGACATTTACTACAACAAACTGATTTTAATTTGGCTCACCAAGAAACAAGAAATCATACCAGAAGAAGCCAATCGTTATTCGAGATGGAACCCTAAATTTCTGAGAAAAGAAGAACCAAAACGACGCGATACTATCATTTAAACTTGCCAAATAATCCGAACCGAATGAAATGAATCAAAATGGAACAAAAATAACAGATTTCAGTTGATATTTGAATATAAAAATTAGCCGAATATATATTATTTTAAAAAATCATGGTTATTAGTTAGTAATCGAATCAAAATTGGAAAAATATCCAAAGAAATCAAATTTTTCAGTTATTTTTGGATAACCAAAAATATTCTGAATATTTTGATTATTTTTGATTATTCTTTTTGTTATTTTTTTTGTTATTTTTGATTATTTTTTATTATTTTTTGATTATTTTTTATTTATTATTTTTGATTATTTTTAATTATTTTTTGTTATTTTTGATTATTATTGATTATTTTTAATTATTTTGATTATTTTGACTTATTTTCAATTATTTTTAGTTATTTTTAGTTAATTTTGGTTAATCGAATTATTTTTATTTATTTTTGAGTTTGAAATTTAATAATTAAATAGACCGAAACTGAGGTATAACCAAATCAAAAACGAATTGAAATATAAAAATAACTTAATAGAGTTTTAATCTTTTTGATAATAAAATCAAAACCGAAAATAATCGATCGAAATTGAATCGAATATTCAATTGTCCAGGTATCATTTATCAGCTCTGAGGGTATTTTCGTCATTTAAAATCTCAGCTCTCGAATATTGGGCTGTATGAAGAAAATTGGGTTTTATTGGGCTGTATGAAGAAAATTGGGTTTTATTGGGCTTTCGAATAGTGTTTTAGGAGAGGTTTTAGTCTAGTCGCCGTCGTCGTCGTCTTCTCTCTTGACGGGATTAGGGTTTTGGATTTGGTCGACAGAAGAGATGTGGTTTCTATGTGTTTTCTATCACAGACTATTAGACTTCAGAAAGCCAGAGGTAGAGGCTTTGGCCGAACTATTTGGAGAAGAGATTGCAGAGAATGAATCTCTCCAATGGCGGCTTCCCCAACATCACCATAACGATACTCCATTCCATTTTGTTCAACTTTCATCTGAAGAAATCGCCAGTAACATTGCCAAGCGAAGTAAAGTTTTTTACTCTTACATTTCTTCTTGATTATTCTTTTTATTGTTTCTCAAAACCTAAAAAAAGAAGTGGTTAATGTAGGCATTTTGGTCAAAGGAATGTATGAGCTTTGGGGTGAAGGAACCTGCTATGAAGAGCTGAAAGACTCCATTAAAAGCTACCCTGATTCTCGCAAGCTTCCATTTCTCACATCTGGTTCCACCTTTAGGATCTCTGTCGAAACTTTCGGAAAAGCTTTGACTTTTGAGGAGCAGAAGGATCGAATTCAGTCACTTACTTATATCCCATTCGAGGTCTAATCCCATTTCCATTGAAGAAATGTTTCAGTCTCTTTTGATTTGTATTCCTGTATTTGATATTTGGTGATTTGATTATTGCAGGGAAGGGTTAACTTGAAAAACCCAGATCACAACTTTTTTCTCATGGAAATGGATGAATCTGAAGAGAACAATGGACTTCAACCTATTCTCCAGAGAAGAATCTTTTTTGGGAGAGAAGTTGGTTTTGCTGATAGGAAACTTTTGCCGACTTTTCAGTTGAAATCTCGCACTTACCTTGGCCCAACTGCTATGGATGCTGAAATGGCTTTCTTAATGGCAAATCAAGCAAAAGCTACATCAGGAAAACTTGTGTATGACCCTTTTGTTGGTACAGGGAGCATTCTTGTTTCTGCTGCACGTTTTGGCGCAATGACAATGGTTTGCAAACCCATCAGTTTCTTTGATACTCTTTATATATGCTGTTGTGGTTTCTGGATCTCAATCTGAACATGAGTTCTTGTATTAGGGTGCAGATATAGATATCAGAGTAGTTCGTGATGGACGTGGTCCAGACTGTAATGTTTGGAGCAATTTCAAGCAGGTTAGTCTCGTAACTTCTCTTGTTTTGTTTCGATGTCGCGGATGTAATATCAGATTATTATATCTATTATCGCTCATGCAGTATGGACTACCTATGCCAGTTGCTTTACTTAGAATGGATAATAATCTTCCTCCTTGGCGTCCTGGATTAAAGGAGGTAATATTATCTCTCAGTTCTTTCACTATGATCTCTGGCATAAATCGAGAGATCTCCCGTTTATTTCTCTTCTGTATCCATTGGTCCAGATCTTTGATGCAATCATCTGTGATCCACCTTACGGGGTACGAGCTGGTGGACGTAAATCTGGTGGTCGCAAAATCCTTAGAGGCACTGTGGATCCTTACACTGTCCCTGAAGACAAAAGAACAGGTCACATTCCGTCCACTGGTGCGTATAGTCTAGTGGAGTGTGTTCATGATCTGCTTCACCTAGCTGCAAGAATGCTAGTGATGAAAGGCAGGCTTGTTTTCTTTTTCCCGGTTTTGAGAGATGAAAACAACGGCGAGGTTAAGTTTCCCGAACACCCTTGTTTCAAGTTAGTAGCTGTGTCGGAACAGATCTTGAGCTCGCGGTACAGTCGGGTATTGCTAACCATGGTGAAAATAGAGCCTTACAGTGACGAGATTGAAGAAGCTGCTCGTTTAATGCATTTAGAGTTTAGAGAGAATCATCTTAAGTGGTTAGAAGATGGTAATATTCATTCCTCTGTGTTTAAACCAACTGATTCTTCTCAAAATCACACTGATTCCAAAATTTTCAAAGAACAAAAACCTAAGTATAGAGGAAAGTATGTCTAAGCTTATAAGGTTTTGTGTTCTTTCTGTTGTATTCTGTTGGTTTATATTAGAAACGCTGTCGTTTTCTTGCTGTGATTACGCACTTTTAATACAAATAGGATGTTGGCAAGTGATGGTTTACTTCAGAAATGAAGAGTCATAAATGTATCATTTTTAACTTTCTAACTAATTATTCCTAGTGACATAACTAATTAATTAGACAAATGTCAATGTTAGTTTTTTTATTTAGTAGTAACCAATTCATGTTGGGTTGCTTTTATTGATTCTTGTTATTTAGAGTAAAACAAATGTTATGTTATTTTTTTTTTTTGCCAAACATAATATTATTAACTTACAATATCATTGTTTACAACTGAAAATAAAAATAACGGTCAACACTGAAAAATATTCCAGTCAACAGATAAATTAATAACGGTAGATGCTAAATTGTGAGATGTTTGATTTGTTATTTGCGTTTGATAAGAAAATGTTATTCTATGAAACATTGTTATCCAACACCTCCAAGATAATGTTGAATATGTAAGTTAGATCATTTGCCATTGATGAGATTATTTAATCTAACATTATCACTCTCAAAAGCAACATACTGATATCCCAAACACCAAGTTAATTGTAAGTTAATTGTAAAGCACAAATAATAGCAGATAACTCAGCTTCAATAACTGTAATTTTGTTCCGAAATTTCTCTTGGCCAACATGTAGAAAAATACCATGGTCATTTCGTATGATCTAATCTAGATCAGACTGAACATTTCCATTACGATATGTGGTATCATAATTACATTTAACCCAATTTTTTGAAAATATTTTCACTGAACTTGATTAGATGTAAGACTAAGTGAATGTTGTCTGATTTGTTTAAATAACCGATGATTAGACCATTCTTGAGCATCGTCATGACTGAACTACCAATATATCATCCAAAATATTCTTTTTGTTAAATAATAAATCGTTTATTGATTTCCACATTTACTTGAGCTAGCTATAAGATATCTATATTATCATATATGCTAGAGTTAGGTTTGACAAAAGTAAGTATGCCCACCTTTCTCTATATTATGAACATAGACAAATGGTGGGAGTTACACACAAATTCCTAATATATTATTTGAGATTTTTTTAATAAAATAATCTTACCTTAAAATGTTAATAACAAAAATATCATGCTGACGTGTCAACACCACAGGGAGTTTCAGGTTAAATATATAAAAAGGTTTAACTTACTAGAATAATTACAATACATGTCACTGATATTAATTTGGTTAGAAAATAAATATAATTTATTCAACTAACTAAAACATACTATTACATTTGCAAAAACAATATTTTTATTTTTTTAAATTTTTTATACATTAATTTATAAATAATTTCAAATAAATATAAATAGATTTAAGTTACTACCGTAATCCCTAATACATTATTTGAGAAACATTTTAATAAAATAACTTTACTCTGACGTGTTATTAACAGAAATACCATGTTGACGTGTCATCCCTAAAATATATTTCAAATAAATATATAAATGAGTTGAACTTATTAGAATAATTACAAGTATATCATTGTTATTAATTTAGTTATATAATTAATATATTTTATTAAACTAACAAAAAATACTATTAAATTCGTAAAAAATAATTATTTTTCTTTTCTTAATTTGTATATACAAAAATTAATATTAAAAATAATTTTAAATAAAATTTAAAATTATATAAATATTTAATTTATATTTACTAATAAAATATAATTTACGAATATTTTTCCCAATGCATGCCGGTGAATATGATTCTAGTTTTATGTTATTTAGGAAAGAGAAAGATATAAAAAACCATAATTTACCTAAATTTTTTTTAATTATTATTTAGTGCAATAGTGCTTTAGTCGAAGCATATATTATGCATAAACTTCCATTGTTATAGTTCAACATGAAACATCATTATGATAAGAAACGACGACGCAGGGAGAGGGTAAAAGAAATGCTTGTTGATTTGATTTAGTCATGCATGGCTGCAATGGAGAACGAAGAGAGCAGGACCATGAGATTCGACTTGAATCGAGACTGAATCTTTTGTTGGTCCGAAATCTTTGCCGCTCCATAGCTCGTGGCTCTTACAAGAAGCTCCTTCAAGATTCTTGTCCTCAAGAGCCTTGGCAATGTTTGATATCTTGGCTGAAATTGTTGTCTTCACCGGATTTAAGTTGAAAAAGGCGACGTAAACTTCACCTCTTCTTCCTGTGGCAATCCAAGAACGAACGCCACTGGAGCTAGCTTCTGCTGCTGCAAGATGAGTAACAATGTCAAATGATGTCAAAGAAAGAGAGTACAATTTTAGTTAATCTGTAAAAGGAACTACCTTTCACTGGATTTAACACAGCGCAGAGACCGGAATAACTGTTTTCTAGTGTTCCATTACTGTGGAGCTCCCACATCTTATATGTGCATTTGAAGGTGAAGATAAGATGTTAAGGTAAATAATAGCGAGAGGCTGAAAATCACTGTAGTACCTGGTTTGCATCTAGTTTGCAAGGTGATAAAGCACCTCGACTGTAATCTTTCGAAGTGAGCTTTTGCTTCGAGGAGGCGCCTAAGCAAGACTCTGCTTTATCATTTGTTTGTAAATGAAGCTTACCTTCAAAAAGCTGGTTGTGTGTTATCTCCTCATCGCTGCACAAAAACGAAGCAAATGAATTGGTTAAGGTCCGTTTATGAAATGTAAAGCGAGTTGAAGAAAAAGTTAACAAGAAAAAGAATCATACAGAGTTAGAAGAGCTTTTCTGCTGTATAAGCAAAAGGGCTTCTCTCGTTTTTCGCCAGAGTATTGGTTCCAACATATTTGTCCACGGTTCTTGTCGACAATGGACCAAGTGTTGGCTTTTGGTTCTTTGCAGCTAGTGAGACCAAAAGCATGTTTAGTTGAAATGTTGTTCTCTGTTGGATGATGAGGATTGCTTTTGTGCTTCTTCCCGGATACTCTTGTCGCGGTGATGTAACGAAACTGTAAGAAAAATAAAAAGAAACAGGCAGAGTTCGATGATGGAACTTTGTAACTCTGAAATAGAGAGATGAGTTTTGAAGTAATGATTCTACAAACCTCTTTGTTATTAGAGCTATAAGAATTTATTTCCAGCAGTGTAGGATTTGTGATCAGATTATAAGTAGCATCATCAAGCTTTCTCACATCACCTCCAAACATGAGAGGGGACTTTGCGATAGACCACAATGTCATCTGAATAAGCAAAAGAAGAAATGCCAAATGTGGTTTAGAGGGTTACTAATAAACTATGAACTGTGAAGCTAGAGCTATACCTGTGTCTTCTGTTCTTCCATATTAAGATTACAAGCTCGATGAGGTCCAAAGTTGGAACCTTCACTAAGACAATAAAACTGTTAACTGAAACATTTTCAGAGTTAAGATCTAAAAATTCTGTGTCAAACCTTGATCAGTAAGCCATCCAAGAGGTAACATATCTAGGTCGGGCCATGATTTTCCTTGTAACCCTTGTGCACCAATCATACCAGAAGCTGATAAATCCCTGGAAGAATAGCAAAAGATATTACATCATAGAAATGTAATAACATGGTAAAAGGATTTCCGGCTAAGTAATGCACATGAAGCTTGACCTTGTGATATCGAAATGTGCCACAACGTCTTTCCATGTGTCCCAGTCATCACCTGTTATCCTGTACATGTTAACCAATTTACTAACTTCTTTAGCCATTGTAGGTGTCACACTCGTCCCTGGAGATATGGAGTACAAGACAGGCCGATTAAGCTCCTTCAGAACCTGCAACAAGGAAAATAATATTTCATCTCTCTGTACCTCTGACTTTAACCAGGAGACTGTATGTATTACAATCGCAATCTATGTACCTCTGACACAAAAGTTATCTCCTCTATATTGAAGTCATCGCCAAATACACAATCATGTTTTACTGAAGACATAGTAAAAGAGACAAGATTAAGACATTCATATATGAAATTGAGAATGTAACTGATGTCAATTCTCTTACTGAAATCGACGCCCCATTCTGCATATTGTCGATATAGAGACCTCAAGAACGCTTTTCCTGCACCTAGATTTGTATTTACACTCATGAACCCATGTGACATCCACACACAAGCCTTCTCCTTGACCCCGATATCTTTCGCCCGCCACTGTCTACCCGATTCTTCATAAGCACCTCCCTTTGACCCCAAAAGATATTCAATTGTTACTTCCGGACAAAGTTTATACCGGAAAGATATCAAATGAATACCTTAACACTGTCCATAACGAGAGTATTTGCGTTATATGCTTGTGTGCTTATCCCTCCCATAACATGAATCCCAAACTTCAAACCCATTTTATGAACTTTCTCAGCTACTTGGGTGAAACCTTTGCCGCCTTTAGATGATGGCCATCTTGCAGGATCAGGATGCATCCTTCCCCATTCATCAATCACATCAAACCCAAGAGAGTCCACATAAGCACCATCAACTTTATTTCTATACCAAAGGTAATCCACCACAACATACTGTATCCAAATCCACACACAAACACATGAAATATTTAAGAACAAGAAACTAAAACCCCCAAAAAAATCCAGATTCTAAATGAAGAAGCAACTAAAAAAATACAAATCCATTGTGAATCACTAGGGTTTTTTGGTTTTTTTATGCATAGACCTGATATCCATGAGGAAGAAGACGCTTTGAAATGATTTCAGCATTCTGTAAGAACTCAGCTTCAGAGATAGTCCAGCAAAAGGAATCGTACGAATTCCATCCTCTTGGAGGAAAGCTCGCATGTTCGTTCGACTTTGCGTCAATCGATTTACTGAGAAAAAAATCGCAATCGATTCCGACAAAAAGTAATCGACTTAGAATCAAAAACCGAATCGACCCAACAAAACAAGCTTGAAACTTTCCAAGAATAACAGTGTAGTGAAGAAGAAGAAGAAGAAGAAGAAGAAGAAGAAGAAGAAGAAGAAGAAGAAGGTGGAGTTACCTATAGAAGGTAATATTGAGGATAACGAAGAAGACAATAAACCCGGTTGACCCGGTTTTCACCATGGATGGTTCGATCATAGCGATTTCTTGAGAACTTGAGAGACTAGAACAGGCGATTGTTGTTAATGGCGGGTAGAGTGACAAGAATTAAGGATTAGATTAGGAGTAAGTAGTAACCGTTGAGCTATTTTAAGTGAAATTAAAATGACTACCTGTTTTCTTTTTCTTTTCGAACAAAACAGTATTATACCACACGAATTTGAGCTCTGTCCATGGTATTTTCTCCAAACTTTTAATTTTTTTAAAACATTATACGAACTCACAAAACTGATCGCAGTTTAACTCAACTTTTCGAATTGTTTAGAACTGAACAAATCAATATTATTTATTGAAATTACAATTGATTAAGTTAAATTGCGTTTAATCCAACTCGAATAAATCTGATCCTAACCAAATGACGTAGATTTGAACATAATCCTGCAAACCGAGTAAATTCTACAAAACCGAGCAAAATCCCCACTTGATTTAGGATTCGATTTTTTTAGGGTTTGAGTGGTGATTTTATTCAAAAAAATCTAAGCTGAAAAGATGAAATGAAAGGGGAAAAGAATATGTAAGAGACATTTATCAATTACATCGTTTACAAATTCTGATTTTTTTTTCCTTTCCTTTTCATCTTTGATTTCTTTGATAAAATCACTATTCCAACCCCAAAAATCGAACCCTAAATTGATTTGGAGATTTTGTTTGGTTTTGGAGATTTTTCTCCGTTTGTTTGGTTCAGATTTGTTGGGTTATGTTCGGATCCGCGTTAATTGGCTTGGATCGGGTTTATTCGAATTGGATTAAACGTGATTTAGCTTAATCAATCGCAATTTAGTAAATAATAACGATTTGTTGAATTGTAAACAATTCAACAAGTTCGTGTTAAATTGTGATCAGTTTCATAAGTTTGTGTAATGTTTAAAGAAATTAAAAGTTTGGGAGAAAATACCGTGAGCAGTCCAAATCCATATAGTATAATAGTGTTGTCGCTTCTTTTTTTAGACATAAACTTTACGGTTTTGTCACAATACTGTTTAAAGGAACATGCACCTTAGGTTTAAACAGAACAAAGTAGGGCTGGGTTTTCGGTAAAAACTGAAAAACCCAAACCGACCGAACCAAATTTTTTCGGTTTTCGGTTTAATTTAATTTTAATCACTTAACCGATCGGCTAAAAAATTAATTTTATTCGGTTTACATTTTGGTTCGGTTCGGGAAGCTCAAACCGATCGGTTTTCTTAAACCGAAAATACAATCCTTTATAAACTGAATGACAATGCAACCCTAATTTTTTTGAGACTTTTCGGCTGCCTCCTCTTTCATTTTCGGCTGCCTCCTCTTTCATTTTCGGCTTCTTCTTTCTTCTTCTCCTTTCATTTTCAGCTTCTTCCTCTCTTTTCATTTTCGGCTTCTTCCTCTCTTTTCATTTTCGGCTTCTTCCTCTCTTTTCATTTTCGGCTTTTTCCTCTCTTTTCATTTTCGGCTGCAACCTTAAACTTTTTCTGAAGAATTTCAGTTCTCCTTCTCCTTCGCTTTTTTCTTCTTTTTTTGTTTCTACTCTTCTTATTATTTGTCTTTTTCATCTTCTAAATCATTGAGATCTCCTCGATTTAGATAAGTAGGTTTTCGTTTGATACCACTTTGATATGTACATGGTTTTTGTTCATTTATCTCTCTCGGTTTGCTTTTGTTTCTCAGATCCGTAATTTTCTTTCTCAGATCTCTCTCGGTTTGCTTTTGTTTCTCAGATCCGTAATTTTCTTTCTCAGATCTCTCTCGGTTTGCTTTTTTTGCTTTCGATGTCTATTTTTTCTCTCAATAGTTTCTGAAATTTTTTTTGCTTTCGGTCGGAATTTTTTTGCTTTCGATGTCTATTTTTTTGCTTTCGGTACAAATAAACCGAATAAACCGAATTTAACCGAATTTAACCGAAAAATTAAACCGAATTTAACCGAATTTAATTAAAAAACCCGAAATACTAAAACATAAACCGACTAAATCTACATTTTAAAAAATTGAACCGAGAATCTAATTGTAGTTCGGTTTAATTCGGAACGGTTTTATATGTTAAAAACCGAACCGATTAAACCGACAAAAAACTCGAACCGAACCGATTTCGAATTTTTTTTTTTCGGTCGACTTTTTTCAAATCCGAATTAACCGAAAACCGAACAAACCGACCCGATTAACCCGAAAAAACCGAAAACCCAGGCCTAGAACAAAGTATTAGGATTCTATAACCAACCATTCATCATCTCCTTTCGATTATATTTTCTAGGAATTCATGTTAATCAGTGTTAGTATGTGTGATAATATAACACAGTTGTGATTCAAAGTTTAGTTTAGTTTTCTCTCACTTTGAATTTTTGATAAATGGAATCTCAAAAGCAAGATGATGGTAACCAATGAGGCGGTACGTAACAAACAGATGTATGAACTTTATGAACAGATGATTGGACTGAGTAATTCCAAGTTCCTTTATGAAATTTTAATTTAGTGCAAGGAATCTACAAAAAAGGATTACTTGCTTCATTGTATTAGTTTCCTTCTTTTAATTTGTTTATTAGACAGATTATTTCCTACAACAAGAATCCTTACTTGAACTTCTCACCAAGTTATCCTCTCTTTCTCTCTCTCATTTAGAAATTGTAAACAGTTGAAATCTCCCTCTCTCACTCCTCTTATGCTTCCATCTTAACTCTTAACTCAATTTCCTTGTAATGCTTTTTAGCTTCTTCCTCTAAATGTCTCATCATCATCACTATGAAACCAATCCTCATTTTGCCCGACTTCCTTCTCAGAATCAACATGTCAAAGGCGGCGGCGGCGGTGGCGGCGCCTCTACTTCACAAACATCTCCTCTCATCCCGCCCATTCCTCACCACCAAACCCCACAATCTCACTCAAACGCTCCACCTGAGATCCAAATCAAGCCTCGTGGTCGCAGCCGTCAAGGTCCAACGCAAGAACCAGTGCATACCGTAATACCTTTACCACTAAGCCCGGAAGAGAAACTACCACCACGAAAGACTCAAAACTCTGCAAAAAAGCCAATACTTTCAAGCCCTGAAGAGAAACTACCACCACAACGAATTCCAAATTCTGCAAAAAGACCATTACTATTAAGCCCTGAAGATCATCATCAACAACAACAACAACAACGGTCTCCACCACCACCACCACAACAACGCGGTGGAGGTGGTTACCCAACAACATTACCTCCAATAGCGAAACCAACTCCATGGAGAACTGCTCCAACACCATCACCGCATCGCCGGAGTGGTCAAAGGTTACCGGCTCCAGCAAGAGAGACAAACGCAGTGACATGGTCAGCTGCATTTTGCTGTGCGATTTTGTCGATTATTCTTATTCTCGGCGGTCTAATCGTCCTAATCGTCTACCTCGTGTACCGTCCACGTTCTCCTCACATTGACATCTCAACGGCTAACCTAAACGCTGCTTATCTCGACATGGGTTTTCTTCTAAACGGAGATGTAACCATTTTAGCAAATTTCTCAAACCCAAACAAGAAAAGCAGTGTGGAGTTTAGCTATGTGACATTCGACCTTTACTATTACAACACACTCATAGCAACTCAATACATTGATCCTTTCAAGGTTCCTAAGAAAATGTCCATGATTACGAATGTTCATCTCGTGAGCAGTCAAGTCCAGCTCCAGCCAACGCAGAGCCTAGAGCTGCAACGTCAGATCGAAACCGGTTCGGTTTTGTTGAACCTGAGAGGAAGGTTTCATACACATTCGAACTTAGGAGCATTGTTTAGGTACTCTTATTGGTTGCATACTCATTGCAGCTTTTCTTTGAATAGTCCTCCTTCAGGAACTCTGCGAGCCAGAAGATGCAATACCAAACGCTAATGATTCGCCATTGCATTTGTTCATCTACTTTCTTTTTTTTTTGGCCACCTTTAGAAATAATTATTTTTTCTGTACTCATTGATACTGCCAGATTTACTAAGTGCTAAATCTAACCACGATTTCGGTTTATTCTGATAATTCGGTTTGGGTAATTCAGTTAGTTCCATTAACAAATATAAAATTAACCAAACTAAATTACGGTTAGATTTGGTTCGGATCGGTTAGTTCAAATTTTAAAATTTCTACCAAATTAACTAAAACTTTCAGTTTTTGGATAAAATTCAGTTAAATTCGGTACAGTTGGACATTTTAAATACATTTTTTGTAAACTTTGGTATAAATTCAATATATTTCGGTTATATCGGTTTGAAGAGTTTTGTTAACCAATCGGTTCCGATGAACCTAACCTAACCTAATCAAAATTTGAATTTATTCTAAAAATGTGCTGTTCAATTCACTTTTAGTAACCGAACTAAAACGAAAACTCAAAAATCTCAATTCGGTTCAATTCGGTTCGCTTCAATTTAGATAGAAATCCCAACTAAATCAATTGATATACGTCACTGGTTTGCAAAAGTAGAACTAATGTTCCAAACTTGAGAGGCTGCATTAAGACATTTTTACTTTATTAATGTTACACGAAAAGAAAAGAATAATGTACCAAATGTTTAGTAATTTTATCCGAATCGTTTGAATTATGTTTGTAGTTATTTGAATAATTAATGATTCATGTAAAAAGAAAACAATTACACGATATTCTTTTGTCCAGCAAAGCACCAAAACTAATAAAAAATATATAAATTATCCCCTGAGATATCATTTGATACATATAACCATAAATTGGTTAATTAGGGCCACGAATCCACATATTGGTTATAAATAATTTCCTCATGGAGCAAACTTAGATCTGTAATTGTGAATGAATATAATGGAATAGCACACTATGAACATAGTCTCATACGGAGCGATTGTGTAAAATAATAGTATTTCAAATTTTTGTTTCAAATATAATACTAATTATTTAAAAATTTTAAAATATTATAAATTTACGAATAAAATAATTAAAAGTTTCATTATAATAAAAAATTTAAATTCTAAAATTGAAAATAATGAACCTAAATATTATATTTTAATTATATATATAATTTGTTTGAAATAAATAATTATTTTTATATAATAATTTATGCTATTTTAGTAATTTTATTTTTAATGTGTTAAATTTAGAAAATAAATTAAAAAATATTATTTTAGAATATTACTCTTATTTTGTTATTGATTTAAAATTATAACAAATTATTATTCAACAATGCATTTATATTCAAATTTTTTTTTTTAATCTTACTAAATAAAAGTAGTTATTCGAGGCTCCAAAGATATCCACCTAAATAAAAAAAATTGTTTTACTATGATAACACGTGACATTATTAAAACAAAATAAAAAAGTATATGTTTAATTTTTAATCATCTTATTTTAAACTTCTATTTTATTTATTATAGATTTGATTACATAAATTACCAAAAAATATAATAATATTTTTTATTCCAATATTTTTTATAGAAATGAAAATCCACATTATTTTTAACTATTTTTGTAAAACTATAAAATATATGTGTCATGTCTTTATTTTTTATATATGTTTACATCTTTATATCTATACTAATAAAAAAACTCATTGAAACTTTTAAAGGTATCCACGAAAGCAAAAAAAACAAGTTGTTAGCAATATTTTATACAAGCAAAAAACAAATTCTAAAAAACCGACACGTGAGCACAATTTTATACATCAATTGAACTAAAAATTAATTATTAATAATATATACTAAACTCTATAAAATTTAGTAAATTTATTATGAAATTTTTTCAAAATTAACTGGTTACTATCATTTAACTATATTTATCAACAATCAATATAATTCAATAAATACGATCTGATGGTTAAAAAAATATACAACTTGCTGCATTCAAATCCAATAGTTAACTCTTCCAAAAAAGAAACATCAATAGTTAACAAATGAACATAATATGAACACACATATGACGTCAATTATGGAAGACGAAAAATAAAAGAAACGTAAACAAATGAAAGCGGAAAAATAAGAAAAACGCAAACAAATGAGAAAATAACAATATTTTCTAATTATCTATTCAACAATTATAATGATCGGTTCAACAGTTTTCCATTCAAATTATTAAAGCTTTAACATATTTTCAATTATACTTACATTCATCTAAATAATTAAAAAATTAATAATAGTTTCTTTTATCCCACTAACTCACATATGATTGGTAACTACCATCATAATAATGACATTTAATTACCAACATTACAATTATTTATTTACCTACTAATCATTCAAATTATTAAATCTTCAGCGTAATTTCAGTCGATTAGACTTACACTCATTTAAAAAATTAATAACGGTTACATTCACAGCACTAGCTCACTTATTATTGGTTAGTACCCTCATAATAAAATGATCTTCAATTACCAACATTATAAAACACCAATTATCATATTGTTAATCACAAAACTTGCACACAATCTCTAAAAGGAAATCATGACATCAAAAAATTCTTAAACACAAATCATGACATAAAAAAAATTCTTACTCCTACTTTTCACCCTCATATTTTCATGTTTTTCGACGACTTTGATGGAGATTTTGCAAAGAAGAAAACCGGTCAGATTTTTTCAGTTTTGGAAAGCAAGAAATTTTAACAAAAGCAATGCACTTATGGGTTTGGAAATGTTATTCCCCCGAGCTATATTTAATAAGCTTTGAAGTATTTTTCTTCTTATCTCGATTTTTTCTTTATACTTTCTCATTTTATTTTNGATGTCTATTTTTTCTCTCAATAGTTTCTGAAATTTTTTTTGCTTTCGGTCGGAATTTTTTTGCTTTCGATGTCTATTTTTTTTGCTTTCGGTACAAATAAACCGAATAAACCGAATTTAACCGAATTTAACCGAAAAATTAAACCGAATTTAACCGAATTTAATTAAAAAACCCGAAATACTAAAACATAAACCGACTAAATCTACATTTTAAAAAATTGAACCGAGAATCTAATTGTAGTTCGGTTTAATTCGGAACGGTTTTATATGTTAAAAACCGAACCGATTAAACCGACAAAAAACTCGAACCGAACCGATTTCGAATTTTTTTTTTTCGGTCGACTTTTTTCAAATCCGAATTAACCGAAAACCGAACAAACCGACCCGATTAACCCGAAAAAACCGAAAACCCAGGCCTAGAACAAAGTATTAGGATTCTATAACCAACCATTCATCATCTCCTTTCGATTATATTTTCTAGGAATTCATGTTAATCAGTGTTAGTATGTGTGATAATATAACACAGTTGTGATTCAAAGTTTAGTTTAGTTTTCTCTCACTTTGAATTTTTGATAAATGGAATCTCAAAAGCAAGATGATGGTAACCAATGAGGCGGTACGTAACAAACAGATGTATGAACTTTATGAACAGATGATTGGACTGAGTAATTCCAAGTTCCTTTATGAAATTTTAATTTAGTGCAAGGAATCTACAAAAAAGGATTACTTGCTTCATTGTATTAGTTTCCTTCTTTTAATTTGTTTATTAGACAGATTATTTCCTACAACAAGAATCCTTACTTGAACTTCTCACCAAGTTATCCTCTCTTTCTCTCTCTCATTTAGAAATTGTAAACAGTTGAAATCTCCCTCTCTCACTCCTCTTATGCTTCCATCTTAACTCTTAACTCAATTTCCTTGTAATGCTTTTTAGCTTCTTCCTCTAAATGTCTCATCATCATCACTATGAAACCAATCCTCATTTTGCCCGACTTCCTTCTCAGAATCAACATGTCAAAGGCGGCGGCGGCGGTGGCGGCGCCTCTACTTCACAAACATCTCCTCTCATCCCGCCCATTCCTCACCACCAAACCCCACAATCTCACTCAAACGCTCCACCTGAGATCCAAATCAAGCCTCGTGGTCGCAGCCGTCAAGGTCCAACGCAAGAACCAGTGCATACCGTAATACCTTTACCACTAAGCCCGGAAGAGAAACTACCACCACGAAAGACTCAAAACTCTGCAAAAAAGCCAATACTTTCAAGCCCTGAAGAGAAACTACCACCACAACGAATTCCAAATTCTGCAAAAAGACCATTACTATTAAGCCCTGAAGATCATCATCAACAACAACAACAACAACGGTCTCCACCACCACCACCACAACAACGCGGTGGAGGTGGTTACCCAACAACATTACCTCCAATAGCGAAACCAACTCCATGGAGAACTGCTCCAACACCATCACCGCATCGCCGGAGTGGTCAAAGGTTACCGGCTCCAGCAAGAGAGACAAACGCAGTGACATGGTCAGCTGCATTTTGCTGTGCGATTTTGTCGATTATTCTTATTCTCGGCGGTCTAATCGTCCTAATCGTCTACCTCGTGTACCGTCCACGTTCTCCTCACATTGACATCTCAACGGCTAACCTAAACGCTGCTTATCTCGACATGGGTTTTCTTCTAAACGGAGATGTAACCATTTTAGCAAATTTCTCAAACCCAAACAAGAAAAGCAGTGTGGAGTTTAGCTATGTGACATTCGACCTTTACTATTACAACACACTCATAGCAACTCAATACATTGATCCTTTCAAGGTTCCTAAGAAAATGTCCATGATTACGAATGTTCATCTCGTGAGCAGTCAAGTCCAGCTCCAGCCAACGCAGAGCCTAGAGCTGCAACGTCAGATCGAAACCGGTTCGGTTTTGTTGAACCTGAGAGGAAGGTTTCATACACATTCGAACTTAGGAGCATTGTTTAGGTACTCTTATTGGTTGCATACTCATTGCAGCTTTTCTTTGAATAGTCCTCCTTCAGGAACTCTGCGAGCCAGAAGATGCAATACCAAACGCTAATGATTCGCCATTGCATTTGTTCATCTACTTTCTTTTTTTTTTGGCCACCTTTAGAAATAATTATTTTTTCTGTACTCATTGATACTGCCAGATTTACTAAGTGCTAAATCTAACCACGATTTCGGTTTATTCTGATAATTCGGTTTGGGTAATTCAGTTAGTTCCATTAACAAATATAAAATTAACCAAACTAAATTACGGTTAGATTTGGTTCGGATCGGTTAGTTCAAATTTTAAAATTTCTACCAAATTAACTAAAACTTTCAGTTTTTGGATAAAATTCAGTTAAATTCGGTACAGTTGGACATTTTAAATACATTTTTTGTAAACTTTGGTATAAATTCAATATATTTCGGTTATATCGGTTTGAAGAGTTTTGTTAACCAATCGGTTCCGATGAACCTAACCTAACCTAATCAAAATTTGAATTTATTCTAAAAATGTGCTGTTCAATTCACTTTTAGTAACCGAACTAAAACGAAAACTAAAAAATCTCGGTTCAATTCGGTTCGCTTCAATTTGGATAGAAATCCCAACTAAATCAATTGATATACGTCACTGGTTTGCAAAAGTAGAACTAATGTTCCAAACTTGAGAGGCTGCATTAAGACATATTAACTTTATTAATGTTACACGAAAAGAAAAGAATAATGTACCAAATGTTTAGTAATTTCATACTAATCGTTTTAATTGTATTTGTAATTATTTGAATAATTAATGATTCATGTAAAAATAAAAAAATTACACGATATTCTTTTGTCCAGCAAAGCACCAAAACTAATAAAATTAAATTATCCCCTGAGATATCATTTGATACATATAACCATAAATTGGTTAATTAGGGCCACGAAACCACATATTGGTTATAAATAATTTCCTCATGGAGCAAACTTAGATCTGTAATTGTGAATGAATATAATGGAATAGCACACTATGAACATAGTCTCGTACGGAGCGATTGTGTAAAATAATAGTATTTTAAGTTTTTGTTTCAAATAAAATATTTTAATTTTATATATAATTTATTTGAAATAAATAATTATTTTTTCATAATAATTTATGCTATTTTAATAATTTTATTTTTAATATGTTAAATTTAGAAAATAAATTAAAAAAATATTATTTTAGAGTATTAATCTTATTTTGTTATTGATTTAAAATTATAACAAATTGTTATTCAACGATGCATTTATATTCAAATTTTAATTTTTTTTAATCTTACTAAATAAAAGTAGTTATTAGAGACTCCAAAGATATCCATCTAAACAAAAAAAATTGTTTTATTATGATAACACGTGACATTATTAAAACAAAATAAAAAAATATATGTTTAATTTTTAATCATCCTATTTTAAACTTCTATTTTATTTATTATAGATTTGATTATATAAATTACCAAATATAATAATATTTTTTATTCCAATATTTTTTATAGAAATGAAAATCCACATTATTTTTAACTATTTTTGTAAAACTATAAAATATATGTGTCATGTCTTTGTTTTTTATATATGTTTACATCTTTATATCTATACTAATAAAAAAACTCATTGAAACTTTTAAAGATATCCACGAAAGCAAAAAACAAGTTGTTAGCAATATTTTATACAAGCAAAAAACAAATTCTAAAAACTGACACGTCAGCACAAATTTATACATCAATTTGAACTAAAAATTAATTATTAATAATAAATACTAAACTCTATAAAATTTAATAAATTTATTATGAAAAAATTTCAAAATTAACTGGTTACTATCATTAAAGTGTATTTATCAATAATCAATATAATTCAATAAATACGATTCGGTGGTTAAAAAATATACAACTTGCTGCATCCAAATCCAATAGTTAACTCTTCAAAAAAAAAGAAACATCAATAGTTAAAAATGAACATAATATGAACACATATATGACGTCAATTATGGAAGACGAAAAATAAAAGAAACGTAAACAAATAAAAGCGGAAAAATAAGAAAAGCGCAAACAAATGAGAAAATAACAATATTCTCTAATTATCTATTCAACAATTATAATGATCGGTTCAACAGTTTTCCCTTCAAATTTATTAAAATTTTAACATATTTTCAATTACACTTACGCTCATCTAAATAATTAAAAAATTAATAATAGTTTCTTTTATCCCACTAACTTACATATGATTGGTAACTACCATCATAATAATGAAATTTAATTACTAATATTATAATTATTTATTTACCTACTAATCATTCAAATTATTAAATCTTCAGCGTAATTTCAGTCGATTAGACTTACACTCATTTAAAAAATTAAAATTTAATAACGGTTACATTCACAGCACTAACTCACTTATTATTGGTTAGTACCCTCATAATAAAATGATCTTCAATTACCAACATTATAAAACACCAATTATCATATTGTTAATCACAAAACTTGTACATAATCTCTAAAAGGAAATCATGACATCAAAAAATTCTTAAACACAAATCATGACATCAAAAAAATTCTTACTCCTACTTTTCACCCTCATATTTTCATGTTCTTCGACGACTTTGATGGAGATTTTGCAAAGAAGAAAACCGGTCAGATTTTTTTCAGTTTTGGGAAGCAAGAAATTTTAACAAATGCAATGCACTTATGGGTTTGGAAATGTTATTCTCCGACAAGGAGCTATATTTAATAAGCTTTGAAGTATTTTTCTTCTTATCTCGATTTTTTCTTTATACTTTCTCATTTTATTTTTTAATCTCCATTATTATATTTTCATTGTATTATATACAAAATAGATATATGACACATGATATTTGTCTTTTGTTTAATTTCTGTTATGATTACTTACAAATATTATATTTTAGTTATATAATAAATAACTTCCAAAATCAGTTTTTTTTTCCTCATCAAGCGAAATATGTGTTTTTAAAACTATTTCCATTTTATTTTTCTGTTTCATTTTAAAATAGATTATAGTTTTCTCTAATATATTATTTCATTTTTTAAAACACTACCTACCTGATAGAAAATTTTACAATCCAATACAGTATAAAAACTTATTTTGGTAAACATAATTTTTTGGTTGAAACATATTTTGAAAGCTAACTCAATTTACAAACTAAAAAATTTATTGTCAATATCGATAAAAAATCTACAAAGCCAACAATCATAAAAATAATATATGTTTCACCGCCCAAACAAAAATAATAAAAAAACATAATTTGTGCGGTAGGCGAGTGCTAACACCTAGTATATATAAAGTATCATATTTGGCAGGTTTTGTTGAAAAGAATATTTAATTTTATTAATAAATTTAACTATATAATTAAGAGAGTGAGTAAAATATCCATCTTGAATAAGACAGAGATAAAGCTTTTGTCGTATTTCATGTGAAGGATAAAACTATCCATCTTGAATAAGACAGAGATAAAGATTTTGTTGTGCATTTTTGTAAACAAGTAGAATTGAAAAGTATCGTTGTAATTATTCTTATTTTTGGTATTGAACTGATTGGAAAAAAACAATAGAGTTAGAGAGATATGGAAAGAGAGAAGTCTAGTTTTAATATATATTTTTAGTCATGAACTGAACCATCTCAATCTTATGATCTTATCCACTAAGAAAATATCTAAATTGGAAACCAAAATTAGATGCATCAATAACATATGCGATATATTATTGCGGAAACGTACAACTTCTGCTTTCTTTTGTGTAATTGCAAAAGATGTGTGTACCAACCACAATTTTTTAAAAAATATTAATTTTAAACATAAATTTATTATTAAAAACAAAATAAATCATATATGTTAAACTAAAAATGAATTTAGAAAAAATGTTTAATATCAAGTATATTTTAAATTTTATGGTTTTGTTTAGGTTTTATACATTTATATTTGTTTTAAATAATTAATTTAGTTTGACAAATTACGAAGAATAATTTATATTTTTTCAGTCACGGTTATTAGTTTTATATATCTAATGAGATATTCATATTTTAATTAACATCCAATTATATAATTGGTAATTTAAAAAATTAATATTTAAAGATAAACTTTATTTTTACAAAAAATATTTAAAAACATACAAAACTAATGATTAAAAAAGTGTATTATATATAATTACATATTTTTTAATATACAATCATATCAAAATACATTTTAGGTATAATTTGATTCTAAAATATAAACGTAAGCATGTTAAAAATTGAAAAATATAATTTTATTAGTTTTAAATATAAAAAACACAATAAAATTCATTTTATATAATAAATATGTAATATAATACATATAAGGTCTTTATCAAATGTAATAATGATCTAATTTTATAATATGTCTAATCTACTCAAGTCGTGGGTATATTATCTAGTTCTTAAATAAAAGAATATTTCAAGACATGGAAAAAATGAAGATAACATTTAGTACTTTCTCTAAAAATATTTCAAGAGATGGACAAAGATAATTGATGAGTATTGAACTTTTATTAAATAATGAAATTAGAAGTATATATACTAGATTTAAAATTACGTCTTGCATGAAAAAAATATCCACATATTATAATTAATTTTTTATTTAATAAATATAAATTAGATATATACATAATTTATTTTTTATTTAAAATAAAATTTTTGAAAATTTTAATATTAATTATACAAGTAAAATATACAATAAAACTGGATTATAAAAATGAATTTAAATTTTCTATATATTAGATAGACTTATTAAATAGGTAAGGAATTGTACGTGATAAATATTTAATTAGTCTAAACTTTTATCTTATATTTTGTTTGACTAATTTTTTAAAATTCATAATATTTTATTTTATATTGTATTTATCTTTTATGTCAAACTATTAAAGATTTACATATAATATAATGTTAAATAATCTAATAAATTATGTTTTATATAACATTTGCATTAAAAATGTATGGTATGATACGTCAGCGTAACATATTTATAAATCATATGTAAATGTATAGTTTTTTTGTTAAAATATTTCTCAATTAATATATTAAATATATATATATATATAAAAAAATATTATAAAAAATTTAACAGTATCCTTTTCGAGTGAGAAAATTGTGTAAAACAGTATCCTTTTCAAGTGAGAAAATTGTGTAAAACATTGAATGGAAAAAGATCGTGCACAAATATTATTATATAAGTGAGAGAACATGTAAATTTAAAATTAGGTACTCATGAGTTAGTATAATTTTGATTAAATAAATTATAAAAACATTGTTTAAAGGATTTTTAATATGCAATAAAAAAAAGTAGTTGGACAAATTATTTTCGTCTTTGCATCTAGTACAGGCCAATGAGAATGTTACAAAGTAGGACAAAAACGTTGCATTCTAGTAGCGGCCAATGAGAATGTCCAAAGCAGGACAAAAACGTCAATGACTTTTGCACAAATATCAAACTATGCAGTTCAAAAAGGTAACCACATCGACTCCATTAGAGGTCAAGAATCCATCATTAGTAGTTTCATCACTTTTCAAAGATCTATTTTCCTTATAAGACAAAAGAAAAATTTGTTGCTACAATTCTTTAATTGAGTAATAATCTAAAATATCATTATTTTAAATTTATCTTTTAAATTTAACATACCAAAAATAAAATCCCAAATATAGCATAAATTATTATGTGAAAATAATTATTTAATTTAAATAAATTATATATAAAATTAAAACATAATATTTGGTTTCATATTTTCCAATTTAAGATTTAATTTTTTTATTACGATTTTTTTAAATTATTTTAATATTAAATTTGTGATATTTTTGGAAATTTAAATTATTAGTGATATATTTGGAACAAAAATTTAAAATACTAATATTTTAGTCAATTGTCCTACTTTTATCCTTAATTATTTGCTAAAATATCAATTCAATTATTTAAAAAATGTTTCTCAAACCGGTCTTCATTTTGGTTTTGGTTTGCTGGTCGACATAAAAAGTTTAAGTACATGATTGGTAGTTTTCTCATATTTGCTAATCTTAATTAACTAATCTACTTCAGTTTTTATATAGTGGTTAACATATAATATATCTTATTTTCTTCCAAGCTTTTAATTTTGTTAAGTTTTGTTTTGGCAGTTAAGTACATATGATCATATAATGACAAATATCGTGTATCATTCTAATAAGTCAGATTAACATATAATCACATCATGTAATCACATCATGTAAGTACAAAATTCATGAATTTACAGTTAAGTAGTTTGTTAGTCATAGCCATAATTTGAATCAACCATGATGTAATCTGACTTATTAGAATGATACACGATATTTGTCATTATATGATCATATCTTTTTATTTTAAAAATATCTTGTTATTCTACGTGGATATAATTTTTAAAAGAGATATAAATTTCTATCATACTTACATATAGAACAAATTTTGCAATGTTATGAAAATATCTAGAAAAATAAAATTAAACTGATAATTTTATTATTCAAGAGATTAGAGAAAAGAGAGAGAGAAATAAAGTATATATTTACAAATGATGCTAAACATCATATTTATAGGAGAAGTTTACCGACTTTAGTAAGTCGGTAAACGTAAACTTCATAATAGGTAATCAAAATAGAGACGTCTTCAATGAAGACGCCAATTTTAACTTTTCAACACTCTCCCTTGATTATCTATTATTATCTAAGTTTTACGTATTATGTCGTTAAAAACCTTATCATGTAAAAACCCAATGGGATAAAAATCATGATAAGAGAAAAACAGTACATATACGTAAACTTCCACTCAAAAAGATATATATAATTCCTTTTATATATCTTGCAAATGATGCATTCCAATATTTTGAACATGCTTTCTGAATGTTATTGTAGGAAGCGACTTTGTGAACAGATCTGCTCCATTGTCGGTTGAGCGAATATACTCAATGTTGACTACTTGATTTTTCACAAGCTCTTGAGTATAGAGAAAGATCTTGGTGGAATATGTTTCGTCCTATCGCTCTTGATATAACCTTCTTTAAGATGAGCGACACATACAACATTATTCTCGAACAATTTTGTTGGTTTTTTATTTGTAGTAATTCCAATAGCTTCTTGTATATGATGAGTCATGTACTTGAGCCATACACATTCTCTACATACCTCATTGATTTATCCATATTAAAGCGTTTTAATACCCTTTTAGTATAATTTGATTTATGCACAAATATTCCATCTTTGAGATGTTCTATTTGAAGTCCGAGACAAAACTTTGTCTTACCAAGATCTTTCATTTCAAACTCTTCTCTCATATGGGTTCGTGTATCATGAACTTCCTTTTGATTTCCAATTATGTTGAGATCATCAACATATACAACGATAATAACAAATTTTCATATATATGTCACTATCAAGTGATCCATATAGATATGCAACCACGACATCCATAAGGTACATCTCTAAATTTTTGGATGTTGTTATACTCATTAAGTATCTAAACATAATTGCATCTATAACTGGAGAATATATTTTATCATAATCAATTCTCGGTTTTTGAGAGAAACCTTGTGTCACAAGTCGTGCTTTATATCTTATGATCTTGTTTTTTTCATTTCGTTTTCTCACGAAAACCCATTTGCATCCGACATACATTACATCTTCTGGTGTAACGATAACATGTCCGAATACATTTTTTTATTGAGAGAGAGTAATTCATCTTTCATGGCTTTTTGCCATTTCTCCCAATCGGATCTCACCAGACATTCTGATAATGATCTCGGATCATGATCATTATATTCATCATCAATTTCTTTGGATATAGAAAATGAAAATGTTCCATCCACATCTTTTATTTTATTTCTAACCCAGATTTTTTCATCTTGCGCGTAATTAATGGATGTTTCACAATTTTTTATATCATATTCTTTCTGTATAAGACTTTCATCATCAGATTTTTTAATAACCTTCTCATATGTATTTTTTTTAATATATGTATGATGTAATACTTTTGGGAGATTTTTACTGATTTTTTCCCAATTTCTTTTTCTTTCGGAGATTTTTATCTTTAGATCTCATCGGCCTCTCATTTTTCAATTGAACTTTTGGGTCATTTATTTTATTTTCATCAAATTATTCTTTTGAAATTTCAATTCTTGATGGAGCATTTGCAGCGGGTATATACGATTTCGTCACCTTTTTCGTATCTGTGAACACATCTGGTAATTCATTCGCCATATTTTGCAAATGTATAATTTTTTGAACTTCTAGTTCACGTTGATTTGTAAGGGGGTCAAAGTGTATCAAATTTCGTGTACACCATGTAATATTTTTTGATGTTTCTTTTATTCTTTCCCCTAACGCTAGAAATTCATCTTCATTAAAATTGCAGTCGACAAAACATGACGTAAATATATCACCAGTTCGAGGTTCAAGATATCGAATTATATTTGGTGATGTATACCCGATATATATTTTCATTCTCGTTTGAGGTCCCATTTTTGTTTTTTGTGGTGGGGCTATTAGAACATAAACCACGCACCCAAAAACTCGAAAATGGGATATATTTGGCTGTTAACCAGATGTCAACTATAATAGAGAATATTTATTATACGCACTTGGTCTAATCTGGATCAATGCAGCTGCATTTAGTATATCATGACCCCATACATAAATTGGGAGATTCGTTCTCAATATTAACGTTCTTACAATCAATTGCAACCGTTTAATCAAACTTTTAACCATCCCATTTTGTGTATGTACATGGGGCACTAGATGATCAACATCAATTCTCATTGACATACAATAATCATCAAAAGCTTGTGAAGTGAATTCATCAACATTATCAAATCTTGCTTTATTTATGACATAATCAAGAAATTGTGCTTTCAATCTAATTATTTGGGTAATGAATTTTGCAAAACCCGTATTTCTTATTGTCAAAAGACAAACATATGACCATCTACTTAATGCATCAATCAATGCCATAAAGTATCGAAACGGCCCGTACGATGGATGAATAGGTCAACATATATCACCATGTTTTCTCTTTAATAATAATGGAGATTCATTTCTAACTTTAGTTATTGATGGTCGTGTTATAAGGTTTCCTTAAGAACATTTTTTGCATGAAAACTCTCCCGATTGAAAAATTTTCTCATTTTTCAATGGGTGACCATTACAATTTTGTACAATTCTCCTCATTATAATTGATCCTGGATGGCCTAATTTTTCATGCCAGACTTTAAAAGTACTTGTAAACTTCTGGTTTACTATAACATGTGATTCAACTATGTTTATCTTTGTGTAATATAATCTAGAGGATAATATTGGTAAATTTTCTAGTATATGTTTCCTCTCAGATATAATACAAAGATATTTAATATTAGTTTTACTCATAGTCTCTATATGATATCTATTTTTACGGATATCTTTGAAACTTAACAAGTTTCTGTGAGACTTAGAAGGATATAATGCATTGTTTTATCTCAAATTTCGTGCCTTTTGGCATTAAAAAACTGACTTCTCCAGAGCCCAGTATTATCTTCGTATTTCCTCATATAGTACTCACGTTTTCAGTGGAGTCACTTAAATCAAGACATGAGAAATATCGCCTATCTTTAAGTATAGTGTTCGTTGTAGCACTATATGCTAGACATATATCTTCTTCATTAATTTCAATTTGTGACATTTTCTGTGTCATAATTTATAAAGATGTATTAATAGTTTAAAGCAAACCATATTTCGTAAACTATTAAAACTATTATTAAGTTTTATTACACAAACATATTATACATGTCTTATTAGCAGTTTTTCATTTCTCATCGATCATAAACGCTTTAATTCTCGTTGATACTTTCGGGATCAATAAGAAAATCTGTGATATTTAGATGAGTATCATCACTTAGACCACTAAAAGAAGGCCCAACTTCATCATTGGTGAAGTTAGTTTCAATACTATTACTCTTGGGCTTTATTGATTTTTGATACAGATCGATGAAATATTTGGTTGTACGATATGTACGTTCCTAATACCCTTTCATGCCGCATCTATAACAAGCGTTCTCGGTCAGTTTTCTTATTGTCCAACCAACCTCATTTATTTGGAAATTCTTATTTTTTCTAATGTTAAAAGTCTTTCCTTGTCCACATCCACGACCTCGTCCACGACCTCTACTACGGTTTCTGCCACGTCCATGTCCTCGTACTTGATAATTATTATTATTACTAGATGCTACAACATTCACTTTTGGGAATGGAGTCGATCCAGCTGGACGAGATTGATGATTTAACATCACGAGATCGTTGTTTTGCTCTGCTACAAGGAGTAATTGCATCAATTCTAAGTAGCGAATATATCCTTTACTCCGATATTACTCTTATAGGACTATATTTCCAGAATGAAATGTGGAGAATGTTTTTTCAATCATATCATAATCGCTTATTTTATCACCATATAACATCATCTTGGAAGTAATTTCAAACAACGCGAAATTATATTTACCTACACTTTTATAGTCCATGAATCGGAGGTGTAGCCAATCATATCGAGCTTTTGGTAAGATCACAAGTTTCTGATGATCAAACCTAACTTTTAATGATTGCCAAAGATCCACAGGATCTTCTTTTGTGATTTATTCATTTTTTAACGTATCGTAGAGATGGTGGCGTAAAAACACAATGGCCTTAGCCTTATTCTCATTTGACATCGTTTCCGATGGATCGATGGCTTTAAAAAGGCCATTCGATCTCAGATGCATCTTTGCATCTGATGCCCAAGTCATATACTTTTTTCCAGATATATCTAGGGCAATGATATCAAGCTTTGCCAAGTTTGACATGATATCTATATAAATAATTAAATCAATTGTTATAACATTTTAATTATCATCTTAAAAGTTGTCAATGATAATAATTAAAGCAATTAAAAATAAAAGTACATAAATAATCATCTTATGAGGTAAGACCATCCATGTGATTGAGGAGGCAGCGTGATACGAGCCTTGAATCAAGGCCGTAACACTCGCGAACTGGTTGGAGAATATTAGGCGAAAAACTCGTCCTTAGGCTTCTGGATGGGGGTTTTCTGGTGGGTATTAGATGGAGAGATAAAGTGAACCACACGAGGAGTCATGAACCTCGTTATAAATCACAACTTAGAAGCTAGGAGGGCTTGTATCAACTAGGGTTCTAAACGATAGAGTTTTAGGAGAAAACTCGTAAGAAAAAATTCTATCTTTTTAATATCAAAAAGTTGTTGAACTACATTGATGAAGGAGCCTTATTAATATGCTCGGTAGCCTTGACCTTCTAGGGTCAACACAAAATAAAAATGGAAAAGTTACAAAAGTGCATAAAGAAAATTACAAAAGGAAATAACCAAAAATGACAACTACCTAAATTGTTCTTGATTCAAAAATGGAAAACTACTAATTTCTACCCTGCAAAACAGAAAAAGCAAGTATATAATTGAAAACTTACCATTCTTACCTTTCGGCCAAGAAATGGAAAGTGGCCGACCTTGTGGTATGCACGCGCCTAGCTCCTAGTTTTCAATTTGGAGTAGGGTTACAAATTGTTGGGCCTCGACCTCTTTTGCCACGAGATCCCAAGTCTATGGAGTCTTTTACAATGTTGAGAAGCCTTTGCACTCTTTCTTCTACTCTTGGCCCAATGCTACTTGTCGATGATCTTTTAACAGCTTGTTTATCCACAAGCTGAACTTGTGGAAGATTGCCCTTGTTTTGCTCCTAGTCATGGCTCCTGGTGTCACCACTGGTGTAGAGAGTTCATCTAGGTTCATGCCTTGAAGCTGGTAGTTGAGTTGATCCGAGTCCCTTTGTGTAGAGGTGGAAATGGTGGTGCAATCGCGTGAGCCAGCTCGATTGTGCGAGGAGCTGGCCGAGTTGATATCGGAGCCGGCCAGATCATTTTGTGAGCCAGCGGCATCACCAGTTGGGTCGGCGGTGTTGCTCACGTCGCCGCCAGTTGGGCTAGAGGTTTGGGCCTCTCTGCCGGAAAAGTTAGCCGGCCCGGCCCAGTTGATCTTAGGGCCGGCGGTACCGCTTGTGCTGGCAAACGCGCCAAATGGCCGGCTGTCTTGGACAAGCATTCTGGTTTTCTGACCGGCCAGACGATTTGATATCCTCATCACATCGCCTACCATATTATTTTGAGGAGGCAGTGCCTACCACTCGATTAATGAGGAGACATAATCTTCCACTCCATAAATAATATCGTGAGAGGAGGTATAACCTACCACTCCATAAATAATATCACGGGAGCAAGTATAACCTACCACTCCGTAATATCGTGGGACGAGTTATAACCTACCACTGCGTAAATAATAACGCGGGAGTAGGTATAACCTACCACTGCATAAATAATTAAATTGACATAATAAAATAAAGTAAATAATATCACGGGAGGAGGTATAACATATCATTTCATAAATAATATCGCGGGATCATGTATAACCTACCACTCCATAATATCGCGGGAGAAGGTATAACTTACCAGTTCATAAATAATATTATGGGAGAAGGTATACCTATCACTACATAAATGATTAAATTAACATAATAAAATAAATAAACTTTTACCTGGGCGGTATAACAACGCAATATTAAACTGGTATTGGAGAGATGATCGTGTTGATAACGTGTTATGAAAATATTTAGAGATATAAAATTAAACTCATAACTTTATTACTCAAAAGAAAAAAGAAAAGAGAGAGAAGTAAAGTATATATTTACAAATGATGCTAAACATTATATTTATAAGAGAAGTTTACCGACTTTAGTAAGTGTAAACGTAAACTCTATAAAGAGTTAATAAAAACAGAGACGTCTTCAATGAAGACGGTAATCTTGACTTTTTAACATGGAAATATAAATTTTTAAAGGAGATATAAATTATTATGTTATATTTGATTAATTTATTTTTTGAAAATAAATTTATGTTTAAAATTGCTATGTTAAATTTGATTAATTTATTTTTTAAAAATAAATTTATATTTAAAATTTCTATTTCACAATTGACTAAACAACATGTCATAATTGTTTTAACCATGCCATCTTTTCTAATGATATGTTATCGTTTTTTAAACTCACTTCTTATTACTGTTAAGATCATATCACATTTGATTAATTTATTTTTTGAAAATAAATTTATGTTTAAAATTGTCATGTCACATTTGATTAAACAACATGTCATAATTTTTGTTGTCATGTCATTTTTAATGACATGTCATCATTTTTTTTAAAATTCACTTCTTTTTAATGTTAAGAGAATTTTACATATATTTTTAAATATTTGTCTACTGGCAGTTTTCGTAAATATTTTAATAAATTAATTATATCTTATATAATATTTAGTTTAAAATAATTTTATGGTGTGAGACGTGAGCATGATATAATTGTAAATCATATATAAAGATGAATATGATTAAGGATAGGACGAGTAATACAATAAATATTATATTTTAGTTTTTATTGCAAATTTAGCATTGTAAAATTTAAATTTTCAAAATATCTCAAATTATTTGATGAAAATACATATTTATCAAAAATAAATTATAAATATAAATAAGATATTATATTTAGATTTTTTTCTAATTTAAAATGTAATTTTTCTTTATTAAAAAGAAGTTTTAAAGTATTTTAATTTTAAATTTGTTTTAATTTTAGAAATTTAAACTAATTTATATTTGAAACAAAAAATTAAAATAGCGTTATTTTTGTCAATTATTCTTAGAAATATTTTAAAAAATTTATTTGTTAAAACATGAGCATGATATTTGGTTTATTTATTAAAATATTTTTAATTAATAAATTAGGATATGTGATTACATCGACTTCGTTATATAATTTCTGTAACACAAATTTAGAGGAATTGTATAATTTGATAATATCTCAAAACAACGATCAACTTGGAACAAATAAGTTATTTTAGAAGGGTAATTGACTAAAATACGTAAGTTTTTATTTTTAAAATAGTATTATTAGTTTAAATTTTCAAAAATAGCATAAATTTAATATTAAAATATATTAAAATTGACTGTTAATAAAAAAAATTAAACTTTATATTGGAAAAAATAAATCTAAATATAATATTTTAAATTTGTGTAAAATTAATTTATAGTAAATATGTATATTTAAAAAATAATTTGTAATATTTTTGAAATTTTAAATTTAAAATACTAAAAGGATGAATAAGTGATCTAGTGGTGGTACTACTTGTATATGCATCCTAAATGTGTGGAATTCGTATGAATATGTTAGATTATTGAGTTGGTTATGGTCGAGATGATAAAAAAAAATTTTAAATGCTAAATTTATAACAAAAATTTAAAAATGTATTGGTATTACTCTTTTGAACATGGTTGATTGTGAGTTAAGTTAAGTCATATATATATAAGCATCACCCCATGAGCTTTGCTAAATCAATGAGAAAACGTAAGACGTATAATAACAAATGACTAACATTTGGCTTCTCTCACTTCTCTCCCTCACTTTTCTTCTTCTCGCCGCCTTCATACACAAGAAGAAGCAACGACGGCAACATCAACGAAAACCACCGTCTCCTCCTGGTTTTCCCATCATTGGAAACTTACACCAGATCGGAGAATTACCACATCAATCTCTATGGAGTCTCTCCAAAAAGTATGGTCCTGTGATGCTTTTGAAGCTTGGAACAGTTCCAACAGTCGTAGTTTCTTCCTCTGAAACAGCAAAACAAGTTCTTAGAGTCCACGATATCCATTGTTGTAGCCGTCCACGATTGGCAGGTACAAAAAGTTTTTGCTTTTCATTTCTCAACAAAACCGATGCTTCTTGAATCTTGATATTTTGAAATCATTCATTACTTAGGGTCAAGAGAGCTCTCTTACAACTACGTCGACATTGCTTTCTCTCCTTTTGATGAATATTGGAAAGAAGTACGGAGGCTTGCTGTTACGGAACTCTTCAGTAATAAACATGTTAACTCCATCCAACCCATAAAGGACGAAGAGATCAAGAAAATGATCGATTCAATCGCCACATCCGCCTCTCAGAAAACTCTGGTTAACTTGAACCAAAAGTTTCTTGCATTAACCGTGAGCATCGTATGCAGGGCAGCATTTGGCGTGAGTTTCCAAGGAACTGTGCTCAACAATGACAGATTCGATACATTGGTCCCTGAAGCACTTGAGATGTTGGGAAGCTTTTCGGCCTCAGATTTTCTTCCGTATGTCGGATGGATCATCGACCGGTTCACGGGCTTACAAGCACGGAGAGAGAGAAGCGTTCGAGAACTTGATGCTTTCTATGAACAAATGATTGATCTGCATAAAGAGAAAAACAATAATGGTAGTGAAGATTTCGTTGATTTGCTCTTGAGGTTGGAGAAAGAAGAAGCTGTTCTTGGAAAAGACAAGCTCACAAGAAACCATATCAAAGCAATCTTGATGGTAACTAAGTCAATATTCGCAATCCAATTGTGAGAATTTTTGGAAACTATACCTGAAATGTTTGTATGTGCTTGTAACAGGACGTTCTTCTAGCGGGAATCGATACTACTGCGGTAACAATGACATGGGCAATGGCAGAACTTGTGAGGAACCCACGAGTGATGAAGAAAGTTCAATCAGAAGTTCGAAACAAAAATGGAAACAGAGAACTAATCAGCTTCGAAGACATAGATCACCTTGACTACTTAAAAATGGTGATCAAAGAAACATGGAGGCTACATCCTCCATCACCTCTTTTAGTTCCAAGAGAAGTATTGTCTGAATTTCAAATCGACGGCTACACAATTCCAGTGAAGGCACGGCTTCATGTGAATGTTTGGGCTATAGGGCGTGATCCTGATACCTGGAAAGACCCAGAGGAGTTTATCCCAGAGAGGTTTATTGATCCCAAAGGACATAGCTTTGGGCTCTTACCGTTTGGGGGTGGTCGAAGAATCTGTCCCGGAATGTACATGGGGACAACAATGGTGGAGTTTTGTCTGGCCAATTTGTTGTATCACTTTGACTGGAAGTTACCAGAAGGCATGACCGTCGATATGGAAGAAGCTCCTGGGCTCACAGTGAACAAGAAAAACGAGCTTCTACTTATTCCTAAAAATTATTTAGGATAATTTTACACCTAAACTAAGCTCTTTATAAGATTTGGAAAATAAATTTCAAATTTGCAGTGTCGATAATTCCTAAACCGAATAAAAACACTTGGTTCCTTCGATCCTTTTGTCTCAATTCTTTGTTTCTCTATCTCCCAATCAAGACAGAATTAATGTTGAGTGTTCTGTTTTTCCTCTTGTTTCTACTCTTCCCCGTTCTCTTCTCGTTGATTTACACCAAGATCAAAAACTCAGAAACATAAATCTTATTCGTTTGTTTGTCACAGCCAGTTTTAGCTACGATCAACATTACGATTGCGACTGCGACAAATGTTGTTTGTTTGTCTGTCATCAATGGTTGTGATTGCTATTGATCGCAGATTTTTAATCACACAATTGTTTTAATCAGCGATCAAAAATTTTGTAACGCATGACGAACCGGATAATCGCTGCGTCTGCCATGCCGTAGATACCTGCGATATCTAAACGAACAATAATTTGGCGTAGACACAACCAAAAATTCCTACGATTGACAAACAAATATGAGTATAATCTTCCTCCGGGAACCTACACCAGCTCCGAGGATTTCTTCATAGATGTTTTCACAATCTTTGCATTAAACGTGGACCCGTGATGCTTCTACATCTATGGTTTGTTCCAGTTGTTCATGAGACTTAAAAAATTAAATTGAGCATTGAATGTACATCCTCGGCTGCATCTTCCGATTTCAATTTCGGTCAGTTATTTTTAATTTTAATTTTTTCGATTAGAAAGATTAAATTATTCGATTATTTTTATATTTCGCTTTAGTTTCGATTTGATTATACTTTGATTTTGATCAGTTCGGTTATTAAATTTAAAAACAAAAAATAACTAAAAAAATAATAAAACATAACAAAAAATAACATAAAAAAAAAATTCCGAAATATCCAAAATAACTAATATTCAAAATATTTTTGAATAACCAAAGTAACCTAAAATAATTTATTTTTTTTTTTAAATATTATTTTGATTTTTGGTTCAATTCGGTTAGTAACCAATAAACATAATTTTTCAAAACAATATTTATTTGGTTAATTCTTTATAACTAAATATCATATCAATTGAAATCTGTTTTTTAATTCGATTTCGGTTCGATTTATTCGGTTCAAATTATTTGACTAGATCTGATACATTCCAATATAACTATGTCGTCACAATCTAATTCTACAATATAAATATATAGTTATATAGTTAATTCCATAATATAAATTTGCTGTCACATATTAATTTTCTTTCGTCGATTTTTTCCTTCTCTATATACACTTTGCTGGAGAGTTTACACAATATTTAATACAAGTTTATTACATCCTCTCAGCCTCAAGGCTTGTCCTCACATACCATAAACGACATGTAACTTAACATAATATATATAGACCGACCTAAGTTGTCGAAGTAATAAAACTGTTTTGTCTTGCACTCCTAAATTCTAACTTCGTGTATATCCAAACCGACGTTCAGCTGTTCCATATTTTAAAACGTGTAAACGTTGTTGTTTTGTCTCAATACTTTGTTTCTCTATCTCCCAATCAAGACAGAAGTAATGCTGAGTGTTCTATTTTTCCTCTTGCTTCTACTCTTCCCTGTTCTCTTCTCGTTGATTTACACCAAGAAGATCAAAAACTCGAAACATAATCTTCCTCCGAATCCACCAAAGTTTCCGTTCATCGGCAACCTACACCAGCTCCGAGGATTTCTTCATAGATGTCTTCACAATCTCTCCATGAAACATGGACCCGTGATGCTTCTACGTCTTGGTTTTGTACCAGTTGTCGTAATCTCTTCGAGTGAAGCAGCTGAAGACGTTCTTAAAACATATGACCTAGAGTGTTGTACACGACCTAAGGCACTCGGGATGCAGAAGTTTTCGCGTAACGGTAAAGACATTGGTTTCGCGTCATACGGCGAGGAATGGAGAGAGCTACGGAAGCTTTCTGTTCTTGAGTTCTTCAACTCCAAAAAGGTCCGATCTTTTAGGTATATCAGAGAGGAAGAAACTGACTTGTTGATCAAGAAACTGACAGAATCAGCTTTGAATCAATCTCCAGTGAATTTAGGCAAATCTATATTCTCTTTAACTGCGAGTATCATATTCAGATCCGCCTTTGGAATGAATTTCTTCGAAAGCAAGCATATCGATAAGCACAAGATTGAAGAATTGATGTTTGAAGCTCTGAAAAATATGGCTTTGAAATTCTCTGATCTTTTCCCTACTGCTGGTCTCGGATGGTTTATCGACTTTTTGTTAGGACAACATAAGAGACTTCATAACGTTTTCATTGAGGTTGATACTTTTGTGAAAAACGTAGTTGATGATCACTTAAAGAATAAGCATGGAGTAACAACTCAAGATCGTCCCGATATCGTTGACGTTATGTTGGATATGATAGATAAACAAGAAGAAAATGATTCTTTCAAGATCACATTTGATCATATCCATGGAGTCATATCAGTAAGCAAAAAAAAATCTTTAGCTCATGATTCTTGAATCTAAATGTTCTATTATTTTTTTTTTTTTTAATGATTTCGATTATGAAATCTAATCCCAAGAATCTCTAAATTTGATTTAATTCAACCTTAAACTTTTCTTTTAGAAGAAGAAAAATACTAACCTTGATCCATAAGCAATTAGATTGATTTGATCTTCTCCTCCCTTTGATCTTCTTTAATTATTCCTTTGATGAATAAGGAATTGATGATTTGTTTTTTTTTTTTCTCTTATTCTTCTATCTTTTAATGAAGTTTTTTAACTCACTTTCTAGAGAAGAAAAACACTCCCTCTCCCCTTATGGTCGTGTGTCTCTCTCTCTCTAGGGTTGTGATGGTTAATAACCACTTCATAACCACTTCATAACCACTTTTATTAACTTCCATTAAATCATTATATATATAAAATATTTTCTTATTTATTTGTAGTTAATAAATATTCATTATTAACTATTAATGTAATATATAACATTAGAGAAAATTACACTTATTAAATATGATAGATAAGGGAGGAGGGTTATCAATACACCCAAATTCTAATATCATTAATCGAAACCGATTCATCACGGTATCGTCTTTTATATTAGAATTATAACATTAATATGAACTTGATTATTATAATTAAATCTAAAGACACATAGGTCACATATGAGAATATAAATATTCTTACATTCTCCCACTTGACCTTGTGTCGACTTGATGATTCAACAACCTTAATGTGTACTTTATATCAAGTTCATTTCAATTTCAACTATCATAATAAAATTAGAATTGATCGGATCATGGCGGTCACACATCATTAGACGACATGATCCCTTCCATGTATCACAAAACAATCTCAACTTCATATATAATTTCTTTATATCGAGAATAACCTTAATTCTCAATTTAATCACATGTTATCTAAGAACCATAAATGTATACACATACTTTAATGATAACATATCTATTAAAACCAGAAACATAACTTAAATTGAATTCATAGTGTCATACATATAATGAACATATCATAATCATAATAGCAAGACTTTGTTTATAATACCCATACGCTCTACATGACCAATAAATATTTTGGGTGGTAGTCCCTTAGTTAACGGATCCGCTACCATCATATCTGTTCTTATATGTTCAAATGACACTATATATCTGTACTTCTTCTTTGACAGCTAAGTACTTTAACTCCATGTGCTTAGCACCTTTAGAGTACTTGTCATTCTTTGAAAAGAAGACAGCTGCGGAATTATCACAATAAATTCTCAGCGGCCTCGCTATAGTGTCGACAATACGAAGTCCCGAGATAAAGTTCCGCAACCACAATGCGTGAATTGTGGCCTCAAAGCATGCCACAAATTCGGCCTCCATAGTGGAAGTAGCAATGACGGACTGTTTTCCACTTTTCCATGATATTGCTCCCCCAGCTAATAGGAACAAATAGCCAAACGTCGATTTTCTACTGTCAACGCATCCGGCATAATCTGAATCTGAATATCCAATGACCTCAAGGTGATCAGATTTCTTGTATGTAAGCATGTGCTCTTTGGTGCCTTGCAAGTACCTGAGAACCTTCTTTGCAGCTCTCCAATGGTCCATTCCGGGATTACTTTGATATCGACCCAACATACCAACCGCAAAGTTGATATCTGGCCGAGTACATGTTTGAACATAGTTCAAACTCCCAACCACTGATGCATATGGAATTCTTTCCATTTCCTTACGCTCTAATTCATTTTTAGGACATTGCATTTTACTGAATTTGTCCCCTTTCTGAATTGGAGCTATCCCTGCGGAGCATTTGTCCATTTTATATCTCTCTAAAATCTTATTGATATATCCTTTTTGAGACAATCTTAACAATCCTTGTGCTCTATCTCGAAATATTTCTATCCCGATCACATATGATGCCTCACCCATATCTTTCATTTCAAAGTTCTTAGAGAGATACTTCTTTATATCATGTAACATGCCCATGTCGTTTGCAGCAAGTAAAATATCATCAACATATAATACTAAAATCACAAACTTGCTCCCACTAACTTTAATGTAGATACATCGATCAACGATGACTTCTACAAAACCGTATGACAAGATGATATCATTAAACTTTAAATACCATTGTCTAGAAGCTTGTTTTAGTCCATATATCGACTTTCTCAGCTTACATACCATATGTTCTTTTCCTGTGACCACGAAACCTTCAGGTTGGTCCATATATACTTCTTCCTCAAGTTCTCCATTTAGAAAGACGGTTTTAACATCCATCTGGTGAAGCTCTAGATCATAATGAGCCACCAAAGCCAAAACAATTCTTAGAGAATCCTTCTTTGAAACCGGAGAGAAGGTCTCTTTATAGTCAATACCATCTTTTTGGGTGAAACCTTTAGCAACAAGACGAGCCTTGTATCTTTCAATATTACCTTTAGAGTCACGTTTGGTCTTAAAGACCCATTTAGAACCAATGGTTTTGAAACCATTAGGCAACTCTACTAAGTCCCATACATTGTTATCACCCATAGATTTTATTTCTTCTTTCGAGGCAATTAACCATTTTTCAGAATTGTCACTTTTCATGGCTTTTTGAAATGAGCACGGATCTTCATCAATGCTTAAGTCACATTCACTTTCAATAGCATAAACCACATAGTCATTTGAAATAGCAGATCTTCTTTCTCTTCCAGATCGCCTTAATGGTTCTTGTGGTATACTATTCTCTTCTTGAATTGTAACTGGTTCATTAATTGTATTTTCTACTAATGGGGTTGACACATCATTATGTTGTTCTATTGCGTCATTTAACTGTGATGGAACAATAGGAACAACAACCTCAGGTGCAACGATAGGTGAAGGAACATCAACATGGACTTCCTGAATGTCCACTTTTCGTGGTTCACCTCTCCCACTAGTTTCATCATTTTCAATGAACCTAGCATTACCGGTCTCCACTATTCTCGTACTATGGTTAGGACAATAAAATATATACCCCTTTGATTTTTCAGGATAACCAATGAAAAATCCACTGATAGTCCTAAAATCAAGTTTCTTTTCATGTGGGTTATACAACCTTACTTCTGCTGGACAACCCCAAACACGTAGATGTCTTAAACTAGGTTTCCTTTCCGTCCATAGTTCATAAGGGGTCTTAGGAACAGCCTTGCTAGGAACCCGGTTCAGCAAGTACGTTGCAGTTTTTAATGCATATACCCACAACGAAGAGGGTAAAGAGCAATTACTTAACATGCTCCTAACCATATCCATTAAAGTACGATTCCGCCTCTCAGCTACACCATTCTGCTGAGGAGTACTAGGCATTGTATATTGTGCACAAATACCTTTACTTTCAAGTAACTTTGCAAATGGACCTGGACATTGTCCATTTTCGTTGAATTTTCCATAAAACTCACCACCTCTATCAGATCTCACAACTTTTACCTTTTTATCTAACTTCCTTTCCACCTCGTCAATGAACACCTCTAGGACATTCACAGATTTGGACTTTTCATGCAATAGATATGTATATCCATAACGTGAGTAATCATCGATGAAGGTGATAAAGTATTTTTCACCACTCCAAGAAGGAGCATCTAAAGGGCCACAAATATCGGTATGTATTAACTCAATAAGCTGAGTGCTTCTTGTGGCTGATTTCTTTGTTATATGTTTAGTCTGCTTTCCTTTAATGCAATCTACACATACATTTAGATCACCAAAATCCAATGCAGGAAGAATTTCATTCTTTACCAACCTCATAATTCTTTCTTTGGAAATATGACCTAATCTTTGATGTCACAATAAAGCAGAATTTTCATTTGATGCACTACATTTAATGCCTCGACTTTCAATATTAAATAGGGATTCGGAAAATTTTGCATCAAGATTGAATTTATAAAGTGAATCAAACAAAGTACCACTACCATAAAAGTAATCATTTCGGTACAAAGAGAAAACACCATGTCCAATCTTAAAAACAAATCCTAAATTATCCAGTCTACTAACGGAAACAAGATTTCTAGCACATTCAGGTACATAGAGACATCCTTCAAGATCTACATGACATCGAGTGTCTAAAATCAATCTATAAGTCCCAATGCCTTCAATTCGTGCCTTCATCCTGTTCCCCATGAACAAGTATTGTTCAGTTCCTCTTATGGGCTGGATCGAACTGAATCCCTGTTTAATATGAGACACATGAGTAGTAGCACCAGAATCTAACCACCAAGTATTATTAGGCACTTCTATAAGGTTCAATTCAAAGCAAACAAAACTATGATGTTTACCTTTCTTGTCGAACCAGGCCTTCCGTTTTAGACAATCTTTCTTGAAATGTCCCGTTTTCTTGCAAAAGAAACATTTCATCTCTTTATGGATTTTGCTTTCAGGTCCTTTCACAAAAGCTTTATCCTTCCTTTTGTCCTTTTTACTCGGTTTTGCCATATAGCTGCTAGAACTTCCAAGACCTACGAGATTCGCAACTTGGTCCTTCATTTTCTTTAATCTCCCTTCCTCTTGAACCAACATAGCCTTTAGTTCTTTAAAATTCCATTTATCTTTAATGGTGTTGTAGTTCACCTGGAATTGGCTAAATTCAAAAGGTAGGGAGTTCATAATGAATTGGACCAAAAACTGTTCATGAACCTCCATTCCCATGGATGTTAACTTTGCTGCCAAGTTAGACATGTGCGTGACATGATCATAGATTGGTTGAGACCAGTCAAACTTTTTTGTAGTTAGCTCACTCATTAGGCTTCCTACAATCGACTTATCAGCCAAATCTGATTGTGAACACTCCTTAATTTTCTGTATGAATTCCCTTGCTTTCTCTGTCTTAGGCATGGATGGCTTAATACTTTCCGCCATCGTCATCCTCATAAGGTTCAAACTCAGTCTGTTAGATCGCTCCCAAGTCTCATACCGAGTCTTTTCAGTTTGGGAGCTGTCATCTGTAATGGCTGAGGGTTCCTCATCCGTTAGGATTGCAAGATCGAGTGCCATAATACCCAGTGTGAACCGGATATGTTCTGACCACTCTCCATAATTGAGCCCATTAAACTTTACGACAGAATTAGCGGATGCATACAAATTTGATGAAGCTGCAAAACATTTACACATACTTATTCATTATTACTTTGAGACTTTATTATAAATTCAAAGACCTAATCATAAACTTATAAAATATGTATTCAAGTAACCTTTGGGTAATACTTTAAATACAAACACTTTTAGCGATGTTAAATTTATTCTTTAACAATTAATCATATCACATAAAATCAAATAATTATGATATCTTTGGATATACATAATATCGGCTATAGTGAAATGATTAATTCTTTTCATATTAATAACTATATCATATGATCTACCTTTGGGTAATCTCCTAAAATATAGATATTAAAACAATTGATCAATTAAAAACTTTAATGTCATTTATAACATCACTTTAATCATGATCAATTGATAAACTTTACTATTTTAATATTTATATCTATTATAACAAGGCCACTTTGGTGACTAACATGTCATATAAAATATAAACATTAAAATTTTAATAGATAAAGTATCTTTATATTGTATTAACATTTCAAAATACAATTAACCATATCTATTAAACCAGCGGAAACTTTATTGTACACTTATATATATATATATGTTTTTTTTTATATACATAAGCAAATTTATTTAATCAAATATATATATATATATATATTTTTTTACTCCACATACTTTATGATTTTATCTTAATCAATGAATGTCATTTATTATGACTCATAAGAAAAAATCAGTTTTCATAATATGCACCTATTTAATTAATAATAATTTTTTTTTTATTTGCCTTTATGATCATGAATTAATGCAAACAACAAACCATTTAAAATTATTAAATAAATAGATAAAAAAAAAACTTTTAGTATGCCAAAACTTTCACGCCCGTTTCATGCACTTTAATTTGTTCTCTACCATTTATTATTTTGATCAAAAAAATAATTTCATCAATGTCTTGTAACTGATCATTAATTCTCTTAAAGATGATTATAATTAGGTTTCTTAGTATTACAACCCATTTGAGTTTCCATTCTTCATTTCGAGATATCATTCAATATTTTTTTTTTTATGAATATTAAATGATAGTTACAAAATACTAAGGCAATCGGCTTAACACCAAGACTTAATCCACACTATTTTCATCATGAAAATCAATCACTAATTTTATGGTAAATTAAAATAAATCTAGTTTTGCTCTGATACCAATTGTTAATTTTTTTTTTTAATGATTTCGATTATGAAATCTAATCCCAAGAATCTCTAAATTTGATTTAATTCAACCTTAAACTTTTCTTTTAGAAGAAGAAAAATACTAACCTTGATCCATAAGCAATTAGATTGATTTGATCTTCTCCTCCCTTTGATCTTCTTTAATTATTCCTTTGATGAATAAGGAATTGATGATGATGATTTGTTTTTTCTCTTATTCTTCTATCTTTTAATGAAGTTTTTAACTAATTGATGATGATGATTTGTTTTTTCTCTTATTCTTCTATCTTTTAATGAAGTTTTTAACTCACTTTCTAGAGAAGAAAAACACTCCCTCTCCCCTTATGGTCGTGTGTGTCTCTCTCTCTAGGGTTGTGATGGTTAATAACCACTTCATAACCACTTCATAACCACTTTCATTAACTTCCATTAAATCATTATATATATAAAACATTTTCTTATTTATTTGTAGTTAATAAATATTCATTATTAACTATTAATGCAATATATATAACATTAGAGAAAATTACACTTATTAAATATGATAGACAAGGGAGGAGGGTTATCAATACACCCAAATTCTAATATCATTAATCGAAACCGATTCATCACGGTATCGTCTTTTATATTAGAATTATAACATTAATATGAACTTGATTATTATAATTAAATCTAAAGACACATAGATCACATATAAGAATATAAATATTCTTACACTAAAATCTAACCTAAACATATTTCTTGACCAGGATATGTTTCTAGCTGGAGTAGACACAAGCGCCATCATTATGATTTGGGCAATGGCAGAGCTCGTTAGAAACCCTAGAGTGATGAAAAATGCTCAAGAAGAGATCCGAAATTGCATTGAAATCAAACAAAAGGAGAGAGTCAGTGAAGAAGATCTCGACAAGCTTCAATACTTAAAGCTTGTGGTAAAAGAAACCTTAAGACTACATCCACCAGCTCCTCTGTTACTTCCAAGAGAAACAATGAGTCAAATCAAGATTCAAGGCTACGACATTCCGCCAAAAACACTTCTAGTGATTAACGCTTGGTCGATAGGAAGAGATCCTAAACATTGGGAAAATCCAGAAGAGTTTATCCCAGAGAGGTTTATAGATTGTCCTGTGGACTACAGAGGACAGAGTTTTGAGATGTTACCTTTTGGTTCTGGTCGGAGGATTTGTCCAGGGATGGCTTTTGGGACTGCGACCATTGAATTGGGACTAGCGAACTTACTTTACTTCTTTGATTGGAAAATGCCTGATGAAAAAGTTATAGATATGGAAGAAAATGGTGTAGTTACTGTTGTTAAGAAAGTTCCTCTTGAGCTTCTTCCTATTCTTCGCAAGTAATGAGGTGACAAATCGAAGTAGAAGTTGAACTATGTAATAGATCAAACGTAAGACTAGAATTGTGTTGTTTTGTAAGAATAAAACTTGTTCTTTTGTTCATCATTTGAACCATAATAGACCGATCTAAGAGTTTAATGTTGCCATTTTGACAGTTATCTCCTAAGGCCTATTGACTTAATTTTGTTTCCAAAAGAGTTTTCTGCAAATCCATCACAGTTCGTCAAGTAAAGCAACTGAACCAAAACTCAACCCAAATGATAAGTCAAAAAATCATTTTTCAAGTTGTAACTAACTAACTAACTATTAAGATTATTAATACATTGTTATCATCATTTTTAAGATTATTGACAACTTTTATATCATCACTTATTAAAACAATTATTTACATTGTTATTATCATCTTTTCTAATTATTTTCTAATTATTGTAGAATTCAAATCATCGTTTCGATATATATAAATAATCTTGTAACATTGAAATTATTCGTTAAATTTAAAAATTACCATTTCATATTAACGAGTTTACATCCATAAAACAAAACTCAAATTAATTTTTTTAAATCTTATTTCTGTTCACTTGTATTTGAATTCGTTTGTTTCTAAAACAGCTTTTTTTAGAAATTTTGAAAAGTGCCACTTTTGGCTTTTGTCATTTTGTATTACCATTATAAAATTTTCAAAAATATCACTAATTAATAAATATATTTAATTCAATATTCTATCATAAAGTAACTTATGAACAAATCGAAAAAACCAAAAAAATCTAATATATGATAGTTAGACAATGTAATAATTTTATTATTTTTGAATTTATAATTATTTGTTTATAAAAAATATCAATTTAATTATTTATTTTCCTTAAATTTATGATAACTTGTTTGTAAAATCACTAATGAGAAAAATATCACACAATAGCTATAATTTTTGCAAAATAGAAGATGAGAGAAAACATAGAAAAGATTTTGTAAAAAAGAAGCAAGAAAATAAGAAAACTGTTCATTCATGTTCGTTCAGTTTTCTTATATTTTTTTCTAAATTTTTAAAAAATATTAATTTAAAAACGTTTTATAAAATATAAAATACTCTAATAAAAAATCATTTTCTACAGGTAAAATAGTCATTATAGATAAAATATAATATAACAAATAATTACTTGTAATTTTATTCGCATTATATTACGAGCAACTTTGGTGAATTCCATGAAAAGCTTTATTTGCATCATTCTGAAAATTTATATACGTTTTAATGTCCATTAAGTTGCACTAAATTTTATTATCTGAAAATAATTCTAATTCTCACATGTAAAAGTATTAAGGGGGAATTGCTAAAAATGACCTAAAACTTGACTTCAAATGCAAGTTTGACAATTTACATTTTTTTTTGCAAAACTAACCTATGAGGGTGGAGAAATTACTGAACACTCCTTTGGTCTAAAAAATAATGTTGAAATGTCAATTACGTTTCAGTCCCTACATGTTTTTTGTTATCAAAGCAGACTTCTCGGAGAAGTCTGCTTTGGTAGGAAAAACAGGTTATTAGTGAAAAAAACAGTTTATTCCGGTTGAAGCAGACTTCTCGGACAAGTCTGCTTTGGTGAGAAAAACAGTTTATTCCGGTTGAAGCAGAAGTCTGCTTTGTAAATAAATTACCTAAATCAAAGAAAATTTTTGAAATATTTAAAAAAATTAAAATTGTTATTAACATAGTTTATATACATATCAAAAGCACATAAAAGTTATAATGAATTCAAAAATAAGTAGATTAGATTCGATCTAATGATATAAAATATTTGCTAGTTTTTGTTGTTATGTGTTGTGGGTTAATAGTTGATGATTGTGTAGAGAATTCATGCTAGAATTTGAAATATCATGTGATAAATTTGAAAATTTAGATTTACAAATTTTTAAAAGAAATTGTTTGAGTTTTGCATTTACTTAACTATCTTCAACATATTCATCCAATTTTTAACAAAACTTTTGCACATTTAGTGAATCTTATTATTTAGGGTTTAGGGTTACGCAGACTTCTAGAGATGTTGTCGTAGATTTAACAAAGCAGATTTCTCGAGAAGTCTGCACAAACCGGAAATTAAATGTAACTAAACCGGTTTTTTTCAATTTAGAGTTTAGGGTAATGTAAAAATACGAAGCAGCCGGAATAAACTATTTTTTTCACTAAAGCAGACTTCCTGAGAAGTCTTCAAGATTTATTCCTATTAAAGCAGACTTCTCCGAGAAGTCTGCTTCAGCGGGAATAAACTTCGAAGACTTCGAGAAGTCTGCGCAAACCGGAAATTGACAGTTTTTAACCTAACCAAATTTAACTCTCCATATATAAAGAAGGTAACCCTAAAATTTTATCATAATTTCATTTCCAAAAAAAAAAACGTGGGAGCCTCCATCCTCCAAAAATGACTACAAGGTAAATTTTCTCTTCTTCTCGTTTTACCTCCCCTCTTTTCTTTTCTTCTTCTCTTCTCATGTTCTTTGTCATCTTGTTATTTTGTAGATCTGGAAAAAAATCATGAGATGTGAAAAAGGTAAGTTTTTTTTTTGTTTATATGGTTTTGGGTTTGTGATTTTAGAATATTTTTATTGTTTAGATCTTTTGTTATTTTTATAACACTCTTTCTCGTCTTATAGTGTTGTAGATCTGGAAAAAGAAGTGAAAAGATCTAAAAACGTAAGCTTGTTGCTTTTATTAGTTTTAAATTTTTCGTAGTTTTTGTGATTTTTGTTGTGTTTGTTATTTTCTTAAGTTTTTTCCTATATTCTTATCTCATTTCTCATCTTGTATTTTTGTAGATCTAAAAAAGGAAGTCACGAGATCTAAAGATGTAAGTTTGTTATTTTTACTAGTTGTTACGTTTTTCATTGTTTTGGAGATTTTGTTTTTTTTTTGTTGTTTTCTTAAATTTTTCTTATATTCTTATATTATTTTTCATTTTCTATTGTTGTAGATCTAGAAAAAAGATTTACAAAAACTAATTTTGTTGTTTTACTAGATTTTTAAAGTGATTTTTAATAGTTTTTAAAATTTTATATGGTTTTTTAAGATTTTCAGTAGATGTTTGAGATTTATGGTGGTTTTAGAGTTTTTTGTTGTTGTTTTTGAGTTTTCTTCTTACGTTTTGAATTTGACACTCATTTTTGAATTAATGGATTTTCGTGTTGCAGACTTCATTACAGGTTTGCAGATTTCAGTTGCAGACTTCAGTTGCAGACTTCAGTTGCGGAGTTCTTATATTCTTATCTTATTTCTCTTTTTTTTTTGTAGATCTGGAAAAAGATTCACAAAAAGTAATATTGTTGTTTTAGTTGCTTTTAAAGTGATTTTTAATGGTTTTTAAAATTTTAGATGGTTTTTTAAAGATTTTCAATAGATGTTTGAAATTCTCCTTGAAATTTATGGTGGTTTTACAGTTTTTGTGGATGTTTTTGAGTTTTTTTCTTACGTTTTGAATTTGACTTTGGTTTTTGAATCAATAGATTTTCGTGTTGCAGACTTCATTACAGGTTGCAGACTTCAGTTGCAGACTTCAGTTGCAGACTTCACAACACGTTCTCATTACAAATGCAGACTTCACTTGCAGACTTCATTAATAATTGCAGACTTCGTTTGTATTTTTGGTCATATTTTAAATGAATTTTTGTCAACTTTATTATACCTATCACTAGCTCCCATCACTCGACCTTATCAGTCAGTTTTCAATCAACTTTTTCAGAATTATAATAAACTATTAGTTGTATGTCAATCACCTTTCAATCAGCTCAAGTCAAATCATACTTATAAAATTACAAAATGACAACCATTAAAAACACAAATATTAGTATAAATTTTTATACATAGTTAAGGACTTAGTGCATATTTAAGATACTTAATGCATACTTCCTAATAACAAGAAAGAACAAGAACTTAAAGATATGTATAAACAATTCCATCAAAATACTAAGTTAACAGGATAGTGTTGGATGTTTTTGTAAAACAACATCGATAACATTGTGTCTTCAAATTAATTGAATTGATTGGTTACATGTTTCAGAAACTACACACTTATATCGACAAACTTTGTTGTATAAATCTCGCAGACTTCTTTGCAGACTTCTCGGCAGGCTTCTTTGCAGATTTCTCAGCAGACTTTATATTTTGTCCTTACTCGTAACTTAATTTTCTGAGATACTCAACACTAAAACTGAATTTATTCATCTTTTACTTTACCTTAAAGAATGTAATCCTCAGCATTCGAGTAAACTTTATTCTCATCTTCATCAACAAAGTAATCATCATCCTCAATTACAAACATTTTTCCTCCTCCTATATTATCCACAGAAAAATTTCAAGTCTCTGTAATAGTCTACTCCCCACAAACAACAACGATTTGGACCATTATCTGCGGTAAAAAATTAATGAATTTGATTAGATCATTGTACACATACTAAATTTTCTCACTAAAGTAGACTTCTCGGAGAAGTCTGCTTTGATCGGAATAAACTGTTTTTCTCACCAAAGCAGACTTCTCCGAGAAGTCTGCGACATTTATTCCGATCAAAGCAGACTTCTCGCAGTCTGCGACGTTTATTCCTATCAAAGCAGACTTCTCCGAAAAGTCTGCTTTGATCGGAATAAACGTCGCAGACTTCTTGGAGAAGTCTGCTTTGACTTCTCCGAGAAGTCTGTTTTGATAGGAATAAAATGTTTTTGTCACCAAAGCAGACTTCTCGCAGTCTGCGACGTTTATTCCGATCAAAGCAGACTTCTCGGAGAAGTCTGCTTTGATCGGAATAAACGTGGCAGACTTCTCGGAGAAGTCTGCTTTGATAGGAATAAACTGTTTTTCTCGCCAAAGCAATTTTTATTCCTATCAAAGCAGACTTCTCCGAGAAGTCTGGTTTGATCGGAATAAACGTCGCAGACTTCTCCGAGAAGTCTGCTTTGATAGGAATAAAATATTTTTCTCGCCAAAGCAGATTTCTCGCAGTCTGCGACGTTTATTCCTATCAAAGCAGACTTCTCTGAGAAGTCTGCTTTGATCGGAATAAACGTCGCAGACTTCTCGGAGAAGTCTGCTTTGATAGGAATAAACTTTTTTTCTCACCAAAGCAATTTTTATTCCTATCAAAGCAGACTTCTCGAAGAAGTCTGCTTTGATCGGAATAAACGTCGCAGACTTCTCGGAGAAGTCTGCTTTGATAGGAATAAAATGTTTTTCTCGCCAAAGCAGACTTCTCGCAGTCTGCGACGTTTATTCCTATCAAAGCAGACTTCTTGGAGAAGTCTGCTTTGATAGGAATAAACGTCGCAGACTTCTCTGAGAAGTCTGCTTTGATAGGAAAAAACTGTTTTTCTCGCCAAAGCAATTTTTATTCCTATCAAAGCAGACTTCTCCGAGAAGTCTGCTTTGATCGGAATAAACGTCGCAGACTTCTCCGAGAAGTATGCTTTGATAGGAATAAAATATTTTTCTCCCAACAACCACGATAATGATTGTTGTATGCATTGAAAAAGATGGCATTTTCGTAATATTTTTAAAAAAATTTGTTCATAATGGTCTTTGTGTTGTTTTTGTTTTTTTTTAAGTTAATGGCAAAGTTGTAAATAAAGTTATTGTTGAAGGATAAAATAGAGATAGAAAGATAGTTTTGCAAAAAAAAATTTAAATTGTCAAACTTGCAATTGAAGACAAATTTTAAGTCAATTTTGCAAATGCCCCAAGTATTAATGAACTTGTTTTATGTTGATCAGTAATTGATTAAGTATTCATACAGTTGTAATTAATTATTATTTAGTTAATATAAATTAGATATATATATATATATAATTTATTTTATATTTAAAATAATTTTTTAAATCTTTTAATATTAATTATAAAAATAAAATATATAATTAAATCGAATTATACAAATAAATTTAAATTATATATATATTGGATAAAATTGTATATGTGGTAAATATTCAATTAAACTAAATTTTTGTTATATATTTTGTTTGATTAATTTTTTAAAATTTATAATATTTTGTTTTATATTATATTTACATTTTATGAAAAAGACATTTTATTTTAAAATATTAAAAATTTACATATAATATACTATTTAATTACAGTTTTCGTAAATACTCTACTAAATTAAGTATTATGTAATATTTATTTAATATGATCTAATAGTTTGACACATTAACATAGCATATTTTTAAATTAGACGTAAACATAAAATTATTTTGTTAAAATAAGTGTCAATTAATATCTTAGGAATGTTTGAATTCTTTATATTATATAAATTAGTATTATGAAATTAATCCAAATACTGAAAGGATATAGTTCTTTTTCCAAGTATAGTACAAACTATATTAATTACTAAGTGAAAATGTATAAATATTTACACCATGTATAAATTTAATAAGAAATGTAATTTTAGTTATTTATAAAAAGACAATAAAACATTATTTTCTAAAAATAATGTATGACAAATTTACCAGAACCATCTATTTAGTTGTTAAATTTTTGTAATACGAATTTTTTATCCTTTAAAATATAAATAATATATTTAATATTATTATGTGGAAAATCTATTTTAAAAATAATACATCAAATATCATTATAATTAAAAATAAATATCAAATATATAAAAAAATTAAAATAGATATTAGTATTATAAAATTTAATATTTAAAATTTATATTTTTATACATGAATAATTTTTTTGAAAATAAATAAATTAACTATATTATGAAAATAAATAAATAATTTTGTTAATCCACCATTTTAAGTTTCGTACTTATATTTTTATTACAAATATTGTATAAAATAAATATTATTTAAAAACACATTGATAATAATTTAATATTTACTAAAAATTTGTAAATTATAAACTAGAACAGATTAACAAAAATAAAAATATAACAAAATATTATAATTAAATATCTTTCTACATAACCGGATAAAAAAAATATTGTTAAAACTTCGTAATATATACCCATGCATATACCATATTATAGAATACTGATAAAGACCTATCTAAATTTATGAATGACTGTCGTTCTTTCCAATTTATAAGAGGCAAATCATATATAATAAAATGACTCTTCCTTTATTTATTTCTCGTTCTATTTTTCTTAAATTATTCCTTAGTTTGTGCGTTATATACCAAGTGTTTTGTTTATATAATTTAAGATATATAATTACACATACGTACGAGAATTCTTAACCATACTCTTTCATTGCTTATCCTCACTAACAAGTGGCGACCATAAAACGATATCTACGATGCAACTTTGTATTTATATAAAACGATATTAACAATTTTGAACAACTTGTAAAGAATTTTGTTGTTTCCTCTTACAAAGAATGGTTATGGCGATTCTTGTGTTCCTCTTGCTTCTATTCGTTCCTCTTCTCTTCTCTTTAATATACACAAATAAGATCAAAACATCAACTAATCTTCCTTCGGGCCCAACAAAACTTCCCATCATCGGACACCTATACCATCTAAAAGGGTTGGTTCACAGATGTCTTCACGATCTCTCCACGAAACATGGACCTGTGATGCTTCTCCGTCTAGGGTCTGTTCCAGTGGTCGTGCTATCATCGAGTGAAGCAGCTGAAGAAGTTCTTAAGACACATGACCTTGAGTGTTGTACACGACCTATCACTATGGCCTCAAGGGTTTTCTCGCGTAACGGTACAGACATCGGCTTTAGTGTATACAGTGAGGCATGGAGAGAGCTGCGTAAGCTTGCGGTTCGTGAGTTTTTCAGCGTGAAAAAGGTTCAATCTTTCAGGTATGTTAGAGAGGAAGAGAATGACTTAATGGTCAAACAACTGAGGGAATCGGCTCTGAAGCAATCTCCTGTTGATTTGAGCAAAACCCTTTTTTGTCTAGCAGCAAGCATTGTATTCAGAACCGCCTTTGGACAGAGTTTCTTCGAGAACAAGCATATCGATAGGGACAGGATCGAAGAACTTATGTTTGAAGCTCAGAGAAATATGACTTTCAAATTCTCTGATCTTTTCCCTGTTGCTGGTATTGGATGGTTTATGGACTTCGTGTCAGGCGAACATAAGAGACTTCACAAAGTTTTTACGGAGATTGATACTTTTCTTGATCATATAATTGATGATCATCAGTCAAAAAACCCAGCTCAAGATCGTCCTGATTTGGTCGACTCCATCTTAGATATGATACATAAACAAAAACAAGATGAATCTTTCAAGCTCACTATTGATCATCTCAAAGGAATAAGCCAAGTAAGCAAATGAATCTCTTTGCTTCATGAATGTAATAACTTGTATATCTTTAGTTAAGAAATCATCTAATTGTATTTTTTGTTGATCTAGAATATATATCTTGCTGGAGTAGACACAAGCGCCATCACCATGATTTGGGCGATGGCAGAACTCGTTAGAAACCCTAGAGTGATGAAAAAAGTTCAAGATGAGATCCGAACTTGCATTGAAATCAAACAAACGGAGAGAGTCAGTGAAGAAGATCTCAATAAGCTTCAATACTTGAAGCTTGTGGTGAAAGAAACCTTAAGACTACATCCACCAGCTCCTCTATTACTTCCAAGAGAAACAATGAGTAAAATCAAGATTCAAGGCTACGATATTCCTCCAAAAACACTTCTAATGGTTAATGCTTGGTCGATAGGACGTGATCCTAAACAGTGGAAAGATTCAGAAGAGTTTATTCCGGAAAGGTTTATTGATTGTCCTGTGGATTACAAAGGACAGAGCTTTGTGATGTTACCATTTGGTTCTGGTCGGAGGATTTGTCCAGGAGTGGCTTCAGGGCTTGCGACCGTTGAATTGGGACTATTGAATTTGCTTTACTACTTCGATTGGAGATTGCCTGAGGAGAAGAAAGATTTGAACATGGAAGAAGCTGGTGACCTAACCGTTGTTATGAAAGTTCCTCTTGAGCTTCTTCCTATTCTTCGCCAATGATGGGTAGGAACAAGAGAAGTTGAACTCTATAATAGACCAAACTTAAGACTATAGTTATGTTGTAATTTTATTAAGAATAAAACTTGTTCGAAAATGTAGTTATTTTTAATGTGACAACTCCACGAATACAAAATATTATATACAACCACAAGAGAGAGAGAGAGAGAAAAGATTTCTAAAATAGATCTAAATCGAGTATTAAAAATGATGGAAATTAACAGAAGATATATAAGATTATTAATTTATATACATCAATATTTTAGATTAAGAAATTTAGTATTATCTTTAATGTATTATTTTCATATTAATTTAGAAAATTAAGTTTTCCATCTTATATAAATCAATGTATTATATAACTTTATTTTCACGAAACACTAATAATAATTCTTTCTTAAACATTTTTGTGTTTTTAAATTAAAATAAAAAAATTTGAGTAATACTTTAAAATAGCACATTTTAAAGTTTTTTTTTCAAATCTAACATCATAAAATTAAGGGCAATTGACTAAAATAGCATCATTTCAAGTTTTTGTTTCAAATATAGCACTAGTCATTTAAATTTCCAAAAATAGCATAAATTTAATACTAAAATAATTGAAAACTTATTTCTAATGAAAAAAATTTAAACTCTAAATTGGAAAAAGTGAAATAAAATATATATAAAATTAAATAATTATTTTTACATAATAATTTATGCTATTTTGAGAATTTTAGTTTTAGTGTGCTAAATTTGGAATATAAACTTAAAATGATGTTATTTTAGGGTATTACTCTAAAATTAAACTCCCAAAAATACCACAAATAACTATGTAAAAATACTTATTTATTTTAAATAAATTATACATAAATTTAAAATATTATATTTGGATTCATTTTTTCTAATTTATAGTTTAATTTTTCTATTAAAATATAATTTTAATGTATTTTAATATTAAATTTGTATTATTATTATAAATTTAAACTAATTATGTTATTTTTAGAAAAAAATATAAAAATATGATATTTTAGATAATTTTTCTTTTAATTTCAACAATTTGTCATTTTTCAAACATTATGTTTGATTTGACATTTTCAACAACCAAAACATGATTTGATTGTTCTTTTTTTTCTCTTTTTCTTTTATATATATATATATTAATAAGAAAAATATGTCGAATCGAGTTATTTTTGACGTATTTTCCTTTTCAAATTTCACCACTTGAAGCTGAAATAGAAGAGTTATTAATGCAAATATTGAAGGAGATTTTCTTGCTTTAAATAATAATTTTGAGGAAGAAATCATTGGATTCCTACAATGAGATTCCAATAATACTATTTGTGATATGTGGTCATGGAGCAAGAGATTCCAACAATGCTTTTTCTGTCAATATCTCTACGATTTCTAACGTCCTTGTCAATCTATTAGCAATTCATTATTTTATTTTGCTTATCCTCTTTGATTGAAGAGACTCCTTGTTTTCAAACTATATATGTAATTTCTAAAATTCAATAAAAATTTTAATACATCGATAAAAAACAAAAAAACTTTAGTTTCACATTGGCAAAGTCAAAAGATCTCAATGAAAACTATTAAACATGTATTATTGATCATTTTCTATATATGATAGCACCATTTTTGAAAAGACAATTGCCCAAAATAATATTATTTCAAATTTATTATCATTAATTCAAATTTTTATTAATAACATAAACTAAATTTATACGCAATACATGGAAAAAATATTTGTAAAATTATATAATATTTTTAGTAAATATAAAAGAAATATTTATTTAATTTTAATTCTTATTTAAATTTATTTTAATATTGATTTTTATATATTTAAATTAAATAAATAAAAATAATTACTTTTATAAATTTAATAGTATTTTTTGGTTACCTTAATAATATATATTAATTATGTAATCAAATTAATAATAGTTAAATATATTGTAATTATTCTAATAATTTAAAATTATTTATATTTTTATTTAAAACTTATTGGTGATGCTTAGACGTTAGCATGCATTTATGTTGATAGTAAAATTATTTTTTTTTAAATGTTTTTCAAATAATATATTAAGAATTTAAAATTAAAATATTTTAAAACTTTTTATATTAGTAAAAATTTAAATCGTAAATTAAAAGATAGAAACTTAAACACAATATTTAAATTTTATTTAAAATATATTTATAAAAAGAATCATTTTCACATAAAATTTATGTTATGTAAAAAAAACATAAAAACTGTTTTTTATAGTATTACTCTATGATAAATTCATTCAATATTTTGTTATATTTTTGATTTTTAGATGGATTTCTTCGGCATGTCTCAGATTTTGGTTAATGGATCTTGGTCCCTGCCGAGAGGAAGACATCCGATGGTTGCTTTGCTCGTGGCTTTTTCTTCTTTTGACGACAAAATTTTTGTGTGGAAAATAAGTGACTGATCTCTTCCATCATATGTATTCTCCTCAGCTCTTACTTGAAGGTAATCTCTTCATCCAATTACCAAGTTGGTCTCCTAGAAACTGGCTGTTTGGTTTACATCAAATATCCCTAAACTTGCTATAAACTGAATCTCCTTCTTCAGGCAATTGTCTATGAATTCTAGAACAGTGGAACTCCCATCTACGTACACACACTGCTTCTTCTAAGTCAACTAAACTAGTTACCAGATTATAAAGGATATTCAACTAACCCTAAGAGCAAATATGACTTTTCTTGGATTAAGCTAATTAGTTTTCCACTCTAATTTTCACCCATTATCCGATTTGACCTTTACATTTATGGACTTATTAAGCAACATTGTCATTAACTTAAAGATCAATTGTCAATTAGTGCAATAACCCATATATCATATATAGTAGTTTAGAAATATTCCAATTTCCGATTTGAGATATTTCACATTGTAATAGGCTTTCTCGAGATGTGGGCGGGACACGCAACAACATTTCGAACATAGTATGACAATACGGACCATTTATACGGGTCATTTATAATGTGAAAAATCGTTTTTGTGAAAAATCGTATATCACACTAACTCTAGATTTTGATATTATATTAAAAAATATAAACATCCAACTTAAAATCAATTGGTAATAAATGTAATGGTCTATACATCATATATATTAGTGTATAAATGTTCCAATTTTCAATGTGAGATAATAGGAGTAAATGCTGATCCCACAATTGTAGATATGTGAGTTGCGTTTTGGAACTGAGTGGCTTCTACTAGAAGATAGTTTGGCAAAGATATTAGTATCAATTATCAAATAAACTATGGCAAAGATAGTCTAATTTCATTTCTCTTTAATGTTAGTAAATTCTTCTTCTTCATTCAAAAAAAAGTAAAAACACAAAAAAAAAATGTCAATTTAATATTATTATGTGGCAAATCTATTTTTAAAATAATACATCAAATATCATTATAATTAAAAATAAATATCAAATAAAAAAAATAAAATAGATATTAGAATTATAAAATTTAATATTTAAAACTTATATTTTTATACATGAATAATTTTTAAAAAAATAAATACATTAACTATATTATGAAAATAAATAAATAATTTTGTTAATCCACCATTTTAAGTTTCGTACTTATATTTATATTACAAATATTGTATAAAATAAATATTATTTAAAAATATATTGATAATAATTTAATATTTACTAAAAATTTGTAAATTATAAACTAGAACAGATTAACAAAAATAAAAATATAACAAAATATTATAATTAAATATCTTTCTACATAACCGGATAACTTTTTAGTCGATTGTTAAAACTTCGTAACATATACCATATTATAGAATACTGATAAAGACCTATCTAAATTTATGAATGACTAATTCTTTTCAATTTATAAGAGGCAAATCATATATAATAAAATGACTCTTCCTTTATTTATTTCTCTTTCTATTTTTCTTAAATTATTCCTTCGTTTGTGCTTTATATACCAAGTGTTTTGTTTATATAATTTAAGATATATAATGTTAATTTTAGAATTTTGTTTGATTGCTTTTGGTGTTGGTTTTGAATTGCTTAGAAATAAAGACACAAAATTTGATTATCGAGTTCCTACTTAAGGTACTTTTCGGGTAGAATCTGTCTCTTACAAACTTCACTATAAATCTGATGAACTAACTTTAGAAAAAAATAAACTTAGAAGAATTACAATACAATCAAACATGTTATAAATCTCTCTCTTCTCTCTCTTCTCTCTCTTCTCTCTCTTCTCTCTCTTCTCTCTCTTCTCTCTCTTCTCTCTCTTCTCTCTCTGCTCACGAATTCTCTCTCTTAGAGTTTTCTGGGCGTTTTTCTTTCTAGGTGCTCCTAAAAAACCTAATTTTGTGATGTATTTATACTCGTTAAATACTTATTAGGGTTTATCTACCTTTAGACTCTTTCCTAACCCAAAAGAACTTGGAAGAACTGGACATTTTACCGACATATAATTACACACGTACGAGAATTCTTAACCATACTCTTTCATGCTTATCCTCACTAACAAGTGACGACCATAAAACGATATCTTGCAACTTTGTATTTATATAAAACGATATTAACAATTTTGAACAAGTTGCAAAGAATTTTATTGTTTCCTCTTACAAAGAATGGTTATGGCGATTCTTGTGTTCCTCTTGCTTCTATTCGTTCCTCTTCTCTTCTCGTTAATATACACAAATAAGATCAAAACATCAACTAATCTTCCTTCGGGCCCAACAAAACTTCCGATCATCGGACATCTACACCATCTAAAAGGGTTGGTTCACAGGTGTCTTCACGATCTCTCCACGAAACATGGACCTGTGATGCTTCTCCGTCTAGGATCTGTTCCAGTGGTTGTGATATCATCGAGTGAAGCAGCTGAAGAAGCTCTTAAGACACATGACCTTGAGTGTTGTACACGACCTATCACTATCGCCTCAAGGGTTTTCTCGCGTAACGATAAAGACATCGGCTTTAGTGTATACAGTGAGGCATGGAGAGAGCTGCGTAAGCTTGCGGTTCGTGAGTTTTTCAGCGTGAAAAAGGTTCGATCTTTCAGGTATGTTAGAGAGGAAGAGAATGACTTAATGGTCAAACAACTGAGGGAATCGGCTCTGAAGCAATCTCCTGTTGATTTGAGCAAAACCCTTTTTTGCCTAGCAGCAAGTATTGTATTCAGAACCGCCTTTGGACAGAGTTTCTTCGAGAACAAGCATATCGATAGGGACAGGATCGAAGAACTTATGTTTGAAGCTCAGAGAAATATGACTTTCAAATTCTCTGATCTTTTCCCTGTTGCTGGTATTGGATGGTTTATGGACTTCGTGTCAGGAGAACATAGGAGACTTCACAAAGTTTTTACGGAGATTGATACTTTTCTTGATCATATAATTGATGATCATCAGTCAAAAAACCCAGCTCAAGATCGTCCTGATTTGGTCGACTCCATCTTAGATATCATACATAAACAAGAACAAGATGAATCTTTCAAGCTCACTACTGATCATCTCAAAGGAATAAGCCAAGTAAGCAAATGAATCTAATAACTTGTATATCTTTAGTTAAGAAATCATCTAATTGTATTTTTTGTTGATCTAGAATATATATCTTGCTGGAGTAGACACAAGCGCCATCACCATGATTTGGGCGATGGCAGAACTCGTTAGAAACCCTAGAGTGATGAAAAAAGTTCAAGATGAGATCCGAACTTGCATTGAAACCAAACAAACGGAGAGAGTCAGTGAAGAAGATCTCAATAAGCTTCAATACTTGAAGCTTGTGGTGAAAGAAACCTTAAGATTACATCCACCAGCTCCTCTATTACTTCCAAGAGAAACAATGAGTAAAATCAAGATTCAAGGCTACGATATTCCGCCAAAAACACTTCTAATGGTTAATGCTTGGTCGATAGGACGTGATCCTAAACAGTGGAAAGATTCAGAAGAGTTTATCCCGGAAAGGTTTATTGATTGTCCTGTGGATTACAAAGGACAGAGCTTTGAAATGTTACCATTTGGTTCTGGTCGGAGGATTTGTCCTGGAGTGGCTTCAGGGCTTGCGACCATTGAATTGGGACTATTGAATTTGCTTTACTACTTCGATTGGAGATTGCCTGAGGAGAAGAAAGATTTGAATATGGAAGAAGCTGGTGACCTAACCGTTGTTATGAAAGTTCCTCTTGAGCTTCTTCCTATTCTTCGCCAGTGATGGGTAGGAACAAGAGAAGTTGAACTCTATAATAGACCAAACTTAAGACTATAGTTATGTTGTAATTTTATTAAGAATAAAACTTGTTCGAAAATGTAGTTATTTTTAATGTGACAACTCCACTAATACAAAATATTATATACAACCACAAGAGAGAGAGGGAAAATAGATTTCTAAAAAAGTAATACCCTAGAATAGTATTTTTTAAAGTTTTTTTCCAAATCTAGCATCATAAAATTAAATTCCCAAAAATAGTACAAATACTTATGTGAAAATACTTATTTATTATAAATAAATTATACATAAACTTAAAGTATTGTATTTCCAATTTAGAATTTAATTTTTTTCTATTAAAATATAGTTTTAATGCATTTTAATGTTAAATTTGTGTTATTATTGGAAATTTAAACTAATGATGCTATTTTTGGAACAAAAACTTAGAAATATGCTATTTTAGACATTTGCTCTTTCTAAAATGGATCTAAATCGAGTACTAAAAATGATGAAAATTAACAGAAGATATATAAGATTATTAATTATATA
>JAEVFF010000478.1:0-29023 GCA_018901945.1 Pugionium dolabratum
AAATATTCTGCCAACCTCTCGTTGTCATTGTCGATGACAATATCTTTCACCCCTTGGGATAAGAGGCATAGTTCACTAATTCGTATTGCTCCTGCGTTCTTCCTCGCAAACAAAGTATTGACCATAAGTTTTAATATAAACCTCTCGGTTTCTCACCTTAGCCATCTTTGATACCCTTCCTCGGTAGGGATCGTGTGCTATGGTATCCCAGAGTAAATTTGCCTTCTTGAAGTTTGGGAATCACCATGTTCCGTTTCGGGAATTCATAAATGTCTTATATTTGTAAGATGGAGATTATGTACTCGTTTTGGTCTACTTTGAACTTCAAACAGGCTTCGCTAGCCGTCTTTTTGTTTAGGTGTAGGTAGTGAAGTTGCACCGTGGCCAAGAAGTGTTGCGTAACCTCTGGATAAGGTGGGATTTGATAGGTCGCAAAGTAGTTGAGTCCCATTTTTTCTAATAGTTCCTTTACATCCTCGAATATGCACATCTCCCTTAGGAACTTGCGAGCAAAGAACCTTGTTGGCTGAACTTGGATTTTATTGAGGTGTTGAAGTGTGTTTTCTTCGGCTTTAGTGAGCTCTACATTTGTGAGATTGTCCACACTGGGTATTTGAACTATCTCCCTTGGTATTTTAGATAGATGGCCATTTTGTTTTGACTTGTAAAATTCATCATCTTCTTACCTTGTGCCTTTGAGTTTGATGGACCCTTTTTTGTTGCAGCACGTGGAACCATTCATCTACAAAAATTAAATAGACAAGTGAGTTGCAACACCAAAATTATCGCAAAAGGACATTTCTATCATTAAAGCTCATGGGTTACAATCACAAGAGTGTTAAACATTGAAGCAAATAAAATTTTAATGATCCATTCTCTTCCAATATTCTAAACATATCCCAAATGTTCGATGATGGAATTATTGTCAACAAAATTATATTATGTGAGCAAGTGAATTTCACATCCGTCATGTACACAATCAGATTATCATATTTAAACTAATTCATCATCATTTTCAAAAAGAAACCCAAATTTTTTTAAATTCCCAAATTTTCCCAAGAATTCTATTTTTCCTAATATCAATTTTGTTCTTTTATACATCAAATAAGGGGTTAAATTGATGAACCCAAGCCTAAAATAATAATTTCGAGCCTAAAATCATAACTATTCATGGAGAATCGTCATTTAAGTGAGGAATTTGAAAATTTTAAAAGGAGGGGAATAGTTTGTACATACTTTGGATTCTGATGAAGAAGGTGAATGAGTTGAGTAAATTAGGGATTAATGAAGAATTTATGTTCAAAACTCAAGAAACTTGAGGTAATGGTGAGGTGAGCAGTTAGGTAACAATGGAGAACGTGTCTCTTTTATTTGAACTTGCAACAATGGATAATGAGAAAGAAAGAAAAAAAATTAAAAAGGAGGAAAATTACACATGCCGCAAGCGAACTGGTTGATCACTCAGTTTCCAGAAAATCTGCAACAATATTGCATCCGTGCGATCGGCCAGTTGGCCGATCGCTGAAGTTCCAAAAAGTTGCCCGCATTTTTGACTCTTGTGCGATCAATTCAAATTCCAGAAACTTTCCTGACATTCGGCCCTTGTGCAATCGGCTTGGATGATTGGTCAACCCACCGATTGCTAGAATCTAGAGACTTGGTCATTGGAATCGGCCAACCTGCCAATGGCTCATGCACTGCCTTAGGTCTTTTTTACTCCTTCCTCAATTTAAAATTGCAAAGAACTAAAAAAAAAAGATAAAACATCAAATGGAATGAAAATGAAATGTTTATTTTACAATGATAATATAAGGGTGCCTCCCAAGCACGCTTGTTTTACGTCTCTAAACTTGGCATCAAGTTTTTGGTACTTAATGATAAAATTGAAATAACTAATTAATTTCAGATTTGTGATATTTTTCGTGCGAGAGGTGTTCGACAAAATATGTAAGTAAAGCTTAATCATGTTTTTCACATCCTAACCAGCGATAGTTGATGTTTAAAGTGATAAATAGACTAATCTGTAGCTTTGAAATTAAGGATTTAGCCAATTGATTATTATTCAAAAAATTTGATTAATCAATAGACTAGTAAATTGACTATTATCACGAAGTTGATTATTTTATTAGAAAGTGTTCCACGTCTTAAGAATGTATTTGATTTGACATGTAAGTATCGTTAGTTAGCGGATAATCACCATGAGCCAATTTCCTTACCCATGTTTCATATTTTACTTATAACTAAATCAAACTTGTCATTTTATTTCCTGCTTATTTGCAATTAGATAATTAAATTAACGCAACCAAACCCGCCCCCCCCCCCCCCCTCCCCAATTTGAATCTTCTTCGATTAAGATGTTTCATGTATTCCTAATGTGTTATTATCTTCTTTGTGGATTCGATACTTGAATAACTGCTTCAATTTTTCTGCACTTGAAGTTGTGTTGGGAATAGAGAATAACATATTGGGAATACATGAAACACATAAATCTAAACAAATTCAAATATGAGTTTTTGTGGCTTTTTAATTATCTAATTGTAAATAAGTAGAAAATAAAATAACAAGTTTGATTCAATTATAAAAACATATAAACGATGGGTAAGACAATCGATTCGGGTGATTATCCACTAACTAACGATGTTTACATGCCAAATCAAATGTATTTCTAACACATGAAACACTTCCAAATAGACTAATCCACTCTCGTGACAATGGCTTTTTACTAGTCTATTGATTAATCAAATTTTTTGAACAGTAATCAATTGGCTACATTAATCTACTAATCACCTTAAACACAACTCACATCGGTTAAGCTGTGAAAAATATGATTAGGCTTTATATACACATTTTGTCGAACACCTTTTGGTCACAAAATATCATAAGCATAAGAACTGCTTAGCTATTTTAATCTTACCATTAACCGCATCATAATCATGAGAAATTATAAACTAATGGTCCTAAGAATATGTAGTCAACATCAAATGTTCCTAATTTATCTTACCTACAATCCATATATCAAACTACTCACTCATGGTATTTGCAAATGCAGGAAAAACATAGTTAAGAGATAGTGATAGAGAATTCTTCACTAGAATTGTAGGAATATGATGAAAATCTCAATAACAAAGCATCCAAAAGTTACAACAAAAATATAGAATTCAGCAGAAGAAAAACTTAGGTTACTTTTGTGGCCTAAAGAGGTTTAAGTAGTCTGACAAAAGTAAACACGGTCAACCTGGAACAAACCAGATCAAATCGTACAAAAAATTAGAAGAAAAATTGGACTGCCAAGCAAATGACCAGCATGACCGGTCGTCAAGATGATTGCTGGCTGACCAAGTTGGCGATATGTGGGTGATTGGATGAACGCTGGGCCGATCACTGGAACTCCAAGGTGGCACGTGTGAGTGAGTCACGCGTGTGAGTGGCCGATAGGCCAATTGCTCCAACTCAAGGGATTTGGCAATATCTCTTGGTGTTGGACAATTGTCCCGTTTGATCGGCCAATGGGACGATCACTCCAACTTAAGGGATTTGGCCATCTCTCATGGTGTTGGACGATCGGACGGTGTGATTGGCCAATGAACCGATTGCTTTAACTCCATGTATTTGGCTATCTCGCTTAGGGTTGGACGATCAGAAGGAACGATCGGCCAATGGTCCGATGGCTCGTAGTCTAGAGGCCTCGGCCAACTCGCCCAAACAATCAGTCAGCTCGTCCAGGCGATCGACCAGTTCCATCGGCCAAGGGACCGATGTAAACCCTCCTATAGTAATATATTCCTTCTTTAATCGAGTGTTCACTATTGCTAATGTCCAACCTCTCCTTTGTTGTATTATAACTGAAATCACTCAAACATGAAATGATACAAAATGTAATTTCTAGACTTTAACATGCTTCCTATATGTGAATGATTGCCAAAAAGTGAGCAAACGTTCTAAAATATTTATGAATGCAAAGAAAATGGTGGTAAAATGCAAGGTGAAATAATGCAAAAACTATGACTATCAAACTACAAGTTTATATACCTTATAGAACGAAGCTCGTGAAAAATTATTTTTTGGTAAAATGTCTCTCACAACAGCTCATTTATCTACATAATTTTCAACCAAATTGAAATTTATCTTTTTGATCATCAACCTAGTTGCAGATGAAGATGAATGTCATTCTTTATATCATTTGTGTACAGGATGCTTAGATCCATTGATGATGAAGATGAATATTCCTCTTTATATCATGTTTATATGGGTGCTTAGATCTTTCTAACATATAAAAAAAAATTGGTGCTTGTCATTTGGGTTCGTTTACTATATTTCCATCTCAACGAACACCTACATATTTTCACTAATTTCATCGTTCACCATTTTAAAGTTCTTAACGTTTTAACCTAATCATGTTATTGGTTCCTCTTGTTGAAAATCGGTTTTACGGAAGTGGTTTTCGATCTTTTTAAGGTGAGTTTTCTAGTGAAAACATTAAAACCGAAGTTCGTTTAAATGAGAAATGAATGTGTAAAATGGGTTGTTTGATAAGAATAAAATGAAAAATGTAATTTGTCCCACAAAGAAGTTAGAGGTGAAAACTCTCTTGTATATCAAGCGGAGAAACTATAACAAAACTCAAAGTTTTGGATACACTTTGGTGTATCAGTGGAAGGAGATAACCGAACTTGAGTTTAGAGTTTTCAAAATTTATCAAATGAACCAATGGTCGGTACAATTATTATTGTGGTTTGGTTCAAACCTAATTTGTTATTTGTTCACTAAGTCAAATAGTCAATATCTCATTAATTGGTTAAGTTACAACTTATAACCAAATTAATTTGGTTTATTATTTTGTATCATAAAAATCATAATAATTTTTAGTGGAGAATCAATTCTCATTAAAAATATAGTAACCTCTTTATAAGCTCATGTGGTGAGCATTAAGAAAGATGAAAGAAAAAAAGAAAAAGAAACATTTGGCTTTCTCATTTTAACAGTGTAACATTTACACACACAAATCCTTCACATATTGAGTTTGAGAGTGCAACACAAAACAGTGTTCGTTTGATTATGTTCTTGGGTTGTGCAAGACAAAATAGTTGTAGTTGTATCATGAAATTCGGAACGTTATGCAACCGTTACATTAAGGGGTATTTTCAAAATTAAGGAAGAGTATCTCGTCTTTACAAATCCGTTATTTCTGAATTCTTGTATCGGTATTTTATATTTTATTATATGTAATTTTATTCACAATTATTCAGTTATCCATATTGTATAAATCACATTCTTACAATCTTAATTCTGAAATTTTTGTTATGTTTATTAAACTAACAAAAACTAATAATGGTGTGAAGTGATTATGTCATAAAAATAGGAATTTGTATGTACGATAATTTTTCGTTCACTCTCAATATACTTTTTGGTTTTGAAATTGTGCAAAACGAATAAAAAGTATCAATAAAAAAATGTTAACAATAACATTTATGATGACAATAAGTATAGTTAGTCGATAACCCAAATTGGGAACGGTGTACCACTAATGACTTTGTTTGCAATATGAATTAGAATTTTGATGTTTATTTTAATGTCGGAATCTTATTAATTTAGAGATAATACTGGCCATGAGTCTTGTTAGTCGATGCACCAATTTTGTATTGGTATTGATCTGTCGCATGTGACTATGCCAATAACGTTTAAAGATATCTCTAAAATTTATCACTTATTTCAAAAGCAAAATGATTAAAAGAAGTTTAGTGGAAAATATCACAAATGTGATATGTCAAAAAGTTGATGTATGTCTAGCAAAATTGATATCTATTTTAATAGATATATAGATTTGCCAAGACGCAAGAATATGGCTTTAAAAAAAGTAAAACAAAAAAAAGTTGGAAAATAAAACTCTACTTGAGAAAACTATGAAATTAGTTATACGAACAATAATGCGTTATTTTGAATAAATAACATTATTTATCAAAAAAAATTCTTCGTGATCACTCAAATAAAATGGAATTGCAGGATAAAAAAAATCTCAAACTCATAAAAAATGATGAATGCAAAATTGCATTACTTTGAGTTATCTCAGAAAATGTGGGAGAATCGTTGCTTAGCAGATAAAATTATTGACAAGATGTCATATGACTTTGAAAAGGTAAAGTACATTAGTAAAGTACCTAAAAATGTGGAAGTGTCTCCAAAAGATGCAGTATAACCTTCTAAATAGTAACAATAGAACCAAAAAGATAAATTGTACATAGTGGTTAATCATATTTTTTAAGAAAACAAAATAAAACCATTATGCAATTGATTTCAAATGGTATAATCTCGATAGATTATATCCAATTGAATGACAAATTAGGATTCATATATTAAAGATTTCATGAGATTAAATTATAAAATTATCAAGAAAAATACAGTAAATTAACATTTTTTCAAAAACATTTTCCAAATATACAATATTAATATTAAAATTCCAAAAATAACAAAAATTATTATTTAAAATTATTATTTATTTTGAATAAATTTTGAATAAAACTAATACATTATGTTTGGATTACTCTTTTCTAATTTAAGGTTTAGACTTTTTATTAAAAAAAATATTTTAAAGATATTTTAATATTAAATTAATGCTATTATTATAAATTTAAATATTTGAAGTAAAACTTAAAAAGTATTATTTTGAAAAATTGCTCTTAAAATAAATATTATGAATTACACAAATTTTAATACCCATAAAGTCATCTAAATAAAAAGAAAAATAAATAAATTCTTATCATTGACAGAAATATTTTTTTGTCAACAGCATATTCATTAGAAAAAATTGGAAATTCAAACCGGTGAAACAGTGTTTATAAAAATGAAATCAAAACTAATCTAATGTGCACTGCGTTTGAATCTGTACTCATAGATTCCTCCAAATGTAGTGTAAATGCTATCCACTCCTTTGATAAAAAAAATATAGGTCTTTAAACTATTAAATATTAGCAACCAATGCTTGTAAGCATGCAATTATTGATAAAGGAATATGAAGGCTGCCAAATTTAATTCATCATTGTTGAACTTAGGTTCTAGAACTTAATATTCAATTCAGAAATAATTATTAGTTGGCTAAAAATAAAATGTGATTTATTTATCAACTCGGCATAAAATAATTAAACGAATTATTAAATAACAACCTTTTCGAGTATTTATTTTGTCTCAATGTCCATTTATGACGCCAACAACTCTGTTTTATACATTTTTAATTTATTAAATCTTTAAATTCTTTATTATAAATACCACATTAATGTTCATTAATACTTCTCAAAAAGTTCATCGCCGTCTTCGTCTTCGGTATTTAACAAGATCGGACGTTTTAGAAAATTTTATCATCTCTTCGAAAACGATGGAAATCTCTCATTACGATGGAACTTCGTGGTTGTTGAACCTATTTCTTTTTAGATCGAACTCGAAATTTGGAGGGAGAGGGGCGAAACACACCTACAACAATCATCGATTAAATTATTCTAATAGCCGAACATTAAAAGCAATCATTAATAAGAAACTAAGCAATTAGTATAAATAATTAGGTTAGGTAGCATGAAAAAGAGGCATGGGTCGCGACAACCAGCATTGTTTTATTATTTTTTTCATGCTCATGATTTTTTCAACAGAAGCAAAATGATTAAAGTGAATTTATATTAGGATAACTCTCTAAATTATCAAAGGTTTTTTGTTCCATATATATTTCTATAAGTTTTTTTCCATTGATACTACAAATTTGATATAAAAATGATTGAAAACCATTTATTAATGGGGGAAATCTAAATTCTAAATTACAAATAGAGAATCCAAATGTAAATTTTAACTCTATTTATCATTTATTTAAGATAAAAAATATTTTCAAATAATAATTTATAGCATATTAAAAAAATTAGTGATGGTATATTTGGAGTTTTTTAAGCATTTCTTTTATTTGTAAGTCATTTAATATTTTTGGTTTTATATACTCAAATTTTCATTTGATATAAAAAATACAGTAATATTTTAAAATAATACTTTTTAAAAATTTTATTCCAAATCTAGCACTATAAAATTAAAATTCTAAAATTAGTAGAAATAATTATGTAAAAGTACTTATTTAATCTAAAAATTATACATAAACTTAAAACATTCTATTTTGATTTTTTTTCCAATTTAGAATTTAATTGTTTTCTGTTAAATAAAGTTTTAATGTATTTTAATTTTAATTTATGGTATTATTAGAAATTTAAATTAATGATGCTATTTTTGGAACAAAAACTTAAAATGTGTTATTTTAGATAATTGCCCAAAAATATTTTCAATTACCTGGTGTTTTTTAAGCTGAATATATAAATATATGTTAATTACTAGAGTAATACCCTAAAATATCATTTTTTAAAGTTTTTCTTCCAAATCTAAAATCCTAAAATCAAACTCTCAAAAATAGCACAAATAAGTATGTAAAAAATACTTATTTACTCTAAATAAATTATAAACAAACTTAAAGTATTATATTTGGGTTCATTTTTTTTAATTTATGGTTTAATTTTTTCTATTAAAATATAGTTTTAATGCATTTTAATCTTAAATTTATGCTATTATTGAAAATTTAAACTAATGATATTACTTTTGGAACAAAAATTTAAAAAGTATTATTTTAGAAAATTGGCATGATTAATATTCTTCGAACAAATTAACTATATAGGCTTTGTTCAAATTCCCTTGACCTTCACAAAAAAAAAAACAAAAAAGGAAAGTTCAATGATAAAGACCATCAAAACGCTGACGTTTCACATGCTTTTCTATTTCTATTGAGTATATATATATACGAAGCTTTATGTGTTTGATCGATAGTTCTTACAAAAACAAAGCATCTCGTCTGTGTAGATTTTAATAAACCTCCGAAGAAAACCAATCATCTCCATGGCTTTATCATCTCCCCTGTAAGATTCTTTGTTTTCCTCAAGATTTTTCATTTTGCATTCTTGTGTTTCTCTTGTTCTACACTTTTAGTGGAATCTCTTCTTCTTCTTCTTGAATTCAAACTTTTTCTTTCTTTACTTTATGATGAGATTTCTGGACTATAAAGACTTAATTATCATACAGTTAATAATGTAGATCGATATAGGACTGGAAAAATATTCGAAATATGATCGGATCCAATCCAAAAACAAGGTATCATGAGATCTGTAATTATAATATTTTACAAAATAGATAAATGTTAGAATATTACTTAAAATATTTAAATGAATTGGAATATTTTTTCAACATCCAAAACGAATATTTCGTAAAATATTTATGAAAATCAATTTGAAAATTTTATATATAATACTTTATCAACTACGAAAATTACATGAATTGGAATATTTTAATATAGCAAAACATAAAATGTGGAAAATAAAAAAAAATTCAACAAAAAAAAACCATAGCCATTTTGTAAATTTTCTCATTAAACTTAATTATTTTGTGAGATTCTTATTCTCATGTTATATCTAATTTTATTTCCTTCTTTCCTTTATATATATTGAGGAAAGTTTGGTAGAAGATCGTCAAGTTCCCTTGGATGCTAGCTCTGATCCACCAGCTTTGTGCGATGGAACCACCAGGTTAATTTCTCTTTGTTTTTATCGCTAACAATTTTTCTTATTTTAAAATAAAATGTTATCTTAAAATCTTTTAATGGGTTTTTAAAATAGAAAAATGATTGTCAGCTACAAAAAACCATCTCTCATCACATGGTCACACATTTGGAGTTTCTAAATATATTTAAAACTACACAAAATATATACATAACATGGTGACATATACAAATTATTATGGAACATATGTTTAACATCATAATCTGATTTTTGAGTGGTCAAAATTTTAATCGACTATGTTAATCCGGTGAGTTAAAAAAATTCAACCCGACATAGAATGGATGACTCCCTATATATAATAGGGATTAAGTGTTTTAACCCACTAGATTAACATACTCGATTAAAGTTTCGACCAATCGAAAATTAGATTATGATGTTAACCACATATTGCATAATAATTTATATGTATCACCATGTTATTCATATAATTCGTGTAGTTTTATATATTTTTCGAAACTATAGATGCGTGACCATGTGATGAAATATATTTCGTAGATCTAGCAATTATTTGTTCTTATAAAATAATTAAGTATTGGTCTAAATTTCCAATGTAAACATCTTTTCTCACAGATGCTATTTTAATTTTTGCTAAAATAATAAAATAAAACCCAATTGCAAGAAGTTATAAGTTTCTTCTCTTAATTTATAGAATTAACTGCTTTTTATGGAGACATATTAATTAATGCTTTTAGTAAATTTATAAATTATTGCTAATAATTTTTTGATGAGTTGAATTAATTATTTTTTATTATTTGTTGTTTTATTAAATACTAAAAACCGAAACAAAATAAAGGTTGTACATAGGCTACACTTGCCCATTTGCACAACGTGTTTGGATTACGAGAAACCTCAAGGTACTTTGTTTTCTTATCTTCTTTTTCTTGTTTAAACTTTATGCAGTCTAAAGTGTTTTAAATCTTCTTGTTCTGATTCACAAAGATGGAAACAAGAGTAAAAGTAGATTGTGTTAAACAATTGGTTATAATCTAAATTCCGAAACTTGGATAATTCAATAAAGATACGTTTGAGTTTCGTTCAACGGAATCCGAATTTATAAACTTTAGGATATAATTTGTTGAAATATAATGTGTAGGAAATTTCATCTTAAACAGAACTTATTAACCATAAGTTTAGTAATACATAAGTTATGTGACATATTCATTCAAGAGAAAATTATCCATTTGATAATGTGTTTGTTGTTGTATGTATGTATGTAAATTGAGATTGATATGGCTATATAAACACAAGGTTTTAATTCTTCTGATATTATTGAGTTTTAGGGTCTACAAGAAGAGATCAAATTGGTTCCTCTAGACCTTGCTAATAAGCCAGCTTGGTTCAAAGAGACTGTAAATCCTGAAAACAAGGTATATACCCTCCTAAACTAAGTTTTTTTTTTCATGTGTAAAAATAGAAAACAGGCTGAGAGAAGGTATATTCAACTAAATATTTTAGAGAACAATTGTCTGAATAACATTCTTTTAAATTTTTATTTCAAATATAACACTAATTATTTAAATTTTTAAAAATACTAAAATAACTAAAAATTCTTCCTAATAAAAACAAATTAAATCCTAAATTAGACAAAGTGAACTTAAATATTATATTTTAATTTTATACATAGTTTATTTGAGATAAATAATTATTTTTACATAATAACTTATGATATTTTAGGAATTTTATTTTTAATATGTTAGATTTGGAAGATAAACTTAAAAATGTACTATTTTAGGGTATTACTATATTTTAAACGGTTTGAGATTTGAAATGATTTTGGTTATATTAGATGAATATAGAGAAATTGTGGTTTACTATTAAAATACTCGGTAATCTCTTGAAAAGCATAGAATTTAGATTTTGTATTTTTAATGAAAATTGTGTAAAATAACACCTTTTAAGTTTTATTCCAAAAAATAATATCATTAATTTAAGTTTCTAATAATAACACATATTTAAAATTAAATTACATTAAAACTTCAAATTTAATAAAAAATAATTAAATTCTAAATTGAAAAAAACTTAAATATAATGTTTTAATTTTATGTATAATTTATTTAGAGTAAACAAGTATTTTTATATAATTATTTGTGCTATTTTAGAATTTTAATTTTATAGTGTTAGATTTGAAACAAAAACTTTAAAATACGATATTTTATGGTATTATTCTATTTTTTAACTAATAAAATTCTTTTAAATACATTGAAATCATTAAAAAGCAATGCCTAAAATTTCCTAACAACAACAAGTCTTCATATAATTTTCCAAATCACTAGCTTAACAATCTTAGATTTATGTATTTAAAAATACTATAACAAAACACTAAAATTTTAAAGATATGTAATAATGATACACAGGTTCCTACACTTGTACACAATGGCAAAATCATTGCGGAGAGTCTCAATTTAATCAAATATGTCGATAACAATTTTGATGGTCCATCACTTTACCCTGAGGTAATCAAGACCTTATTAAATTTTTCCTTCATGTGTTATTTCATCATTTAATGTTATAGAAAACTTGTTCTCTTCATGTTATGTAATATTCTTTTGGTGAGACATGTTTCTAGGATCCTGCAAAGAGAGAGTTTGGTGAAGACTTATTGAGTTATGTTGATACAACATTCACTAAAACTGTGTTTGCTTCTTTCAAAGGTGATCCGGCTAAAGAAACTGGTAAGATTCAATTCTTATGTGTCTAAAGTAATTAGGTAATTGTATTACACTGCAAGAAAACATCGGATTTCTAATAAAAATATTCTTTTAAATCTATTTTGTCAAAAATTAGATTTTTGTTAAAATTCCATCAAAAAATTTTCTACGGTGATCTAGTAGATTTTCAGTCATATTTCGATGTCGATAAATCCTAAAAAATGAAAGTATATCCTTTTCAACGAATTTTCAACTGATTTTTTTTGTTTACGTTTATGTTTGTGGTTATATTTGTAATATATATTTGAAAAAAAAATATTTTATATTTCAAAATGTGATTTTTTTTAGATTTTGTTTATTAATATAAATTGCATTTGAAACAAAAGTGGTCGTATTGGTTATTTACATAATTAGAAATTTAATTTTATAATTATTATATATAATTTTAATATTAAAATTTTAAAAATAACACAAATAATTATGTAAAAAAATATTTATTTACTATAACTAAATTATACATAAATTCAAATATTATATTTTTGATTCAGCATCAGTCTTCGATCGCATCGAACACGATTTACAGAAGTTTGATGATGGACCATTCTTCCTCGGTGCACTTAGCTTGGTATATAAATCTATTTTGTTTCTTATTATATGCAAAACGTGAGCCTTTGGCTTTGAAATGGGTATAACATTCCTCTATTTTTTAGGTTGATATCGCATATATCACCTTCGTCTTACGGTTTGAAATCTTCCTCAACGAAGTGTTTAAGTATGATATTACCGTTGGACGTCCAAATCTAGCCTCTTGGATTGAGGTACACACTATATGAACATCATAGTAAGACCTTTTATAAGGTTAAGTTGCATTCTTTAACTTCAAAAATGTATTTTACGTAGGAAATGAACAAGATGGTTGCATATACGCAGACGAAACCGGATTCTGAATATGTTATCAATTTTTTCAAGAAGTTCATGGTAATAGTTTCTAGCTTTTTTTTTTTAAATAGAGTGAATCCGTGGAGAAATTTTAGGCAACAACTATAGTTATCGAACCGATTTCTACTTTCCTTTTATAGTAAAGTAACAATTGGATGGATGGAGTCGTCGGTGACAGTACCATGTTGATTTGTGAAGAAGATTATGAGAACGTTACTGCATGTGTGAATGCTATAGATTTTTGTATTTGTGCTCGTTTGACATCGAACTTAATAAATAAGCTTTTGTTTGTTTTTAAGCAAAAGAGATGTTTGGTTCTTGCATTGGATTGTAATGTCTTAAAAACTAATTTTGCTGGTTATGAAATTATTTTCGTGCTTATGATTTTTAAGCTCCATAAAGAATGCAGATGTTGTGCTATATGTGGTTTACAATTTACTCATTCTTTTTAAATTTAAAAGATTCTGCACAAAAATGCACCGAGTAAATTTTTATTGGGCAATTGATAAATTTTTCAGTTTTTTAAGTTTTGTTCCAAATATAACACCATTAGTTTAAATTTTCATAAATATCACAAATTTAATATTAAAATACATTAAAATTTATTGTTAATAAAAAAAATTAAATCTTAAATTGGAAAAAATGAACCCAAATATAATGTTTTAACTTTATGTATAATATATTTATAGTAAATATGTATTTTTAGAAAATAATTTGTGCTATTTTTAGAATTTTAACTTCATAGTGCTAAATTTAGAATAAAAACTTAAACATGTGTTATTTTAAGACATTACTCATTTTTATTTCACATAAATATTAATCGGTAATTGATTAAAATAGTATTATTTCAAGTTCTTATTCTAAAATATAGCATTAGTCATTTAAATTTTCAAAATATCACAAATTTAATACTAAAATAATGAAAACTTATTTCTAATGAACCCTAAATTGGAAAAAGTTAATCCAAGTATGTTTTAATTTTATATATAGTTTATTTAAGGTAAATAATTATTTATACATAATAATTTGTGATATTTTTAGAATTTTAGTTTTACTGTGCTAAATTTGGAATATAAACTTAAAATTTTGTTATTTTAGGGTATTACTCAATATTAATTTATATTTTAATTTAAAACAGTTCAACCAATTATAAAAAAATGTTGGATAAAATTTGAGTATTTTTTTAAAAAAAGATTGTCACAAGCTAGGTGAACCGAGTGTGTTTTTAGAAAAAGGGAAGGCAACAAGGATGGACGACCAGAGAGTGTTTCTATCGGACCGTTTCCCCGAGCTGAAGTGATTTGAAACCTAGAGATTGATACTCTAGCGAACTAGTGCTTGGGAGGTCTACAATAGACGGTGTGAATACATGGTGGGGTGTTGGAGATGGGCATGTGGAACCGGGCCGATGCGACCCCGTAGACCCAATTCAAAAGCCCACCGTAGGAGTCACTTCGAAAAACCAGCTCGACGATGAGGTGAGAAGAGTAAAACGATAAGATAAACGTCGAGAGTGAAATGCAGAGATCGTGAAGAACCACTGAACGAGAATAAGGGAAGATCGTTGCAATTTCATGTATAAAACAAAAAATAGGCTGAAGAGAAAAGGTCAGCCGCATTCCACCATTTGTACTAAAAATCATATAAGATTAAATAAAATCATCGTTTTCTTCATTAGAGAGCTCCTCTCAATCTTCACTTAATCAACAACATCAACAGTGTGGACCTCGTCGTCCACATTTTGGCATCACAATCCGGTGATACCTCATCCCTGATCTCATCGAACTTGACTCCTATAGTCCTGAGTTCGACAGATCAGCTAACCACGCCTGAATCTGGACTTCATACCCCGATCCAGACTACCTCCACGGTAGTCGCCACGCCTTCAGCACCACTACAACGCCCGGTCGCAATTTCGACATCAGCGGCCCACGTCGACGTCAGTGGTCGCCCTGCAACTACATGGATTCTTCCAGAAGCGATTCAAGGATCGACGGAATCAGGTCGACCCGCAATCGAAAAAAACAGATCAGCTCGAACTGATGAGCTCGCCGAACTCAAAAGTATGGTCAGTACGCTGATCAACCTGACAGCAACGCAAGATGCAGCCGCACGCACCCTAATGACGCGACTCGATAGGTAGGAACAAGAGCTCGCTCGGTTGCTCGAGCGAACCTCGAACCCAGTTCGTGGAGTTTGATCCTAACAACAATCCCTCCTTTCTCGGGAAGAAACAAGCTCGGACCTCCAACCAGAACCCGATTGGATTTCTCGGGCGTATATGCCCCGAATCCTAGTCGTCAGCCTGCCATACCGCAGATCGCATCAAACCATCATATCCCAGGAACAACCAGCACAACTGTTCTCACGATTTCAACCCTTGGAGATTACGCAGATCGAACCAGGTTACCCATACTGCCATCTCCACCTCCTCTTCCTCCCAGCTGCGAGCCAGTCGGGCATCGCTGGGTCGGTGCCTCTGCTTTCGCCTCGAGCTCGCGAGCTCCAAGAGAACCAACCCCGAGCCCGAATCAACATTCCCCTTTAATGCCAAGTTCGTCGAACCGCAGTCTAGGACTTCAGTTCGATCTGAACCTCGAAGCATTGAAAAGATATGTTGATGAAACCAAAGAGGAACTCAGACTTGTAAGCTCACGTGTGCATAGAGCAACGAGTTCGGTTCCGGACATCGATCGCGTAAACGAGGAAACTCTTAGAACCCATTTACCGATCAGATTGCTAATGCACGTATCAGAGATATGGGCAAAATCCGATTCCCCATATACGAAGGGAACTCAGATCCAATAGCTCATATCAGAGCTTTCCGCTTAGCCATAGCAAAGGCCCACCTCACCGAAGAAGAAAAAGAGGTAGGTTATTGCCGATTCTTCGCCGAGAGTGGTTCGCCGGTCTAGAAGAAGGGTCAATAGGCAACTTTAACCAGTTAGTGTCCGCAGTTTTGAAGCAGTACTCGATATTCATCGAGGCTCAAGCATCTGAAGCGGACCTCTGGACAATATCCCAAAAACCGGATGAATCCCTGAGAAATTTCATTACTAGATTCAAAGACATCAAAGCAAGGATATCAAGCGTAAACGATGATGTCGCATTGGCAGCACTCAGAAACGGATTGTGGTATAAATCCATATTCCGCCAAGAGCTGACCGTGCACTAACCTGCAACACATCGCGCATCACGTTGGGCAGTCACCGAAGAAGAAATGGAGGCCTTGAAAAAGCTCCACGATGATAACAAAGCCTCATCAAGCAAACCCCAGACCATACCGTATAACGGGGATAAACCTTATAGGAAAGAAGATTTCAAAACAGGTCATGGACAACACGCATATGCAGTAAGCATATCCGAATTGCCAAGAAGTAGCGATTTCGACTCGAAAAAATATTGTATACGCCATAAACGACATGGCCATTTGACTGAAGAATGCCGCCGAGTCGGTCGTTTGCTTGGAGCAAAATTGCAAGCCGGTGAACTCGAAAACATTGACCTAGACCTCGAAGATGCAGAACCTAGGAACAACCCTAGGCAGAGCAAGTATACAAAAGATAAATCCTCTGAAAAGAAAAAAAGATCTCCAGATAAAAATGAAGACTCTCCTCGTCGTGCTCAAAAAAAGAGAATACACTTAGTTTTTCCAAAACTAAGTATGTGTGGAGGGTCTAGGGATAAGGTAGTGTTACCACTTTCTATCCCAAGGAAACCAAAATGGTTTGACTTATGCATAGAAACAGACCAAGCAATGACACCGCAAGCCACAACATGCGACATGATCATCAGGCGCCTGAAGCAATGTAAAATCACTTCGAACGCTAGTCATTGTGATAGAATTACCAGAATACCAGAACCCGACTCCACTGAATCAAGTCCTCATACCGTCCCACATAAACAAACAATGTTTAATGAGACCGATTCAACTAGCCTGATCGACTCGAAAGACGATCTCCATCAAAGAAGAATAGACTTTATCTATGGAGGATCAAAATTTTGCCGAGACTCAATCAACTCAATTAAATCGTATCAACGTTGAGCCAAAGACGACGTACCAGAAATCACACTACCCTCCGTACCTGAGGGAGCAGTCACATTCTGGGAAAATGAAACCCGAGCCCTCGATATGCCCCATGACGATGCACTCGTCATTAGGCTAGATGTGGGTGAATTCGAGCTATCCACGGTCATGATCGACACCGTTAGCTCAGTAGACCTTATTTTCTATGACGCTGTCAGAAGAATGGGCATTGACGATAAGGATATCATCGGTGACAAAACCTCTCTGACCGGATTCGCCGGAGAAACGACTCTGTCACTCGGAACCATCAAACTCCCCGTAAATGCGTGCAGAGAAAGGATGATAGTCGAGTTTGTAGTCGTAGACCAGCCCGCTCCATTCAACGCGATCTTACGGAGACCATGGCTACATGCTATGAAAGCAGTTCCCTCAACTTACCACCAATGCCTACAATTCCCGTCTAAAAACGGCATGAAAACTATTCGTGTAAGTCAGCGAGCATCGCGCAAATGTTACTTGGGTGGCTACAACCAATCTGTAACTACCCTCCAATAGCAACTACAGAAAAACGATACACTAGCGATGAAAGACTTAAGTCCCAAACTAGGACTCACAGTTCAAATGTGTATCGACGAGGATTACCCAGACCACTTCGTGGGTATCGGGGCAACCCTTAAAAACGACATCAAAGAAGAACTTATCTCATTTTTAAAAGAAAATAAGGGTACTTTCGCGTGGTCGTCAGACGATATGCAAGGGATAAGCATAGATGTCACGTCTCACGAATTGAACATTGACCCATAAAGTAGAAACGCAGAAAACTCGGGCCAGAGAGAGCCAAAGCGGTAAACGACGAAGTCGATAGGCTACTAAAAATCGGATTAATCCGAGAAGTAAAGTACCCAGAATGGCTAGCCAATCCAGTCATCGTAAAGAAGAAAAATGGAAAATGGCGAGTTTGTATCGATTTTACCGATCTAAACAAAGCTTGTCCAAAGGACAACTTCCCGTTACCGCACATCGACCGCCTCGTAGAAGCAACGGCAGGTCATCAACTTCTATCCTTTATAGATGCTTTTTCTGGATATAACCAAATCCTAATGAACCCAGAAGATCAAGAAAAGACCGCGTTCATTACTGACCGAGGAACTTACTGCTATAAAGTAATGCCCTTCGGCCTAGAGAATGTAGGAGCTACTTACCAACGCTTAGTAAACAAAATGTTCGCCAATCAATTGGGCAGAACCATGGAAGTTTACATTGACGACATGTTGGTAAAATCCGCAAAAGAGTACGACCACGTTTCACAATTAAAAGAATGTTTCGCCATTCTCAACGAATACGGGATGAAATTGAACCCCACGAAATGCTCATTTGGCGTCCCATCCGGCAAATTTTTAGGATATTTGGTAACCAAAAGAGGAATTGAAGCGAACCCTAAACAGATCGCCGCTTTCCTCGAAATGCCATCTCCCAAAAACAAGAAGGAATTCCAAAAATTGACCGGGAGAATCGCCGCCCTAAATAGATTCATATCCTGATCAACCGATAAATGCCTTCCCTTTTATCAATTATTAAAAGGAAATCGAGCGTTTGAGTGGAACGAATCATGCGAAATCGCTTTCCAACAGCTTAAAAAATACCTAACCAAACCACCTATACTCGCAAAACCAGTAGAGGGTGAACCTCTATACTTGTACATCGCTATATCGCAAGCTGCGGTAAGCGGAGTACTCGTTAGAGAAGAACGCGGCATACAAAAGCCAATATATTACGTGAGTAAATCTCTAGTGGATGCAAAAATTCGCTATCCAGTGATGGAAAAATTAGCCCTAACGATAATAACGTCCGCTAGAAAGCTGAGATCGTACTTTCAGTCCCACTCGATCATAGTAATGTCGTCACAACCTCTACGAACCATTCTACATAGCCTCAGTCAATCTGGACGCTTAGCCAAATGGGCCATAGAGTTAAGTGAATACGACATAGAATACCGCCCAAAAACCTGTGCCAAAGCACAAGTCTTAGCCGATTTCGTCATCGAATTAATTGCGCACCCGCAAGAAAAAGGAGGCGAAAATGAATTTGGTATTTGGACGCTCCGTGTCGACGGAGCACCCTCGAAACAAGGTTCGGGAATAGGGATCCAACTAACATACCCAACCAATGAAACCATAGAACAATCGTTCAGACTCGATTTCCCGGCATCTAACAACGAAGCTGAATACGAAGCCCCAATAGCCGAACTAAGGCTCGCGATAGGAATCGGAGTCCAATGATTAACAGCATTTAGCGATTCGCAATTGGTCACTAGCCAATTCCATGGCGAATAAGAAACTAGAGACGAGCGAATGGAAGCTTACCTTAAAATAGTATTCCAACTCTTTAGCCAATTCGATAAATTCGAATTGACCAGAATCCCCCGAGGAGAAAATACTTCAGCTGATGCATTAGCCGCACTCGCTTCCACATCAGACCCACTGGTCAAAAGAATCATTCCCATCGAAGGAATAGAAAGACCAAGCATAGAGCCCATACCAAAAGCGGTTGATGTGGACTAAATAGAAACGAATCCAGACAATGCCACCAACCTTCCTCCTTCAACAGAAGAGGCCACGCGTGAGCCAAAAAAACGACTGGAGGAGTCCTATAAAACAGTACATAGAGAACGGAATCACACCACCCCATAAGTGGGAAGCCCGTAAACTCAACGCCCTAAGCGCCAAATACTATATTGTTAACGGCGAATTGTACAAAGCAGCATATCAGGACCATACCTCAAATGCGTCCATGGCAACGAAACTCTTAATCTCATGACCGAAATTCAAAAAGGTTCTTGTGGAAATCACTCAGGAGGAAGGGCATTAGCCATACGAATCAAAAGACAAGGGTACTTTTGGCCAACAATCGTCACCGACTGCATGACTTATTCAAAATGCAAAAGACATGCCCCGATAATCCACCAACCAGCAGAAGAGTTGTCTTTCATCTCAGCTCTATATCCATTTATGAGATGGTCAATGGACATAGTCGGTCCACTCCACGAATCAGGAGTACCAAAAAGGATAAAATTCCTGCTTGCTCTAACCGATTATTTCACCAATTGGATTGAGGCAGTAGGATATCAACAGATAACCCAAATCGAAGTCAAGAACTTCATGTGGAAACATATAATATGTAGCCACGGGTTGCCGTACGAAATCGTCACAGATAACGGATCACAATTTATTTCAAAGGGCTTTGAAAAGTTCTGCGAAACATGGAAAATCCGATTGACAAAATTGACCCCTCGTTACCCTCAGGGAAATGGACAAGCTGAAGCGGCAAATAAATCCATTTTATCTAACCTGAAAAAGCTCCTCGACGCCAAAAAAGGGAAATGGTACGACGAACTCCCAGGAGTACTTTGGGCTTGTCGAACCACTCCCCGAAAAGCTACTGGTTAAACCCCTTTCTCGTTATCTTATGGAATAGAAGCAATGGTACCTGCAGAGATGTCTATTCCAAGCCTTCGGAGGACCATATGTCCAACGAACGAAGAGCTAAATAATGAAATGCTTGTAGATCATCTCGATACAATCGATGAACGCAGAGACCAAACATTCATTAGAATCTAGAATTACCAACAGGCCACCGAACGTTTCTACAACTCTAAAGTAAAACAACGCAGATTCAACGAGGGCGATCTAGTACTAAGAAAAGTACAAAAAAACACGAAAGAGTTTAACGCCGGAAAATTAGGGACCAATTGGGAAGGTCCCTACCGAGTAACCCAAATAATCCGAAATGGCGTATATAAACTCGAAAAACTCAACGGAGTACCAGAACTTCGGTCATGGAATGCCATGAACTTGAAGAAGTATTATCATTAAAGTACTAACAACAATCGAACTACGTAAAGGCTTGATCCCACGACAGGGTACGTAGGCAACTCTACCCAACAGTGCAGCCACCAATCTCTCATCTCAATATCTTGCACATACTACCTATCTACTCTCTTGTACAAATTCGAATTACTAATAAAAATAAAAGTTTCCCACTCAAAAATCCGATTCCACAAAGAGGAGTCCAACTCATATTAATTCGATCCTGAATCTCAAAGCCGAGTTCATCTTGCATCAATTCGATTCTGAAAAGAATCTCAAAGCCGATTTCACCTCACATCAATTCGATTCTGAGAAGAATCTCAAATCCGAGTTCACCTCGCATCAATTCGATTATGAGAAGAATTTCAAAGCCGAGTTTACCTTGCATCAATTCGATTCTAAGAAGAATCTCAAAGCCGAGTTTACCTCGCATCAATTCGATTCCGAGAAGAATCTCAAAGCCGAGTTCACCTCGCATTTATTAACCTAAATCTTTAAGTCTTTCAGTTCGACAATCAAGCAAAATGTCATCAAAAGTTATTCAATTATTCGGATGAAAGCCCTCCCGAGAACCAAAAGTTAACAAAGAGTAACAAATATCCTAATACCAAAAAGGAAAGAGAGAGTAGAAAAACAAAAAAAAAAGAGAAAGAGAAGACGCATTCAAGGAGCCTGCTGGTCTCCTGCCTTAGGAGATTCAGTCCAAAGAGCCTCACCGATCAGTCCGACATTCGTGCCAAAATCATTGCACGACATTGATTGTGCCAGCGCAACTGAATCCTCGGAGACCTCTGGGAGAGCAAGCTTCCCTATAGAGAAATCCGAGACCTGCGTAGCGTTCAGCTTGGCTTCTAACTCCATCTCTTGCTCGTTCAGCAAAATGACCTCGTTATCAAAATCCACAATCTCCTTCTTCATTATCATGTTGAGCAGTTCGAGATTGGCCCCCACTTCTTGAACCTTGATGAGGTTGTCCACTTCGACACCCTTCTTCACGAACTTCTCCTTCGTCACATTGAGGGCTGTTTGATACTTGGATGCAAGCTCCCTCTTTCCGGCTTGAACTGCACGTCTAATATCGGAAGATCGGTCCGCAGTCATCTTCGCTAGTAGGTCCTTCAGCTGAGCAATTTCACTCCGATCGTTCTTCCTACACTCTTTCACTCTATCGAGTTCGCTTTGAACCAGTCGGAGGTCGTCTTTCAGTTTCCTGTCAGAGGCATCAAGTTCGCGGATGTAGCCTCCTCGATCTTTGATCATTATGGCCTGTTTAGAATTCTTCTTCTGAAGATTCTGAAGCTCCGAGGTAAGATCGGCCACAACCTTTTGAACACGCTCGAGTTCGTCAGCCCTAGGAGCATCCCTCAGTTTCTGCTCATAGGAAGCCACCAGTTTGTTCATCGCACCTACCATCTGCAAAATTCAGCTCGTTTCATTAAAAAATTGAGTCTATGATAAAAGAACAAAACAACACGAACTCGAATCATACGTCTCCAATCACTACCAAGGTCTCAATGTACGAGTCCTTCTCGACCATGTTCCTTAACGCAGGAACAGAACACCCGGGACTTTTCATATGCCAAAGGAGTGTAGACATACCTATGGCATCCTTAGTCACAGGTTTGTCGCGGTTATGCTCGAACCTCCAGTGATGGCGATTCAAAACCGCAGCCGCCAAACTCATTGGAGAAGATCGTCGAGGGACGATAGCTCTAGGCTCGACTTCAGAAGTGATCTCGTTATGAGAACGAGTATGCTTCTGAGTGCGTGAGCCCTGCCCATTCGAGCTTCTGAGTACGTGAGCCCTGCCCATTCGAGCTTCCAGATGCGTGATCACGCGAGCTCAAGTCGACGACTGTTGGTGGAGGAATCTCCCTTTCCATCGGAGCTGTTGGCTCACCTCTAGAAGCAGTGCCACCTGGGTTACTTCCAGACGTTGCTGCCCTGAGAACATTGGTAAGAGCAGTGGTCAGATCCCCAGCTCGAACCATATCAGCATTCCCAGTGGGTGTTTTAGCAGCTCTCCGGAAACTCGGCTTTCTAGGCATTCTGGTCGGAGAGTTAGTCGCGGAGTTTATGTCTGGAACGAAGTCGGAACCCGGGGAAGCTGCGAATATCAACAAGTCAATAACAATACCGATTAAAATTTTGATATTATTTTGATTAAACTTACCGACGCGGACTGACGGATACGAGAAGCGAGCTGGAGCTAGGTGTACACCTCGATTACAAGCTCATTGTATTCTGTCAGGAGTAAAAGAAGCCCAGTTCGTTTGGCCACTAAAGTCGATGTACGAGTTCGCGAAATTCAGAATCTGCCTTAGGGCGTTTGGGAATTGCTGCGAAATTAAAAATAAAAAATAAATAGAAAATTTGGTAATCAGCCTCTCATAAAAAAAGGAAAGAAGAAAATCTAATTTCATAAATCGAAGTGAAAATCCTATTATCGAACTAAGGACAAGGCAATTTACCAGCCTCAGTAGCCCAGTTCGTCGACAATCTGTCGAAGTCCTCGTAGGAGCCGAATTAGCCTTAAAGAAAAAGAATTTTTCCCTCCATCTGTCATCTCGATTAGGCAGGTCAGTAATGACCTTGTAGTTCGGTCAAGGCGACAGATAGAAAGAACCTGGAAACTTAACGTTCTTTTTCACATCGCATAAGCCGAAGAAGTCTCCCACAGTGCAATGGAGACCTTCCTCTCGAACTCGTACTAGAATCCCGATGACATGACGAACGAAGTTCGGAGTCATCTGTGGAAACGCGAGTCCGATGCAATAAAGAACGCTAAGGAGGAAATTCGGAATCGGAAAGTATAGTTCGCACCAAGTGAAGTAGGTCACCGAGGCACACTGATAGCCTGGCCTCACCAGCTCGGGGGACTGCGATCCAGAGGGAAGACATAAAGTCACATCCTCAGGAAATTTCTGAGAATGCCTCAAGTCGACAATGTCTTCCGGGACGAGAACCGACGGCTAGTGAGGGCCAAACAATTCCCGACCAGAAGTTCCGGCGACCTGAGAGCTGAAGTGCTTTCTTTCCATGGAAAACAGGGACAAAATAAAAAAAATAACATAAACACGAGGGGCGTAAGGAAAAGAATCGACCCAGAAAAGCCGAAACAACTCGAAAAAGAGGGTCGATAGCTGTTTAACGGTAAAAATTTGAAAAGATCGTAAAAATCAGGAAGAAATCGCAGGAGAAAAACTCGGAAGAAAACCGTAAGAAGAAAGAAGAAGAAGGTGAAAAGGATTTTACCTGGAGAGAGAACTGAGAAGGTACGTGAGGAAGAAGGAGAGTCGTGCAGCCGTATTTAACCGCCTCGAAAAGGGAGAAACTTTTTAGATTCCCCGAAATCGTAGCCGTGGGATCTGATTTGATGGTTAGTGCGAATCTCGAAAAAGCAAATTTAAAATTTAAATCGACTTGGTAGACGAGTGTCGCCTGATCAGTTTGATTAAAACGAACTAATTAGGCTAGGGGGCAACTGTTGGAGATGAGCCTGTCGAACCGGGCCGAGGCGACCTCGTAGGTCCAATTCAAAGGCCCACCGTAGAAGCTCACTTCGAAAAACCAGCTCGACGACGAGGTGAGAAGAGTAAAACGATAAGATAAACGTCGAGAGTGAAATGCGGAGATCGTGAAGAACCGCTGAACGAGAATAAGGGAAGATCGTTGCAATTTCATGTATAAAACAAAAAATAGGCTGAAGAGAAAAGGCCAGCCGCATTCACCATTTGTACTAAAAATCATATAAAATTAAATAAAATCATCGTTTTCTTCATTAGAGAGCTCGAGCTCGATCATTGTCTTTTCAATCTTCACTTAATCAACAACATCAGCAGTGTGGACCTCGTCGTCCACATGGGGCGTAATATTCGATGACGATCTGGTGGGTTTTGGAAAATTGGGTGTTTTGACATGGATAAAATACAGGCTAGTTTAGGGAATAGGGCTTTCGTTGAAAGTGTCACTAGTGGCACTGCTTGAGGGGCAGATCTTGGGGGGAACTCGCACCTGTGATGTTGAGCTTGTTTTAATAAGAGATTCAGCATTTTTCTAATATGCACAAGTTATTCCAAAGTTTGAATGACACGTTTGGGAGCAGATGGGGAATCCAATTCCGGTGGTTGTTGGAGTCTGAGGGAGAGCAGGCGACACTGCTGCCTCTTCATGTATGATTCAGATGTGTGAATTTGATTTTGCACCTACTAGGTGACATAGGTTTGGGAGATCAATCTGTGGGATGCAGGCATCAGAGTTACATGTTCAGATATTCTCGATCCATGTGGGATCTAGTCAAATCTCTAATATACTAAGCACACATATTCATATTTAATATATATTTATAATTAATCCATAAAGAGTAATACATTAAAATAATATATATTTTGAGTTTTTTTTTAAATTTAGTAATTTAAATTTAAAATTTTAAAAATAACACACGTTATTTTTAAAAAAAATACATATTTATCATAAATAAATTATAAATATAATTAAAATATTATATTGAGTTGTTTTTTTCTAACTTAAGATTTATTTTTTATTAAAAAGAAATTTTAAATTATTATAATAATAAATTTATGTTATTTTTATAAATTGGAAATAATAATGTTATATTTGAAATAACAACTTAAAATAGTATTATTTTTGTTATTATCATTATTTAAATAAGAAGAAAAAGGTATTTCGTATTTTTGTGAGTTGGAAAGAAATAATAATACAATTCACAAATTAGCTCATTATTTGTTGGTGTGCGTAACTCTAGTAATTCAGTTTTCATAATTGTTCATATTTCTTATACTAGTCAAATCATATCTAAAGTCAGGATTTGAGATACTATTCACACGTTATCTCTAGATAATAGTCAATCTAGCAATTATCTGACATGTCCCATTATAGGATTCAATTTTGTTTTTTGAATCAACTAAATTAGTTTTGGATTACATCATTTTGCGTCATATCGATCATATTATTTTTCATATTATTTTTCAATAGACCGAATTGATTTCAATTTAAATTGAATAACATGTAATCATATTTTGACACCAACTTAGTATAAAATATAGAAAATATATTTCTAATGTTGGAATTTGGTTTAACATTTAAACGGGAGATTAATTGTAAATCGAGAATTTAAGTGATTTAAATTGTCGGTTAGGTTGATCTCAGTTTAGGGACTTAACCGATTATTGTTCATCGTTTATAAGCTCTGTTTTGTGATGTTTTAAATAGAGGATATAACACTAGGTATAAAAACTGGGTAATACCTAGATAGAGAGGGAGTTGCTTGATGAGATTCAAGAAACGTTTTTCTGGGTAGTTTTTTGTGTTTCTAGTTATGTTGTTGTTGTTTTCGGTGAGTAATCAAGTCGAATTTGAGAGTTGATTGGTTGATGATACGAGTATGGAAAGCATACAAAAAAAGAATTTCATGGATAGGAATGAAACAGTAGAACATGAATAAATTTTTGCACTACCAGCTGAACCATTAACACGAGCAAAGGCTAAAAAACTAAAAGAGACAATCAACAGCGTATTCAACAAACATAATGCACAACAAATTCACTTTGCCTTGAATAGAGAAGTACATAAAAACACTCTGAATTTAGTACAAGCCCAATACAACATACAAATGGATATTTGATCCATTTGTACTCTTTTTCCCTTATCCAAATTTTGTCCCATTGGATTTTCTTGGTATGGTTTTAAATGAGACAAATGAATCATATTACAACTACCCCAATTTGGTGCTTAAATCAAAACCAGTCCACTTCAATCTGGTCCAAATTGGGGTTATCAAAGGGGGAAGGGGAGAAGTGTCTACATTCATAATAAAAAATAAGAGTTAATGTAATCAATGTCTTTGGTTAAGTCTTTCCTTGTAATTTTAACGAATTTAATATTGTAGGCTCCTCCTATAACGCCTCCTAACAATATAAATAGGGCTTTTCTCTTGTAAACTTCATCATTCAACTTTTCAAATAAAACATTTTTTTCTTAAATTTGAGAATGTTTCTCTTCTTAATGTGATTGTTACTGTGTAATATCATTCAATCAATATTTAGTAGTTTTAGTGTGTAATATCTAAGATACTATCTTAGGTAAATCAATAGTCCTTCCGCAGCCACTGTGTGAATCTTCAATCCACAACCTTTGAACATATTGAACTTCGATTCATTCTGTTGCAAAGTCTATCTCAACCGCATTTGAGAGTGCATTCCTTGGGAGGTTTGCATCATTTGGTATCAGAGCATACTTCTGATCGGTTTTTCCTATCCATCATCTCTCTATCTCTTCATTTCCATATACTTAGATTGCATCAGGTTGTGTATCGATTTGCATCAGTTTTCAGAAAAAAACCCATTCATATAATTGCATTGTTGTTTTTATCCAATATTGTAGTTTATCACATCAAAATCGATCCCAACCCATTGTATTATCAGACTAGAAAATAACACACTCCCAACTTTTCATCTTTCATCAAAAAAATTTTTTAGAACAAGTACTCAATGCATTTGTTAAGTGTATTTCTAGCTATGTCAGGAGGAAATCAAACTTCAAAAACACCAAACTTGTTAATGGAAGCTCTAGTAGAGGAAATGAAGAAAGCATTACAAATAGAGCTGGAAGCCATTCACTTGTGACTTGATGATGTTCAGAACAATAATAACCAAGAAAGAAGTCCAAGGAGAACTAGGAACCCCTTTAGACATGGCCAAAATAAAGAAACAGAAACCTTCTGTAGCCGTGACAATGAAGGGAGTACGAGAACCCAATGGAGGCATAAGCGTGCAAGAGAAGAAAGGGGTCATCCTAAGGTCTTAAACTTAACTACATCATTATATGGAAAATATGATCTAGACACTTACCTGGAACGGGAGAAGAAGATCAAACTGGTATTTGATTGTCAAAACTATTCTGAGCTCAACAAGATCCATCCAGCTACTATTGAGTTTTATGATTATGCACTTATCTGGTAGGATCAATTGGTGACTTCGAGAAGACTTAATGGTGAGTATCCAGTAGAAACATGGGCTGAGATAAAATCCAGAATGAGGAAAAGGTTTGTGCTTAACCATTACCACCGCGAACTTCACCAAAAGCTAATGAGACTCAGTCAAAGAAGCCGAAATGTTGAGGACTATTACAAAGAGTTGGAAACCCTCATGATTACGGTAGACATTTCATAAGATAGAGAAGCTCATATGGCAAGATTTTTAGGAGGTCTTAACCATGACATTCATAGTGAAAAATAAGAGTTAATGTAGTCAATGTCTTTGGTCAAGTCTTCCCTTGTAATTTTAACGAATTTAATGTTGTAGGCTCCTCCTATTACGCCTCCTAACAGTATAAATAAGGGCTTTCTCTTATACACTTCATCATTCAACTTTTCAAAACGGTTTTTTCTCTTAAGTTTGAGAGTGTTTCTCTTTTTAATCTGATTATTAGTGTGTAATATCATTCAATGAACATTTAGTAGTTTTAGTGTGTAATATTTAAGCTACTATCTTTTATAAATCAGTAGTACTTCCGCAACTACTATGTGACCCTTCAATCCATAACCTTTGAACAAATTGAATTTTGATTCATTCTATTACAAAACCTATCTCAACTGCATGCAGGAGTGCATTCCTTGGGAGGTTCGCATCACTTGGTATCAGTGCACACTTTTGATCGGTTATCTCTATCCATCATCTATCTATCTCTCTATTTCCATCTGCTTAGATTGCATCAGGTTGTGTATCGATTTGCATCAGTTGATTGATTTGAAAAAAATCCATTCATATAATTGCATTGTTGTTTTTATCCAATATTGCATCAGTTATCACATCAAAATCGACCCCAACCCATTGTATTATCACACTAGAAAATAACACACTCGCAACTATTCATTTTCCATCAAAAAATTTTTTTGAACAA
>JAEVFF010000478.1:29185-55141 GCA_018901945.1 Pugionium dolabratum
TTACAAATAGAGCTGGAAGCCATTCACTTGTGGCTTGATGATGTTCAAAACAATAGTAACCAAGAAGGAAGTCCAAAGAGAACTAGGAACCCCTTTAGCCATGGCCAAAATAAAGAAACAGAAACCTACTATAGTCGTGGCAATGAAGGGAGTAGGAAAACCCAAAGGAGGCCTAGGCATGCAAGAGAAGAAAAGGGTCATCATAAGGTTTTAAACTTAAGATATCATCATTCTATGGCAAAAGTGATATAGATATTTACGTGGAATGGGAGAAGAAGATTGAGCTGGTGTTTGATTGTCAACACTATTCCAAGCTCAACAAGATCCGCCCAGCTGCTACTGAGTTCTATGAGTATGCATTCAGCTAGTGGGATCAATTGGTGACTTCCATAAGACTTAATAGTGAGTATCCAGTAGAAAAATGGACTGAGATGAAATCCATAATGAGGAATGTGCCCAACCATTACCACCGTGAATTTCACCAAAAGCTAAGGAGACTCAATCAAGGAAGCCAAAGTGTTGGGGACTATTCCCAGGAGTTGGAAATTCTCATGATCAGTGAGACATTTCAGAAGATAGAGAAGCTACTATGGCAAGTTTTTTAGGAGGACTTAACCATGACATTCAAGATAGAATGGAGCTGGAACATTATGTGGAGCTAGAGGAAATATTGCCCAAAGCTATACTGGTGGAGCAGCAGCTAAAAAGAAAAAGTTATACTATGCCAAGCTATGGAGCAACTAACAATAAGCCTAGCTACCAAAGGGAAGGAAAGCAAATTGCTAAAGTTGATTCCAAAACTTCAACAACCAATCAAGATGTCAAGGAAAAATCTGAAGCTACTACATCTACGAGAACAAAAGATGTGAAGTCTTTCAAATGCCAAAGAAGAGGACACTATGCGAATGAATGCACCAAAAAGAAGATCATGACTCTATTGGTTAATGGTGAAATAGAATCCGAGGAAAAAGTATTTTCTAATTCTTCAGAGGAGCATCTTGAACCTCCTATGGAGAAAAATTATTGGTAACAAGAAGAACCCTAAGTGTATAAAACAAAACCAAAGAATATGAATAAAGAGAAAACCTGTTTCACTCAAGATCTCATGTCCATGGAAAGGTTTGCATCATCATTATTGATGGAGGCAGCTGCACTAATGTGGCTAGTGAAACTATGGTAAACAAGTTAGTTCTAGAAGTGTTCAAGCACCCAAAGCGTTATAAGCTATGATGGCTTAATGAGTGTGGTGAAATGAAGGTAAGCAGCTAAGTCAAAGTACCTATAACCATTAGCAAGTACCAAAGTGAGATCCTTTGTGATGTTTTACCAATGGAGGTTGGCCACATTCTGCTTGGAAGACTATGACAGTTTGATCGGAAGGTCATTCATGATGGTTACACCAACCAACACTCGTTTGAACACAAAGATAAGAAGGTCACACTTGTTCCTATGACACCATAGGAGGTGTACCAAGATCAGCTTGTGTTGGAGCAAAGGAAAACAACTGGAGTTTCAAAGGAAACCATAAGCACCAAAACTGACAAAGGCTGTGAGAACAAGAACAAGAATCACTCAAGTCTTTTTGTGAGAATTGTTGGAGTTAAGAAGGCTCTCTTCTCACAACAACTTTTTCTTTTGTTTATCTATAAGGAAGCTCTTATGAGATTAACTAACATTGCACCAGTATTACCAAATGAAGTGATTTGTATTTTGTAGGATTATGAAAATGTCTTTCCAGAAGACAATCCAAAGAGGCTACCACCCATCATAGGCATTGAACATTAGATTGATTTTGTACCTGGATCCTCGCTACCAAATAGACCAGCTTATAGAACCAATCCCGTTGAGACTAAGGAGCTACAAAGAAAAGTTTATGAGCTAATTGAGAAGGACTAGATCAGGGAGAGCATGAGTCCTTGTGCTGTGCCAGTTCTACTTGTGCCAAAGAAAGATGGCAGCTGGCGCATATGTGTTGGTTGTAGAGAAATCAACAATATTACGGTAAAGTATCACCATCCAATCTCTAAGTTAGATGACATGTTTGATGAATTAAATGGGTCCAAAATTTTTTCTAAAACAGATCTTAAAAGTGGGTACCATCAAATACGCATGAAGGAAGAGGATGAATAGAAAACTGCATTTAAAACTAAGTATGGATTATATGGATAGTTAGTCATGTCATTTAGGTTAACAAACGCACTTAGTATTTTCATGAGGTTGATGAATCGTGTTATTAGAGCATTCATAAGAGTCTTTTTTGTAGTATACTTTGATGATATCTTAATCTACAACAAGAATCTAAAAGAGCATGCTAGTCATTTGACATTGGTTCTAAATGTTCTTAGAAAAGAAAAACTATATGTCAATATTAAGAAATGCACTTTTTCTACAGATAACATTGCGTTTCTGTATGAACGCAATTTTCTACAATGTGGGCAACTGATAATTGTGAAGAAATTACATATAATAAAATGTAAAATATTGATACAAGAATTTGGGAAAGTGAAACACCCCTTCCCGGACTTCCAGTCCGTAAAGGTTGTCCCCTTTCGGATTCCCAAAGAATCCGAGTTGAAACACCCTACCTGACCATCCTTAGGCTATGGTAAAGGCATTCTGGCTCAGCCCACCTTCTAGCCGAGCTATGAGCATTGGATCTCACATTTCTCTTATTCCCATTTGAGGTTCAACTTTAGAATCTACGACTTAACCTAGCCGTTTTCTAAGATTGAATGCAATAGGCATTATCGTTATGCAGCGGAACCATTTTTATTATTCTCACCTTTCTAGGTTCAAGTCATTCCCTTTACGCAGCGATACACGTAGGAGTCTAGATTCCATCTATCTATAACCGAGTTAGAAGAAGCTCACTACGCACCTTAGCCCATTCGTGTCGTGCACCATCAACAGAATCCACCCAAGGGCTGATTAGGTCGAACCGATCCCTTTGGTACTTAGTCATACAACCAACCATCCCCACAGACCAAGCACACAAAGAGACCGGGCTTTCCCCATTCCCGATTCGTCATTCTCGGACCGGATTTACTTTCGATGTCTTTAGGTTACTCTAACCTTGGCCAAAGGACACACCTGGTCCGGCCAAAGGACGCACTCGTTCTAACACATGGACACACCTGATCTCGCCAATGGACACACCAGATCTCGCCACCGGACACACCCGATCTGGCCAAACGACACACCCATTCTAGCCAAAGGACACACCAGATCTAGCCAAAGGACACACCAGACTTCCAGGTGTAAGGGTCGCCCCAAGTCTGGCCAATGACATTCTCAGTCCGGTCATACGACACATCCGGCCAACCATCCGTCCGGAAGGGATCACCCAATCCCCCGGCAAGCCAATCACTCGGATTGACATACTTGGTTCGGTCGCAGGGAATACCTAGTCGACTATCCAGCCGTGGAAGGGATCACCCATTTCCCATGGCCAGCCGATCAATAGGACATTTCCCCATGTGTGCAAGTGTGTGTGTGTGTGTCTCTATGTGTGTGTGGATATCTGTGTGTATCCCTCTTCGTTTTCTGTCCCCCTTAGACCACGAAATCCCTTCCTATATATAGGAATCTAGAGTCACAATCCATCGGACACAACCATTCATTCGCATCTTTTCTCGTTCAATCTCCACCATCCATTTGGATTGGAGATTGGGTCACATCTCTTGGTGAATGGGCATCTCTCTTCGCCAAGAGACACTCCCTTTCACCCATTGGACATGTCTTTTGGACATGCCAACTACCTCACTGCCACAGGTCGAGCTCTAGCTAGTTTGGTTCACCCAACTAAGTTAAGCTACTTGCCAGCTCACCCAGCTGTCAGCCAACTCGCCCAGCTGTCGGCCAACTCGCCCAGCTGTCAGCCAACTCACCCAGCTGTCGGCCAACTCGCCCAGCTGTCGGCCAACTCGCCCAGCTGTCGGCCAACTCGCCCAGCTGTCGGCCAACTCGCCCAGCTGTCGGCCAACTCGCCCAGCTGTCGGTCAACTCGTCCAGCTCAGTTGAGCTGCCCAGCCGTTTACCCAGCTCAAAGTGTTGCCGAACTTGAGCTACTATGGGCGGCTATAGGTCATCCATGGCCAATATTCTAGGCCATGCCTATATTCCATCCCAATCCAACCATGATTCACCCCTAATGATCCTTATTGAGGATCAGGGGTGTCAAACGGTATCCCATCTGCGGGTCAGGGTTGTTACAATCTCCCCCACTTAATAGGAATTCGTCCTCGAATTCGATGGTTGTGAATATTATTCCATTACCTTAACCACTTCAGAATTCTTGGATTTTTGTTTCCTTTTATTCCCGAGTTTTCAACTCATCCAGTTGTGGTCTTGCAAGACTCACTTCCTGAGTTTCACCTCATCTTATTTTCCTCGGTGCTTATCGTGGCTACATAGGCCTCACACCCTTTCTCTAGCATCCGTTTTTCCTGGAATGCTGAGATGATCAAACTTCTCGAGGTGGGTTGGATCCCTTGGAACTCCAATCTCCCCCCCTTTTTTTCAAACCGAACTCGGCCCCTATGACACTCTAGGGTCGCCTTGTTCATTCTCAGCCAGTCCATACCCAACATTACCTCGTAATTCTTGAGTTGGACGACTACCAAGTCGGCCGGCAAACTGACATTCCCAATCATAACCGGAATGTTCCGCACAATTCCCAGGGAATTCATTATTTGCCCTCCAGCCGCTTGTACTTTAATCATTCCAGAGATGGGTTCTCCTTGAATCCCATTCCCTTAATTAAAACCATTCCGTATTGCACCGGAATCAAATAGGATGTGTTTATCTACACTGCCCGACCTTGGCCCCTTCCTGACCAGATCAATTCATTTTCTGTTGACTCTCTAGGGTAATCTCTCGGTGCAAGACCACGCCTTAGGAACATCCACCGTTCCTAATCGTATTAACCGGTCTCACCATAATTCCCTTTATAGTCTAACACTTTTCCCAGCGGCTTTTCCGTTTACTTTTCCCAACTCCGAATCTGTACCCGTGCCCATACACTTGATCATATGTAGTAGTTCAAGCTTTCGGTAAGTAAATATTGGCTTTATCGACTTGCTTTAGCAAACTTTCTCAGTTCCTAAGCACTAGTACACACTGCCTCAACTTCCGTTCAGCCATGAACTTCCCTACCTTTATCAAGATCTTTGGTACATCATCGAGTTGTTAAACTCATTTGCCACCATTTCCATTAATCGCGATTTAACAATAACCCCGATCTTATAACCGACTTCAACCTATCAATGGTAATGTAACAAAGCCTTCGGTAAGTTTCTTGGTAATCGTACAAGTTTCGGTGAGAACACTCAACTCCCGAGTGACTTATCCCGATCCTACCTCAACTCCCGAACAGCTAAGATTATTACATTGATATGGTATAGTCTTTTTATTTCCTCATATCATAGTCAGCTATGATCATTGTGAAGTCGTTGGACTTTACCGGACTTCACCCTTGTCCTTTCAATCCGAGCCTTGGTCCATACTAGGATCAAGCATGCTCTGATACCACTTGAAACACCCCTTCCCGGACTTCCAGTCCGTAAAGGTTGTCCCCTTTCGGATTCCCAAAGAATCCGAGTTGAAACACCCTACCTGACCATCCTTAGGCTATGGTAAAGGCATTCTGGCTCAGCCCACCTTCTAGCCGAGCTATGAGCATTGGATCTCACATTCCTCTTATTCCCATTTGAGGTTCAACTTTAGAATCTATGACTTTACCTAGCCGTTTTCTAAGATTGAATGCAATAGGCATTATCGTTATGCAGCGGAACCATTTTTATTATTCTCACCTTTCTAGATTCAAGTCATTCCCTTTACGCGGCGATACACTTAGGAGTCTAGATTCCATCTATCTATAACCAAGTTAGAAGAAGCTCACTACGCACCTTAGCCCATTCGTGTCGTGCACCATCAACAGAATCCACCCAAGGGCTGATTAGGTCAAACCGATCCCTTTGGTACTTAGTCATACAACCAACCATCCCCACAGACCAAGCACACAAAGAGACTGGGCTCTCCCCATTCCCGATTCGTCCTTCTCGGACCGGATCTACTTTCGATGTCTTTAGGTTACTCTAACCTTGGCCAAAGGACACACCTGTTCCGGCCAAAGGACACACCTGTTCCGGCCAAAGGACACACTCGTTCTGGCACATGGACACACCTGATCTCGCCAACGGACACACCTGATCTCACCAACGGACACACCCGATTGGCCAAACGACACACCCATTCTAGCCAAAGGACACACCCGATCTAGCCAAAGGACATACCCGATCTAGCCAAAGGACACACCCGACTTCCAGCTGTAAGGGTCGCCCCAAGTCTGGCCAATGACATTCTCAGTCCGGTCATACGACACATCCGGCCAACCATCCGTCCGGAAGGGATCACCCAATCCCCCGGCAAGTCAATCACTCGGATTGACATACTTGGTTCGGTCGCAGGGAATACCTAGTCGACTATCCAGCCGTGGAAGGGATCACCCATTTCCCATGGCCAGCCGATCAATAGGACATTTCCCCATGTGTGCAAGTGTGTGTGTGTGTCTCTATGTGTGTGTGTGTGTCTATGTGTGTGTGGATATCTGTGTGTATCCCTCTGAGTTTTCTATCCCCCTTAGACCACGAAATCCCTTCCTATATATAGGAATCTAGAGTCACAATCCATCGGACACAACCATTCATTTGCATCTTTTCTCGTTCAATCTCCACCACCCATTTGGATTGGAGATTGGGTCACATCTCTTGGTGAATGGGCATCTCTCTTCGCCAAGAGACACTCCCTTTCACCCATTGGACATGTCCTTTGGACATGCCCACTACCTCACTGCCCCAGGTCGAGCTCTAGCTAGTTCAGTTCACCCAACTAAGTTAAGCTACTGGCCAGCTCACCCAGCTGTCAGCCAACTCGCCCAGCTGTCAGCCAACTCGCCTAGCTGTCGGCCAACTCGCCCAGCTGTCGGCCAACTCGCCCAGCTGTCGGCCAACTCGCCCAGCTGTCGGTCAACTCGTCCAGCTCAGTTGAGCTGCCAAGCCACTTACCCAGCTCAAAGTGTTGCCGAACTTGAGCTACTATGGGCGGTTATAGGTCATCTTTGGCCAATATTCTAGGCCATGCCTATATTCCATCCCAATCCGACCAGGATTCACCCCTAATGATCCTTATTGAGGATCAGGGGTGTAAAACGGTATCCCATCTGCGGGTCAGGGTTGTTACAATCTCCNTGGTATTAAGTTGATGAGGAGAAGGTCAAAGCTATTAAGGAATGGCCAAACTCAAAAACAGTAGTAGAAGTGAGAAGTTTCCATGGGCTAGCTGGCTTCTATATACGTTTTGTCAAGGATTTTACCACTATTGCTGCCCCAATTACTGAAGTAATCAAGAAAGACATAGGATTCAAATGGGGAGAAGCTCAAGAAAGCTCATTCCAAGCTTTGAAACAAAAGCTTACACATGCACCTCTTCTATCTTTACTTGATTTTCTTAAAACCTTTCAGATATAATGTGATGCTTCTCGTATAGGTATTAGAGCTGTTTTGATGTAGGATACGAAACATTTAGCCTATTTTATTGAGAAGTTTGGAGGAACCATCCTTAACTATCCAACCTACGACGAAGAATTGTATGCCTTGGTCTGTGCTTTGCAAACTTGGCAACACTACTTGTGGCCTAAGGAGTTCATGATTCACACTGATCATGAGTCACTCAAACACTTAAAAGGCCAACAGAAGTTGAACAAAAGGTATGCACGGTGGGTTGAGTTCATATAAACATTTTAGTATGTCATCAAATACAAACAAGGTAAGGAGAATGTTGTAGCAGATGCATTGTCATGGAGGTATGCCTTAATCTCCACTATTGATGCTAAGTTGTTAGGTTTTGAACAACTTAAAGAGCTATATGAAACTGATCCTGAATTTAAAGACGTATAAATTGCTAGTAGAAAGTTTGCTTCAGGAAAATACTATCGGCATGAAGGATTCCTATTTTGTGATAATAGATTATGTGTGCCTAACTGTTCTATTCGAGACTTGTTAGTTAGGGAGACTCATGGAGGAGGACTGATGGGGCATTTTGGAATTGCCAAAACTCTTAAGGTAATGCAAGATCATTTCCATTGGCCACACATGAAGATAGATGTAGAAAGAATGTGTGCAAGGTGTGCTACATGCACACAGGCGGATAAGTCTAAGGTTCAACCCCACAGTTTTTACACTCCTTTACCCATTCCTACTCATCCATAGATTGAAATATCAATGGATTTTGTAGCTGATTTGCCTAAAACTAAGACAGGAAAGAATTCTATCTTTGTTGTAGTTTATAGATTCTCTAAGATGGCTCATTTTATAGTATGTCACAAGACTGATGATGCATTGCATATAGCCAATATGTTGTTCAAAGAGGTAGTTTGCTTGCATGGAATGCCTAAGACCATAGTTTCTGATAGAGATACTAAGTTCTTGAGTTACTTTTGGAAAACTCTTTGTTCTAAGTTAGGAACTAAGTTGGTACTCTCTACAACATGTCACCCACAAACGGACGGTCAAACTGAAGTAGTTAATAGAACCTTGTCTACTTTATTGCGTGCATTAATCAAACAAAACCTTAGAACATGGGAAGAATATTTACCACATGCTGAATTTGCATACAACTATTCTATATATTCTGCTTCTAAGTATTCTCTTTTTCAAATTGTTTACGGTTTTAATCCTTTATCTCTTTTGGATCTAACCCCTTTGCCTTTAAGTGAAAGAGCTAGTATTGATGGAAAAAGAAAAGCTGAGATTGTTAAATAGATCCATGAGAATGAAAGGAAGAATATTGAGGCCAGAACCCAACAATATGCAAGAAAGGCCAACAAAGGAAGACATGAAATGGTATTTGAGGTGGGAGACCTCGTGTGGGTTCACTTGAGGAAAGAAAGATTTCCAGCTGAAAGTAAATCCAAACTTATGCCCAGAATTGATGGACCTTTCAAGATAGTTAAGAAGATAAGCAACAATGCCTACAAAATTGATCTTCAAGGTAAGTATAATGTGAGTTCAAGCTTTAATGTTTCTGATCTTGTGCATTTCACTATAGATGAAACAGATTTGAGGTCAAATCCTTTTCAAGAGGATGGGGATGATACGAGCATGGAAAGTACACAAAAGGGAAAGCTCATGGTTAGGAATGAACCAGTGGAACATGAAGAAACTCTTGCACTACCAGCTGGACCATTAACCCGAGCATAAGCTAAGAAACTAAAGGAGGCAATCAGCAGCCTATCCAACAAGGAGAATGCACAAAAAATTCCCTTGGACTTGAATGGAGAAGTGCATAAAAGCACTCTAAATTTATTACAAGCCCAAGACAACATACCAATGGGTATGTGATCCATTTGTACTTTTTTCCCTTATCCAAGTTTTGTCCCATTGGGTTTTCTTGGTAATGTTTTTAATGAGACAAATGAATCACACTACAACCAGCCCAATTTGGTGCTTAAAATCAAAAGAGTCCCCTTCCATCTGGTCCAAATTGGCATCATCAAGGTGGGGGGCGGGGACGGGAGGAAAGTGTCTACATTCATAGTCAAAAATAAGAGTTAATGTAGTCAAGGTCTTTGGTCAAGTTTTCCCTTGTAAATTTAACCATTTTAATGATGTATGATCTTCCTATTACGTCTCCTAACAGTATAAGTAGGAGTTTTCTGTTGTAAACTTCATCATTCAACTTTTCAAATAAAAATAACTTCTGTTCTTAAGTTTGAGAGTGATTCTCTTCTTAATCTGATTGTTGGTGTGTAATATCCTTCAGTCAACATTTAGTAGCCTTACTGTGTAATATCTAAGCTACTATCTTAGGTAAATCAGTAGTCCTTCTGCAGCTACTATGTGATCCTTCAATCCACAACCTTTGAACATATTGAATTTCGATTCATTCTGTTGCAAAGTCTATCTCAACCGCATTCATAAGTGCATTCCTTGGGAGGTTCGCATCCGTCGTACTCTGTTTCATCGGATATTAGCGAAATCCAGGAAGAATCCCGACCAGGCATAGGGTGCTATTTATGCACATGAACTGGATAAATCGTGTGTGTTCTTTGCGTATTTTGTTAATGATCGAAGAGTTCTTAAGGTTGTGGCAATTCAAACGAATACTGGGTGATGATTCTTGAAGAAATTAATCCGGTTTAGGTCTAATTTCGTAACAATTGGTATCAGAACCATAACCCAGAGAAAGGTTCGAAAGGAAAATAAGTAGGAGTAGCAGGATGTCTACAACAAAGATGGAGGTTAAAAAATTCGATGGTCTCATCGATTACAACCTGTGGAAAGAAAAAATTATGGCTTAGTTAGAGATTCTTGATCTAATGGAAGCATTGAAGCTTCAAAAAGAAGAACTCGTAAAGCAAGGAGAGACATCAAAGGAGGTAGAGTCTGAAATTAAAGGAATCGACGAAAAAGAATCAATCAAACGACTTGATCCTCTGTTAAGGGAAAAATAGAGAAAGGTTCGGAGCACTATTGTGTTGGTTGTTTCGGATCAAGTCTTGAGGAAGGTAATAAAAGAACCAACCGCTGCTAGAATGTTCAAAGGTATTGATTCCATGTATACGTCGAAATCCTTACCGAATTGAATATTCCCCAAATAACGTTTGTATAGCTATCGTATGAATGAATCTCTCACGGTGGAGAATAATATTGATGAATTTCTTAGGATACTGATCTGGGGAATGTGAGAGTGAATATCTCCGATGAGAACCAAGCAATCTTACTTCTGATGTTGTTACTGAAACAGTTTGACAAGCTTAGAGATACTCTCAGATATGGAAAAGATGCTTTAACTTTGGAAGAGGTGATAAGTGCGATTAACTCAAAGCAATTGGAGTTTGGAGAAGATGGGAAAAAGTCAAAGAATATGGGAGAAGGATTGTACACTAGTGGGAACACAAGAGGAAGATCTCAGAACAAGCAAGCCTATCAAAATCGTTGGAGAGGGAAATCTAAGTCCAAGTCTACTCTAGAGAAAGGAAGGTTACCTGCTGGACGTGTGGAGGAGAAGAGCATTTGAAGAGAAATTGTCCTAACAAAGGGTATCAAAAGGAAAAATATAATAAAGGTCAGAGAATGCAGAGGCATCATCCATTGATGAGGTGAAGCAAACATGGTTGGAATGTTTGATTTCAATGAAATATGGATCCTCGATATTGGGTGTACCTACCACATGACTCCAAGGAAAGGCTGGTTCACGGAACTAAGGGAGTTTGATGCAGGATCTGTAAGGATGGCAAATGAAACAGTGTCATCGATTAAGGGAATTGGGACTATTATGTTGAAGACTGCAGAGGTATCGCTTGTATCTGTAAAAGATGTGAGATATGTACCAACATTCTCTAGGAATCTTCTGTTTTTAGAAATTTTTGAGGCTCAAGTCTGTAATTTCTCCTTAGAAAATAGAACTTTGAGAGTAAGAAAGGGATGCATAACCGTGTTGAAAGCAGAAAGACATGGACAACTGTATTTTTGACAAGGAAAAGGGTATGTGGGAGAAGTAAATGCTATAACCAGAGAAGATGAGACACACATGTGGCACAGTAAAATAGGACATGTAAGTCAGAAGGGGGTCTAAATGTGTTACTTAAAGAAGGATACTTGGATGGCAATAAGGTTTCCAATCTTCAATTATGTGAAAATTGTGTTTTTGGTAAAGTACACAAGGTGAGCTTCATCACTAAGAAACACATCACGAAGGATCGTTTGGAGTATATCCACGCTGATCTTTAGGGCTCACAGAATACACCACCATCATTAAGTAAGTGCCATTACTTTCTAAGTTTAATAGATGACTATACTAAGAAAGTATGGGCATATTTTCTGAAAACAAAGGATCAAGTTTTCAAAAAATTTGTTGAATGGAGAACAGTATTTGAAAAACAGAAATTCATAAGGTGAAAAATCTCATAACAGATAATGTTCTAGAATTTTGTAACCAAGAATTTGACAGATTGTGCATTGAATTTGGATTGTTAGACATAAGACAGTGCCATACACTCCAAAAAAAATGGAGTTGTGAAGAGAATGAACAGAACTGTAACACCCGTCTCCATAATACATGACATGTGTTATCGTCTCGTACTTAACTTATAATTCATTTGAAACCTCATATAAAGTATAGGTAATAATTCTTTTTATTAAAAGAGTTCTCTCAATCCAACTATAATATTATTAAAAAAAACATAAGGTAATAACTAAAAGAAATCCAACGGTATTCAAGATTCAAAATAAAATATATAAATAATATTTAAAATTCCCAAACGTAGCACCACCCCGAGTCACGACATCACTACTGCTCGAACTCACCTGCATCCAAAAGGAGGCTTGAGTAACAGGATTACTCAGTGAAGCAATCACGCCTACCCACATATTCCCATTATACAAGTATGTATATAATCTTGATAATTACTTTATTTAGCAAAGAAAACTAGCATGATTGATTCCACAAAAAGTTGACACAAATACTACCAAGATATATGTATTTAAAACGTGTTTTCCTAAGCCACAACCATTCTTCCTCATCCCTAACCACGTCGGTTTAAGGATTTGGAACCCCCAAAGCCACGTCGGCTTTCCACCACGGCCACGTCGGCCTATTTGCTCACGTCGAGCTCCCATCACGTCGACGGTTGTTTCCGGCCTGCCAGCCGTTAATGAACTACGACTCAACACCGCTGTTGTCGTAGCCCAACACTCATCAACGCAGTTGAACCAACTAACGTTGCTCCAATAAACCATACCCGCGTTATGTGAATATCACATTCACCAGAACTTATTCCCACATTATCAATTCAGCCATTATACTTACTTATACTAAATGTTTAATATTTATCTAATAATTATATTAATTTACCCCAGTTAATTAATTGATTATGGTTCATTTTATTATACCATAATCCACCATAATTAATTTAATATCCTTAACCAGTAAACCAACACATAACAATTTATCTCTCTTAATAATTAGGTCAACATGATAATTTCCCTTAAAATAATAAATTAACCAAAATTCCTACTATTTTCTCCCACCACACCACACAAGTACACCACCGCATTCCTATTCTTTTTTTTTAATATTTATTTATTTATTATCTAATAAATCCCTAATAGGTTTAACTCCTTTTTTCTGATAAAAACACCATTAATCATTTTGCAACAATGAACTAAAACCCTAATAGCACAACTGGTTTCAACCTCTAATTTTCTTCCTAAACGAAGCACTCATCAAAATACATATACATAATTGTATAATGAAAATCATAGATCATGTCTCACCTCACTGCAAAACCTGGGTTAATGGAATGTTGGAATCGTCTGTCGTGCGTAGATTTCTCTTCCTCCGACGATGGTACACACGAACACCTGGGCTCTCCAACGCTGAACTTTCCACTCCTCTGCTCTGTCGAAATCTCTCTCTTTCTTTTTGTTTTTGTTTCTGATGTGCGGCTGCCTCTAATCCCCTTTGACGATGTCTTATATAGCCATTAGGGTTAATTAGGGTTTCAGGAGAATTGTCCGTTATACCCTCACTTCTATTGATGTGGACCTCTTGGTTTAAATTTAGGCCCAATATGTTACAATTCTCCCCCACCACAGAAGAATTCGTCCCTGAATTTGATGGTTCCACCACACTCTCGTTGTGGTCCTTAAAAAGACCAGGGTAATCAATTCTCATGTGATGTTCAGACTCCCACGTCTCTTCTTCAATTCTGTCTCTTTCCCAACGAACACACACTGATTTAACATTTTTCCCTTGCATATCAATATTTCATTGTCCAGTGATTTTTACCGGTTTACTAAGAATTGTCAAGTTTTCTTCCAAATCCTCTGGGGTTGCTGCATAATGAGTTGGGGTTCTTTGACAACTTTTCGGAGGACTGATACATGGAACACATTATGAAACGCTGCTAACTCCTTTGGTAATCTCAATCTATATGCAACTGTACCAATCCTTTCAGTAATTAGATAAGGCCCCATAAAACGTGGTTTGAGTTTTCCCAACTTCTTGTTCTTATCTGCTCCTCTGAATACCCTCATTTTCAAATACACCTCGTCTCCCACACTAAACTCCAATTCCCTTCTCCCTTTATCAGCGTAACTCTTCTGACGATCGTGAGCCTCCTTTAGTCTAGCACGAAGAATTTCCACTTGATCCACTGTCTCTTGAACCAACTCAGGTTCCAAGTCTCTACGCTCTCCCACTTCTGTCCAGCAAAGTGGTGTCCGACAAGGCCGCCCATACAAAGCCTCATATGGTGACATCTTTATGCTACTATGATAGCTATTGTTGTATGCGAACTCTGCTAACGGTAAATATCTCTCCCAACGACCTCCCCAATCCAACATACACGCTCGTAACATATCCTCAAGGGTTTGAATTGTTCTTTCCGACTGTCCATCTGTCTGTGGGTGATATGCGGTACTCAGATGCACTTTTGTCCCAAGTGCCTTTTGGAATGCCTGCCAAAATATTGAGGTAAATTTTGGGTCTCGGTCTGAAACAATGCTCACTGGAACCCCATGCAGCCTAACAATCACTTCCACATATACTCTTGCTAAGTGGTCCACGTTGTCTGTCTTCCTGATCGCTAAGAAATGAGCTGACTTCGTAAGTCGATCAACAATTACCCAAACCGTATCCAGTTTACTAATTGTCTTTGGGAGCCCTGTCACAAAATCCATAGTGATCATATCCCATTTCCATTAAGGCAACGGTAGACTTTGCAATAACCCACCAGGTACTCTACGTTCTGCCTTTATTAGTTGGCACGTAGGGCATCTCGCTACCCATTCTGCGCTATCCCGTTTTATACCATTCCAATGATAATAACGTTTTAGATCTCGATATAGCTTTGTCGCCCCCGGATAGATTGCAAAACGTGAGTGGTGTGCCTGCGATAAGATCTCATCCTTTAATTCCTTAACATTGGGTACACAAACCCGATTCCTATACAAGTAGGTTCCGTTGTCTGCGGTATGGTATCCTTCCACATTATTATCCACAGCCTTTCTGAGTGTATTGTCTACCTTTTGAGCCTCACATATTTTCCAAAGTAAGTCTGCCCGGTTTATGGCTTCCAATCGTATGGCATCTTTCGTAACCGTAGTAGCACACAAGCTTAATTTTTCCAAGGAAGCCACTAACTCCTCTGCTTCTCGTTCTTTTGATATGTCATTTCTCCTTCTACTTAATGCATCTGCTACCATGTTAGCCTTTCCAGGGTGGTATGCGATTTCTAAGTCATAATCTGCTAGTAGTTCCATCCATCTCCTCTTTCTCAGATTAAGATCTGGTTGCGTAAATATATATTTTAAACTCTTATGATCAGTAAAAACTTGGACTTTTTCCCCATATAAATACGCACGCCAAATTTTTAAAGCAAAACAACTGCTGCCAATTCTAAATCATGGATGGGATAATTTGTCTCATGTTTTCTCAACTGTCTAGACGCATAGGCAATTACTCGTTCTTGCTGCATCAGCACACAACCCAGTCCTGACCCAGATGCGTCAGTGTATACCAAAAATGGTACCCCAGTCCTTGGTAAAACCAATATTGGAGTCTTAGTCAAATGCCCTTTCAACCTTTTAAAGCTCTCTTCACACTCTTTGGTCCAATTAAATTTCACATCCTTTCCCGTAAGTTGAGTCATAGGCTTGGCTATACTCGCAAATCCTTCAACGAATTTTCAATAGTAACCCGCTAGGCCCAAAAAACTATGGACCTCTGTTGCGTTTCTAGGTGTCGTCCATCCTATAATTGTTGCAATTTTTTCCGGATCCACTGATACTCCAGCTTCAGACACAACGTGACCTAGAAAGCCAATCTTCCTCTGCCAGAAACTACATTTGCTCAACTTAGCATATAACTTGTATTCTCGCAACTTTTCTAGTACCATCCTTAAGTGTTCCATATGTTCCTCCCGACTCTTAGAATAAATTAGGATGTCGTCAGTGAACACAATAACAAATTTGTCCAAATACTCCCGAAACACATTGTTCATGAGCTTCATAAAAGCAGCTGGTGCATTAGTCAAACCAAATGGCATTATCACAAATTCGTAGTGACCATAGCGTGTCCTAAAAGTTGTCTTCCTTATATCCTCTTCAGCAATCGTAATCTGGTGGTAACCTGACGTTAGATCGATCTTAAAGAACCATGAAGCTCCTTCTAATTGGTCCAATAGCTCGTCAATTCGTGGTAATGGGTACTTATTTTTGATGGTCACTTTATTCAATCCATGATAGTCAATGCAAAGTCTAAAACTTCCATCTTTCTTTTTCACAAACAATACAGGTGCCCCCCACGGCGAACTACTAGGTCTTATAAATCCTTTACTGGTTAAATCTTATAATTGCTTCTTTAGCTCAGCCATTTCTGCAGGGGCTAACCGGTATGGTGGCTTAGACACGGGAGTGGTTCCAGGCTCTAAATCGATGGTAAGATCGTCACCTCTTGATGGTGGAACCCCCTTTAATGGTTCAAATACATCCTCGTATGTTGCTGCTACTGGGATACCACTTAGCTCAAATTCTTCTAATTTTCTTTCAATCGTGATCGTTGCCAAGTAAGCCTCATTCCCTCTATTGATAAGCCCTTCTTCCTAAATCATAGAAACTATGGGAATTCCACATTGCACTTGAACCCCTTGAAACGTCAATCTTCCTTTAGCACTAGCAAAGGTAACGCGTGCACGTCGACAATCCAACATAGCTTGATGGCGTGTAAGCCAATCCATACCCAATATTACTTCATAACGTTTTAACTTCATCTCTACAAGGTCTCCCAGTAATTTCACTCCTTCCAAGATTACAGGGACCTCCTTGTAAGTCCCTAGTGATTCTACCACTTCTGCCCCCGCTGTTTCAACCCTTCTTGCTTTTCTAGAAAACTCTCCTTTAAAACCCCAACACTTTGCGAATTCAAGACTAACAAAACTATGTGTTGCTCCGGAGTCAAACAAGGTATGAGCGATCGCTTCTCCGACCGAAATCGAGCCTACATGGTTTATTTTTCTAAGAAACAGTACCAATGAAGTATAGAAAACCAAATAATCCACGTGCGTCTAAGTAAAAATAACAGGCAAAGATTCTAAACATAGCTGCGATCGGTTCGGCGCCCTCCTCGACATCTACTGCAAACACCTGAGGTTCCACAGCCTGTCTTTTTGGGGGTGGTGGTGGCATACGCTCCCTCGCCCTATCTCTGTCCCCTAGCTGCCTTGTTGGACAGTTTTTTGAGATATGTCCTGGTAGCTTACAATTGTAACAGAGATCATCTCCACTTGGACAATGCATCTTGGTATGTCCGGTCTGACCGCACCTAAAACAAGTGAGCACTCCTCTAACCTGCATCGGGCACATATTCTGATTATATGTGGTACGTCTCTGCGGCTCGGTCAGTTTTCCCACCCTTGCTTGGGCCGCTTTTGCTTGTTTGGTTTCTGCCTCAATGCCCTGTTCCACTAAAGATGCTGTTTCCACTAAATCGACCATGCTATTGTATTTCCGCACCATGCAACGATTTCTCACCTCTAACCTCAAACCTCTTTGAAACTTGAGAATCATGTCATATTCACTTGTTCCTCTTCCTGCGAACCTCCTAAGTAGACGAAACTCTAGATCATACTCCCGAACTGACTTAGCCCCTTGTCGAAGGTCGGCAAACAATCCGACCATTTTGTCTAAAACCTCTTGTGGAAAGTATTTCCGTGCAAATTCCTCCTTAAAGTCGTGCCAGTTCATCAAGTGGTTTGCATGAGTGTTAGCGACCACACCATCCCACCAAATTTGTGCTTCATCCCTTAGGTATTGAATCGCCAATTGCTTCCTAAATTCAATTGGACACATGATTGTCTCGTAGTTCCTCTCTAACATCCTCATCCAATTGTCTGCTGCAATTGGGTCGATCCCTCCACTAAACATCTCCATGTTCAAACTCCTTAACATCTTCAAAGCATCCCAATACGTGGGCCCCTGGTCCCGTACGGATACCCTTTGCATTAGAGGGGACGGTGGTGGGTATTGAGGTGCCACAAACTCTTGAACAGGAGGTTCGGGTGCAGCGAACTCCGGAGCTGCCTGCTCAGGCACTGCAACCCGTGGTATCTGATTTGCTGCAGGAATTTGCTGCAACAAAGGTGCTAACACCTCACGCATACTTTGCATCATAGCTGCACTGAGTGCCGTATAATCCACCACGGGAGCAACAACAGCTGGTTGCTGAACTGGGGCAACACCTTCCTGCTCCAACGATTGGTCACTATGGTTGCGCTCACGATCTCCACTACGCAGACCAGCCCTACGATTAACTTTCCTTGGCGGCATACTGATACAAGCCTTGATTCAAGGATGTATGCGCGTGGGCTGTTTGTAGAAGATTAGGTGAGAAACTCAACCTTAGGCTTCTGGATGGGGGTTTTCTGGTTGGTATTCGATGGAAGGGTGAAGTGAACCACACGAGGGGTGATGAACCTCGTGATAAATCACAAACTTAGAGCTAGGAGGGCTGGCCTCAACTAGGTTCTAAGCGCACAAGTCTCTCTTGAGAGAAAGCTCGTAGGGAAAAAGTTCTACTTTATTAATAATCAAAAAAAGGTTGTCGAACTACATGCTGGAAGGAGCCTTATTAATATGCTCGACAGCTTGACCTTCTAGGGTCGACACAAATAAAGAAAAATGGAAAGTTTACAAAGGTGCACAAAAGGAAAAGATACAAAAGTGCATAATCGAAAAAAAAGGACCTATTCCTAAAATGTCTTTGACTCAAAAATGTAAACAACTAGATCCTACCCCGCAAAACAGAAAGAGGCAAATATATTCGAATGTAAACTTACCTTATCTTACCTCATGGCCAAGAAATGGAAAGTGGCCGTCCTTGTGGCATGCACGCACCTTGCTCCTAGTCTTCGACTTGGAGTAGGGTTACAAGTCTCTGGGCCTTGACCTCTCTTGCCACTAAAGCCCAAGTCTCTGATGTCCCTTGTGTTGTTGAGAAGCTACTGGACTCTTCCTTGTATTTTAGGCCCATTGTCCTTAGTCGATCTTCTTCTAGAAGATTGTTGACCCATAGGCTGAATTTGTGGAAGAGCACCCTTGATCTGCTTCTTGTTATTGCTCCTTGAGGTACTATTGGTGTTGAGACATCCTCTAAGTGCATGTCCTGGAGCTGGTAGCTCATTTGGTCCGAGTCCTCTTGTGTAGAAGTGGAAGTGTGCGTGTACTCGGCTGGATGGCCTGTACCGGCTGGATTGTGCGCGGTACTGCCGGAATGACTTCAGGACCGGCCAAGTTGATCCCGGAGTCGGCGGTGTCATCAGGGGGACCGGCGGTGTCATTCACGTCCCCACCAAGTGTGCCGGAAGCTTGGGCCTCTCCGCCGGTGATGTTGACCGGTCTGGTCCTATAGGTCGAGGGTCCGGCGGTACTGTCCGGTCTGGCAGGCGCGCCAGATGGTCNTAGTCGATCTTCTTCTAGAAGCTTGTTGACCCATAGGCTGAATTTGTGGAAGAGCACCCTTGATCTGCTTCTTGTTATTGCTCCTTGAGGTACTACTGGTGTTGAGACATCCTCTAAGTGCATGTCCTGGAGCTGGTAGCTCATTTGGTCCGAGTCCTCTTGTGTAGAAGTGGAAATGCGTGTGTACTCCGCTGGATGGCCTGTACCGGATGGGTTGTGTGCGGTACTGGCCGGAATGGCTTCAGGACCGGCCAAGTTGATCCCGGAGTCGGCGGTGTCATCAGAGGGACCGGCGGTGTCATTCACGTCCCCACCAAGTGTGCCGGGAGCTTGGGCCTCTCCGCCGGCGATGTTGACCGGTCTGGTCCTATAGGTCGGGGGTCCGGCGGTACTGTCTGGTCCGGCAGGCGCGCCAGCTGGTCCTGCTGCCTCGGGCAATCGGATGTACGACCTGATGTCCTCATCATTCCCTCCCTCTTCAGTAGGTTTTGCCCTCAAAACTGGATCATCTGCATGGAAAGGGGCCAAGTCAGTGACATTAAACGTATTGGACACATTAAACTCACCTGGAAGCTCGATCCGGTAGGCGTTGTTGTTGATCCTCTCGAGCACTCTGAATGGTCCATATCCTCTTGGTGCTAGCTTGGAACTCCTTAGGTTTGGGAACCTCTCCTGCCGTAGGTGTAGCCACACCCAATCGCCTGGTTGAAAGATCACCTCCTTTCTCCCTTTGTTGGCATGAGTCACGTACTGTCCAGTCCTCTTCTCCAAGTTCTCTGCTACCTTCTGGTGTAACCTCCTTATGAACTCTGCTTTGGATGCTCCGTTGAGGTTGGTCATCTCAGCTGTGGCAGTGGTGTTTGCTCCAATGGGGTGAGAGGGTTGAAGCCGTATACCACTTCAAATGGGGTCTTCTTGGTTGCTGAGTGCACGGCTCGGTTGTAGGCGAAATCAATGAATGGCAGGCACTCCACCCAAGTCTTTAGGTTCTTCCCTAGTGTTGTTCTGAGAAGAGTTGATAGGGTCCTGTTGACAACTTCATTTTGGCCATCGGTTTGAGGATGGCAAGTGGTTGAGAAGAGTAGCTTCGTGCCTAGCTTTCTCCAAAGGGTCCTCCAGAAATGGCTGAGGAACTTGGTGTCCCTGTCTGATACGATAGTCCTTGGCACTCCATGAAGCCGTACAATCTCCCTGAAGAACAGCTCAGCTGTTTGTGTGGCATCATTGACATTGGCACATGGAATGAAGTGTGCCATCTTGGAAAATCTGTCCACCACTACAAAGATTGCATCTTTGTGGTTGATCTTGGGCAGACCTAGAACAAAGTCCATTGAGATGTCCACCCATGGATGTGTAGGTATGGGCAGTGGAGATACAACCCGTGAGGTTGCACTCGGGACTTTGCCTTCTTGCAAGTGGTGCATCTTGCACAATGAGCTTCTACTGTCCTCTTGATGTGTGGCCAGTAGAAGTGCTCCTTGACCACTGCTAGGGTCTTGTCGACACCAAAGTGGCCCATGAGTCCTCCTCCATGAGCTTCTCGGATGATAAGCTCCCTTAGTGACCCTTGTGGTATGCACAGCCTTCTTTCTCGGAACAAAAATCCCTCATGGATGTAGAATTTGCCATGACTCCCAGTGCTACACTCCTTGTAGCTCTCAGCAAGGTCAGGATCATCCTTGTATAGATCCTTGATGTGCTCGAATCCTAGGACCTTTGCCTCCATGGTTGATATCAAGGCAAGCCTCCTTGATAGTGCATCGGCTACCACATTGTCTTTGCCCTTCTTGTACTTGATGATGTACGGGAAGGTTTCTATGAACTCCATCCACCTGGCATGTCTCCTCTTGAGATTGGTTTGCCCTCTGAGGTGTTTGAGAGTCTCATGATCAGTGTGGATCACAAACTCCTTGGACAGCAAGTAATGCTGCCAAGTCTCCAATGCTCGGACAAGGGCATAAAGCTCCTTGTCATAAGTGGGGTAGTTCAGTGAGGCACCACCTAGCTTCTCACTGAAGTATGCCACTGGTCTCCCTCCTTGGGTTAGCACTGCTCCTATGCCTATTCCAGAGGCATCACACTCCACTTCAAACGTCTTGTTGAAGTCGGGAAGGACTAGCACTGGTGCGTGTGTAAGGCTGTCCTTCAAGGCCTGGAATGCCTTCTCCTGAGCTTCTCCCCAGCTGAATCCCACGTTCTTCTTCACTACTGCCGTCAGTGGGGAGGCAATACTGCTGAAGTTGGGCACGAATCTCCTATAGAAGCTGGCCAGTCCGTGGAAGCTCCTTACTTGGCTGATGTTCCCTGGTGTTGGCCATTCTTGTATGGCTCGAATCTTCTCCTCATCAACCTGTAGGCCCTGTGAACTCACAACAAAACCTAAAAAGACAAGCTTATCAGTACAAAAGGTGCACTTCTTGAGATTGGCATAAAGCTCTTCTTGTCGAAGGGTTTTAAGGACCATCTCAAGATGTGTGAGGTGTTCCCGTAGGCACTTACTATAAACAGGTATGTCATCAAAATAAACTACCACAAACTTACTGATGTACGCCCTAAAAACTTGGTTCATAAGGCGCATGAAGGTGCTTGGGGCATTAGTCAAGCCAAATGGCATGACTGTCCACTCGTAGAGCCCTTGCTTTGTCTTGAAGGCAGTCTTCCATTCATCGCCCTCCTTCATCCTTACCTGGTGGTATCCACTCTTGAGGTCTATCTTGGAGAAGACCGTGGCTCCACTTAGTTCATCTAGCATGTCATCCAGTCGTGGTATTGGGTGCCTATATTGACTGTGATGTTGTTGATGGCTCGGCAGTCCACACACATGCGCCAAGTCCCATCCTTCTTGGGCACTAGCAGCACTGGTACAGCACATGGACTGAGGCTCTCTCGAACATATCCCTTCTCCAGGAGCTCCTTGACTTGCTTCTCAAGCTCCTTGGACTCCTCGGGACTCATCCGGTAGGCTGGCCGGTTGGGCAGGGCTGCTCCGGGCACTAGATCAATCTGGTGTTCTATGCCACGTAAAGAAGGCAAGCCTGCTGGTATCTCCTCTGGAAACACATCCTGGAATTTGTTGAGGAGTGTTGCTACTTCATGAGGTAGCTCTACCTGTCCCTGTTCTATGCTCAACACTTCCTTGAAAACCATTAGTAACAAAAAATCCTTCGAGGCTAAAGCTCTCCGGACATGACTAGGTTGAATAAGAAAATTAGACTTGACAATTTTCTTTTCCTTACTCATTTGTAGTTGTAGCTCATGTACTTGGGCAGGTGTGAGAGGAGCTAGGCTGACCTTTCTCTTGTCATGCACGAAGGTGTAGAGATTGGTCCTGCCATCATGCCTGTACCATATGATGTAAGATTGAATATCAATCTCACAAGCGGTACGGCCGTGACTCGCAAGACCGAGAATCTCTCTTGGCTTAAGCGGGCAAGGGAACTAAAAGGAGGGGGTTTTGATCGAAGCACACGATCAAAGGTGAACCAAGGGAGTTTGAATCTCTCAAACTAACCTGGCCGTGGCTTCAATAGAAAGGAAGTGAATCACACACTTAGTTTCTAAAGAATAAGAACAAGTTCAAAGACAAGGCTTTGAAGAAAATACTTTGTATTCAACTTTTATTTCAATGGTTGTCTATCTTTACGATGAGGTCGTGCTGAGCTTATATAGTGCTCCTAGCAATGGTCCTAAACCTAAAAAAGAAGAAAAGGAAATCATACATTTAAAATATATGGCTGTTGGCCATTAATGTCTAGTTTGGCCAACAAGGAAAGTGTATATGCTTGTATCTTGAAAGCTTTGGGGCGAATGTAATGTGTCTAGGTACATCCTGGATGCTTTGGAAAGTCTTCAATACGTGCCCAAGTTGCAAGGAATAGAGATATTGCAATCTGAACACATTAAGTGCACTTCGGTCTATATATGGCAAGTCTTGGAGGAAAGGGATTCGCCTGATCCTCTGGTGGCTGGTGCATGGTAGGTTTATTTTGGGCTTCCTTAAGGCCTAAATAATATCTCCTGGACGCCATGTTTTGGTTTGCAAGTGATTAAACCAGTTGGCCATCTCACTTGCCATAAACGGCTCCAATCGGTTCATTTCAAGGCACAGATGGACCCGTCTGGTCCAAGGCGTGTTTGAGCTTCTAGAAGTGCTTAAGGGAGCTCCTAGAAGTACCAAAAAGTCTCCTGGTCTCCAAAGAAACGTTTGGAGACTTTCATATAAGGAAAGTTCCAAATATGGTAAGTTTCGAAAACTCCAATTTGATGTATGGTGCATGACTTGATCTGGCCTTGTTTTGGATGAGCTGGATGTCGCCGCGCGTCCTCTGTGAGTCAGGATTATAGGACAGGTTTGTTCTTGGCTGGCCGCTTCTTGGTTAAGCTTGGATTCATGAAGATACACCCATGTATCCTTTTGCGCGTATTTGGCCGCCTTTGTGTTCCTTGGGCCGGCCGGGCCGGGCAGTTGGCCGGGGTTTGGGCTGATGACCTTATCATACCCTCCTTCTTCGAAATGTTTTGTCCTCAAAACAGTTTGGCCTGCACATAGAGAAGGCAAGTTAATACCTTGATTTACTTGTGGGTTTAGGGCAGTACCTTGGTTTATGGCCCTTATATGGTTCGGATGTGGCCACGGTGCATCTGGCGGTTGCTCCCTGATAAGAAAGGAAGAAATTACTCCTTTCCATTGCAGCTGGTTGCTTTGCTTTGCCTCCAAGGTGTTGGGTTCTCCATGGTCTTCTCTTGATTCTGAACATCGGTTTAATGTAGGAGGTGGGTCTTCTTGATCTTTGTTGAATCCTTGCTTTGTTACACCTGTTTCAACAACTTTTGGCAAAGACAAGTGCATGATGCTAGTACTGGAAATTTCAAATTGAAGCTCCTTCATTGCCTTAACACTTTTAGGCTTAATATTTTCGAGTTCTACTTGTAAGCTTGTTATTAGTTGTCCAGTTGGGCATGTCTTAGCAAAGTGTCCTCTTTCTTGACATCTATAGCATATAATTTCATCTGTTTTCACATTGTTAGAGGACTTACCTGGCGTTTCCTTGACGTATATTCCAAGCAATGGCTTTGATGGTTTCATGTGTGCTATGGCTTGAGGCTTTTGAACTTGCTGGTCAATTTTTGGTTTGACCATCGGCTTAGCTACCTTTGGTCCTTCTAAGGTGTTTGAAAACACGTTGTTCTGCTCAGAGCAGTAGGCAAGCTTGGGCTTATGAAAGGGCTGCATGTTTGGTGTAGACATCTCACTCCTTGATGTTGTTGGGTGCATAAGTTGTGTGGTGATGTTTCTGCGTGTTTCTTGCTTTTTCACAAACTCCCTATACATTCGTGCCTTAAGATCTCCCCAATCAAGGACTGGTTTGGTGTAGAAGGTCCGTGCATTTTCCTTCAACCACCAATTGTAGGCATCTCCAACAAGCATATCGACGGCATATGAAAGCTTCTCCTCTTTGGGGATGTTGTTTGAGCGCAGCCATTGTTTCATGTTGGTTTCCCATCGGAGGTATTCATCTGGGTCCTTGTTGTACCCTGAAAAGGTTAGAGATTTGGAATTGTAAATATATACCTTACTGGTCTGATTCCTTGATCTAGTTGGAGTGGTGTAGGTTGGCACTTGGCTTGACACAACAAAATGGCAAGGTGTAATTTTCTTTGGCCAGCTTCTGTCAATTGAATAGTATTCTGGTGGCTCTGGTTTGAGTTCTTCAACTTCTGTTTCATTGTCAAAATGATACTCTGGATAGTCTTCATGCCATGTATCATATCCATTAGAATATTCTACGTCAGACAAGTCTTGGTCATAGTCCAGTGGTTCTGGTTCAAGGTTTTCTCCATCTGATTTTTCCCTAAAATCAGTCTTCAAATAGTATTGATTCCATGACTCTTCTGCATAGTCACACTCGCTGGTGCTTTGGCATTGATCATAGTCGTTGTCTAGACTACAATCAGTTTGTTGTATGGTCATGGCGTCTTCTTCTTCATCATAGTTCTCCATCATTAAATTGTGTACCTTGCACGACACTATGAAGATATATCAGGCCCAAATCAACAAATAAGGAAACTACACTCTAGTGAATATATCATATAAACACATAAGTAGTAGTAAAAGGAAAATCGATACAAGTAAATATCTTGAGGTTTTTGTTTTTGTTTCTTTTGAAAACTAACTTTAATGCATAAAAGACAATATTTTTTTGGTTTTTGATATTTAAATTAATTTAGGACGAAAAAACAATATTCAATGAATCTTTTTTTTTAACTTTACTAATAACTAAATTCGAAAATAACAAAATGAGTGATGCTTATGTTTTTGGTTTTTTTGCTTATGATGAATGAAATTAAGTAAACATGAAATACAATTTTTTGAGTTGGTTTTAGATTTATATGAAGAGCAAACAAAAAAACAACAAGAAACAATGCAAATGAAGAATAA
>JAEVFF010000478.1:55500-68530 GCA_018901945.1 Pugionium dolabratum
AAAAGAGAAAAGGAAATCATATATTTAAAATATATGGTTGCTGGCCATTAATGTCTAGTTTGGCCAACAAGGAAAGTGTATATGCTTGTATCTTGAGAGCTTTGGGGCGAATGTAATGTGTCTAGGTACATCCTGGATGCTTTGGAAAGTCTTCAATTCATGCCCAGGTTGCAAGGAATAGAGATATTGCAATCTGAACACATTAAGTGCACTTCGGTCCATATATGGCAAGTCTTGGAGGAAAGGGATTCGCCTAATCCTCTGGTGGCTGGTGCATGGTAGGTTTATTTTGGGCTTCCTTAGGGCCTTAATAATATCTCCTGGACGCCATGTTTTGGTTTGCAAATGATTAAACCAGTTGGCCATCTCACTTGCCATAAACGGCTCCAATCGGTTCATTTGAAGGCACGGATGGACCCGTCTGGTCCAAGGCGTGTTTGAGCTTCTAGAAGTGCTTAAGGGAGCTCCTAGAAGTGCCAAAAAGTCTCCTGGTCTCCAAAGAAACGTTTGGAGACTTTCATATAAGGAAAGTTCCAAATATGGTAAGTTTCGAAAACTCCAATTTGATGTATGGTGCATGACTTGATCTGGCCTTGTTTTGGATGAGCTGGATGTCGCCGCGCGTCCTCTGTGAGTCAGGATTATAGGCCAGGTTTGTTCTTGGCTGGCCGCTTCTTCGTTAAGCTTGGATTCATGAAGATACACCCATGTATCCTTTTGCGCGTATTTGGCCGCCTTTGTGTTCCTTGGGCCGGCCGGGCTGGGCAGTTTGCCGGGGGTTGTGCCGATGACCTCATCACTCAGTGACCTACTTCACTCGGTGCAGATTGTTTTTCCCAATTCCACGTTTTCTGCTTGATGTTTTGTATTGCATCGGGCTCGTGTTTTCCTAAATGACTCCAAACTTTGTACGTCAAGTGGTCAGGATCTTGGTATGAGTTCGCGAAGAGGGGTTAAGTCTCACAGTTTGAGACTTTTTTGGATTGTGCGATATCAAAAAGATTGTTAAGTTCGCAGGTTCCTTTTATCTGTCACCTCAACCGAACTGCAAGATCATTACCGATCTGCCTAATCGAGATCATAGATGGAGGGAAAAGAATTTTCTTGTTCAAAGCGAACTCAGCTTCATTAGGAGACTTCAATAGATTTCAAAAGACCTGCGCTGCCGAGACTAGTAGATCAATTTGAAAAAAAAATTGTTTCTGATTGATATCGAGGTCGATTCTGCTTTCTTGATCGATATCTTATAGATTTTCACAATTTTGGAGATATTCCCAGGCGACCAAAAGCGAATCGGGAATTTTGCGAACTCGTTCGCAGATTGCAAAGCGGTCCTATGAATTGGGCTTCTTTTACCCCAGAGAGAATCCAGCCAGCTTGTGATCAGAGCGTGCCTCTTGCCCCAGCCCGATTCATGTATCCACCAGTTCAAACTGGAAAGTTCACCCGAAAAGGAAGAGAATTTTTATTTTTCTCTCTTTTTTTATCTTTGACGCACTTCCTGTTATGAAAAATTTTAGCTCCTTTTTATTCCAGACACCAGCTCGGCGATACATTCTCCAAGAGAAATGCCTAAAAGACCAACTTTCGGAGTGCTACTCGAACTCCAGCTGGGAGCTCGGATATAGTGCATGCTGTAGACATGATAGCTCTCACCAACGTGCTGAAAGGTGCGTCTGCAGGTACTGAACCAGATACGACTGCTGCGGTGGATGTCACGACTGCTATTGTGGTGAGGACTGTTCCACCGCCGGTAGTGGATGTGAGCTCACGTGAAAACGGGTCTGGTAGTTTGAATGGAGCTCGCGTTTCGAAAAGAACACGTACAGATACTGGTAGTTCCCCGTAGGACTTCGTCGACGAGCTCGGGCTCTGTTGTTGCAGGTCGACACCACTGGCACTTTGAGCGTAATTGTGATGAGTCTATCATTAACGATGCTCTTGGTGTTTTGACCTTTCTTAGGCATATGAAGAGCCCGTGCTGCGCAGTCCCAGCCTTGAGAAATATGGTCAAGAAGGATTCGTATGTTGACACCTCGGCAGCAATCGGGCAGGTTTGTCTATCTTCGAACTCGTGGCTTTAAATTAAAGAAAAATTTGATTAAAATTTCTTTAACTTTTCTGAGTTCGCAGATGGTTGCCGCGATGAGCAAAATGGTGGCCTCGTACGAGCAACAGCTGAAGGATGCTCCTCGAGCTGATGAGTTCGAGTGTGTGCAGAAGGCTGTGCACGACCTGACATCTGAGCTTCAGAGTCTTCAAAAGAAGACTGCTGAGCAGGCCGAGATGATCAGTCAGCAGGGTTCGTATATTTGTGACCTCGATGTCTAGGAGAGGTCGCTGAAGGAGGAGCTCTGTGTTACGAAGAATGAGCTCGACGATTGTTAGACGAGCCGGAAAGCAGATCGAGCTGAGATATCTCAGCTGAAAGATCTGTTAGCAAAAATGACTGCTGATCGGTCTACTGACATAAGGAGAGCTGTATGAGCTGGAAAAGGGAGCTCGTGAGCAGGTATCAGACGCCCCTTTGTTCAACAAAGGAGAAATTTATGAACAAGGGGGCCGAGGTCAATGCCCTTGTTAATGTTCAAGAAGTTGGGGCCAACTTGGAACTTCTTGACTTGATAATCAAGAAAGAAACTGTTGACTTTGATGCTGAGATGGCGAACTTGATGGAGCAGGAAGTCCAGTTTGAAACAGAACTGTCCGCTATTCAAGTCTCGGACTTCTCAGAAGGGAAGCTCGCACTTCCTGAAGTTTCGGAGGATTCAGTGGCACTGGCAAACTCAGTCTCATGCAATGAGTTCGGTACGAACATCGGGTTGATCGGTGATATTCTTCGGACTGATGCAGCTGAGATGGCAGATTAGATCATGCATTGATTTTCTTTCTTTTTCTTTTTACTTTTGGTTGTTGTCTTAAGCTTTGCTGACTTTTGTGCTCGGGAGGGCTTTTATCCAAATAAGTACTTTTATGTACTTTTTTTTGGAATTTGGATTGATGTTACGAGCTGAATAGACTTGAAATTCACCGATTGAACTCTTTCAACTTCGTCAATCGAGCTGAAATCGAAATCTTGTTAATTTCACCAATTGAACTGAAAGGACTTAGAAAGTTTCGGTAAACAAATGTGTAGATATGGAATAATGAATTGTGAAGTGAACTTCACTTAGAGATTTCTCTTGAGAAACTAAATTGGATGCGAAGTGGACTCAGCTTTTTGAAATTCTACTTAAGAGTCGGGTTAATGAGAGATGGACTCGACTTTTGCAGTTCTACTTAGAATTTGATTTGTGCGAGGTGAACTTGGCTATGAGATTCTACTGAGAATCGAATTAATGCGAGTTGAACTCGGCTTTGAGATTCTACTCAGAAACGAGGTAGTGCGAGGTTAACTTGACTTTGAGATTCTACTCAGAATCGAGGTAGTGCGAGGTGAACTCGGCTTTGACATTCTGCTCAGAGTCGAGATAGTGTGAGGTGCACTCAGCTTTGAGATTCTGCTCAGAATCGAGGTGATGCGAAGTGAACTCGGCTTTTGAGATTTTACTTTGACGAATATACAAACTTTGAAATTGAATTTCTATTGAAATTGAAATCAAAATGATTTGTCCCATTGCACAGGAGGACTTTTGACGAATACATAGTTAAAAGGTAAAACAAAATTGGTGGCTTCACTCTTGGGTAGAGTTGCCTACGTACCCTGTTAGAGGATCAAGCCCTTACGTAGTTCGATTGTTGATAGTGCTTAGTGATAATAATTTTTCAGATTCATGCCAATCCATGATCGAAGTTCTGGCACTCCGTTGTGTTTCTCGAGCCTATATACGCCGTTTTGGACTAATTGGGTCACCCAATAGGGACCTTCCCAATTAGTTCCCAATTTTCCAGCGTCTAGCTCTCTCGTGTTATCTTGCACTTTTCTAAATTCTAGATCACCCTCGTTGAATAGGTGCCACTTTACTTTATAATTATAGAAGCGTGTGGTCGACTGCTGATAATTTTGTATTCTGATTAATGCTTGATCTCGATGTTCATCGATCGTATCTCGATGATCTATAAGCATATCATTATTTAGCTCTTTGTTTGCTGAACATAAGGCCATTCGAAGGCTTGGAATCGACACTTCTGCAGGGACCATAGTCTCTATTACATAGGGTAATGAGAATGGGGTCTCATTAGTAGCTTCTTGGGGAGTGGTTCGGCAAGCCCACAGTACTCCGGGTAGCTCACCGTACCAATTTCCTTTTTGGCATCTAGGGGCTTTTAAGGTTGGTTAGAATGGACATATTTGCCGGTTCGGCTTGCCCATTCCCCTGGCGGTAACGAGGGGTTGATTTTGTCAATCAGATTTTCCATGTTTCGCAGAACTTTTTGAATCTCTTTGAAATGAATTTTGATCCGCTATCTGTGAATATTTGGTAAGGTAATTCATGGCGACATATTATATGTTTCCACACGAAGTTTTTGACTTTGATTTGGGTTATGTATTGATATCCTTCTGCTGCGATCTATTTGGTGAAATAGTCGGTTAGGACTAGAAGGAATTTTATATTTTTTGGTCCTCCTAATTCGTGGAGTGGACCGACTATGTCCATCGACAATAACATGAATGGGTACGGAGCTGAGATGGATGACAATTCTTCGGTTGGTTGATGAATTATGGGGGCATGTCTTTGGCATTTGTCACATTTAGCTGAATTGGTCATGCAGTCGGTGACGATTGTCGGCCAAAACTATCCCTGCCTTTTAATTCGAATGACTAGTGCACTCCCCCCCAAGCCCCCCCCCCCCCCCCCCCCTCCCCCCCCCCCCCCCCCCCGAATGACTTCCACAAGAGCCCTGGTGGATTTCGGCCATGAGATTTAGGGTTCATTACCATGGACGCATTTGAAATATGGTCCTCATATACTTCATTTATATATTACCATGAGATTTAGGTTACATCGACTGCTTTTGGTGCAAGCTCAATGCTCAGATTTTCTATTCCTTCAACGGGAATAATTCTTTTGACTAGCGGGTCTGATGTAGAGGCGAGCGCTGCTAATGCGTCCGCTGAAGTATTCTTCCCTATCGGAGAATTCTGGTTAGTTCGAATTTATCGAACTGACTAGAGAGTTTTAGGACAACCTTGAGGTATGCTTCCACTCGTTTGTCTCTAGTTTCGTATTCGCCATGAAATTGGCTGCTGACCATTTGCGAAACACTGAATGCTGTCAATCGTCAGACACCGATCCCTAAGGCGAGTCTTAGGCCGGCGATCAAGGACTCGTATTCGGCTTCATTATTAGATGCCAGGAAACCAAGTCTGAAAGATTGTTCTATTATTTTGCTATTTTGATCCCTACTCCTGAACCTTGTTTCGAGGATGCTCCCTCGACGTAGAGTGTCCATATATCGAATTCATTTTCGTTTTCCTTTTCTCGTTAGTCTGCGACTAATTTGGTAACAAATTTGGCCAAGACTTGTGCTTTAGCAGAGGTCTTGGGTCGGTATTCTAGGTCGTATGCTCTTAGCTCTATAGCCCATTTAGCCAACTGTCCGGATTGGCTATGACTATGCATAATGGTTCGTAGAGGATGCGATGACAGTACTATTATTGGGTGCGATTGGAAATATGGCCTTAGCTTTCTCGCATATGTTACAATTGCTAGGACTAATTTTTCCACAGCGGGATAGTGAATTTCGGCATCCACTAACGATTTACTTACATAGTATATCGGTTTCTGGATGTTACGCTCTTCTCTAACCAGGACCCCGCTCACTGCTGCTAGTGATACGGCGATGTATAGGTACAAGGGTTCACCTTCTGCTGGTTTTGCGAGTATCTGTGGCTTGGTTAGATATGCTTTAAGCTGTTGGAAAGATGTTTCGCAAGATTCGTTCCATTCGAATGCCCAATTTCATTTCAATAACTGATAGAAAGGGAGCCATTTGTCAGTTGACTGGGATATGAACCTATTCAAAGAAACGATTCTCCCGGTCAATTTTTGGACTTCATTTTTATTCATAGGAGATTGAATTTCAAGGAATGCGGCGATCTGTTTAGGGTTCGCCTCTATCCCTATTTCGTTTACCAAATAGCCTAAGAATTCTCCGGTTGGAACGCCAAATGAGCATTTCGTAGGCTTTAATTTCATCCCATACTCGTTAAGAATTGCGAAACATTCTTTCAATTGTGAGACATGACCGCATTCCCTCTCGGACTTTACTAACATGTCATCGATGTAAACTTCCATGGTTTTTCATAATTGACTGGCAAACATTTTGTTTACTAAACATTGGTATGTAGCTACAACATTCTTTAGACCGAAAGCCATTACTTTGTAGCAATAAATCCCTCGATCAGTAAAGAATGTGGTCTTTTCTTAGTGTTCCGGATTCATTAGGATTTCATTATATCCAGAGAAAGCATCCATAAAGGATAATAGCTTGTGACCTGCCGTGTATTCCACAAGGCGGTCAATATGCGGTAAAGGGAAACTATCTTTTGGGCAAGCTTTATTTAAATCAGTGAAGTCGATGCCGACTCGCCGTTTTTTTTCTTTTTGTTTATGATGACCGGATTGGCTAGCCATTCAGGGTATTTTATTTCACGGATTGATCTGATTTTTAATAGTCTATCGACTTCGTCATTTACTGCTTTGGCCCTTTCTGGTCCAAGCTTTCTGTGCTTTTGCTCTATTGGTTTAAATGTGGGATCTAAGTTTAGTTCATGGGACCTGACGTCTATGCTTATTACTTGCATATCTTCTGACGACCACGCGAATGTACCCTTATTTTCTTTCAAGAATGAGACGAGCTCTTCCTTGATATCATATTTCAGGTTTGCTTCGATGCCTACGTAACGGTCTGGGTAATTTTCGTCGATACACACTTGAATGGTGAGTACTGGTTTGGGATTAAGGTCTTTTACCGCTAGTATATCATTTTTCTGTAATTGCTATTGGAGAGTGGTTACGGATTGCTTGTAACCGTCGAGGTAGCATTTATGCTTAGCTCTCTGACTCCCACGAATGGTTTTCATACCATTTTTAGACGAATATTTTAGGCATTGGTGGTGAGTCGAAAAGACTGCTTTCATGGCGTGTAGCCTTGGTCACCCTAGGATTGCATTAAACGGAGCGGGTCGATCTATGACAACAAACTCAACCATCATTCTTTCTCCGCAAGCGTTTACTGGGAGTTTGATGGTTCCGAGAGATAGTGTCATCTCACCAGCGAATCCGGTCAGGAAGGTTTTGTCGCCGATGATATCCTTCTCATCGATGCCCATTCTTCTGACCGCATCGTAGAAAATAAGATCTACTGAACTACCCGTGTCAATCATGACTTTGGATAGTACGAATTCGCCTACGTCCAATCTGATGACGAGTGCGTCATCATGAGGCATATCGAGGGAACGAGTTTTGTTTTCCCAAAATGTAACAGCTCTTTCAAGCACGGCAGGGAATACATTTTCTACCGCGTCGTCTTTGGCTCGATGGTGGTATGATTTAATCGAGTTAATCGAATCTCGGCAAAACTTCAATCCTCCGTGGATGAAATCTATTCGATGGAATCGGTTAAATTGATATTGTTGAATAATATCCGCTCTTCTAAGGATGGTTGAGGACTTGATTCAGCCGAGTCGGGTATTCTGATGGTTTCGTCAGAATGGCTGGCGGATGAGGCAATTTTGCATTGTTTCAAGCACCTAATGATCATATCACAAGTCGTAGCTTGTGGCGTTGCTGCTTGGTCTGCTTCATTACAGAAATTGGACCATTTTGATTTCTTTGGGATTGGGAGTGGTGACACTAGGTTATCCTTGGACCCTCCACACATACTTAGTTTTGGAAAAACTAAGTCTATTCTCTTTTTATGAGCGGGAGGAGGAGAGTCTTCGTTTTTACTCGAGGATCTTTCCCTTTTTCAGAAGACTTCTCCTACATATATTTGTTTTGCCTCGGATTATTTCTTGGTTTTGCATCCTCGAGGTCTAGATCGATATTCTCGAGTTATCTGGCTTGTAGCTTTGCTGCTAACAAGCGAACGACTCGATGACATTCTTGTGTCGAATGACCATGCCAAAATAGCTGGACAAATCCTCCAAGTAATCCAATCTATCCCGAAATGCGTGATGCCATGCATTATGTTTCATTTATAAGCCTTTACTCTAGGAGCACCAATGATCAGTTTGAAATGATCATTTTAACTACCCAATCAACTTGAAATTTCCGCACTAAATCGTCTCTAACTTTTGATTTAGAGTTCAAAAGGACATGAATCTAATGCCCACGTTAGGCAAGCTCAATATTCTATATTGTGGCAAAATTTGAGACCGAAATAGCTACGACTAAGCCTCTAACTAATCCAATCTATCACAAACTCCGTGATGTCATGCATTATGCTTCATTAATAAGCCTTTACTTAAGGAGCACCAATGATCAATTTAGAATGATCATTTTAACTACATGATCAACTTGAAATGTCTGTACTAAATCGTCATTTACTTTTGATTTAGAGTTCAAAATGACATGAGTCCAACACCCACGTTAAGCTAGCTCAATTTTCTATTTTGTAACATCATTTGAAACTAAAAGAGCTACGAAAAAGTTTTCAAATAATCCAATGTATCCCAAACTGCGTGATGCCATGCATTATGCTTCATTTATAAGCCTTTTTTCAAGGAGCACCAATGATCAGTTCGGAAGGATCATTTTAGCTAGCCAATGAACTTGAAGTGTCCACACTAAATCGTCATTAACTTTTGATTTAGCGTTCAAAATGACATGAATCCAACGCCCACAATAAGCAAGCTCGATTTTTTGTAATGTGATGAAATTTAAGACCCAAATAGCTATGAAATGCCTCCAAGTACTACAATCTATCTCAAACTGTATGATGCCATACATTATGCTTCATTTATAAGCATTTACTCAAAGAGTACCAATGATCAGTTTAGTATGATCATTTTAACTGGCCGATCAATTTGACATGCCACCTTTAAATTGTCTATAAATTTTGATTTAGAGTTCAAAATGATACGAATCCAACATGCACGTAAGCTAGATCAATTTTCAATATTATTAATCAATTTAAGACCGAAATAGCTACGACAAAGCCTCCAAGTCATTCAATCTATCCCAAATAGTGTGATGCCATGCATTATGCTTCAGAATGACACGAATCAAACAACCACATTAACCTGCCCAATTTTCAATACTGTGATCATTCAATACTGTGACAAAATCTAATCGATCCCAAACTTCATGTTGCCATGCATTATGCTCCATTTATAAGCCTTCCCTCAAGTAGCATCAGTAATCAGTTTAAAATGATCACCTTTTTAACAGGCCGTACAACTTGGCATGTCCGCACTAAATCATCCGTAACTTTTGATTTAGAGTTCAGAATGACACTAATCCAACGCCCACGTTAAGCCAGCGCAATTTTCTATATTGTGAAAAAATTTAATACCAAAATAGCTACGACAAAACCTCAAAACAATCCATTCTATCCTAAACTGCGTGGTGCCATGTATTATGTTTCACTTATAAACCTTTGCTCAATGTGCACCAATGATCAGTTTAGAATGATCGATTTCACTGGCTGATAAACTTGAAATGTCCATACTAAATCGTCTGTAACTCTTGATTTAGAGTTCTGAATGACATGAATCCATCGCCCACGTTAAGCTAGCTCAATTTTCTATATTGTGACAAAATTTAAGACATAAATAGCTACGACAAAGACTCCAAGTAATCTATTGTATCCCAAACTGCGTGATATCATGCATTATACTTTATTTATAAGCTTTTACTCAAGGAGAATCAATGATCAGTTTAGAATGATCATTTTAACAGGCCGATCAACTTGACATGTCCGCACAAATCGTCCGTTACTTGGAGAAATTTAACTTGACATGTCGTGATCATTTTTAACAGACTGATCATTCGTGCTCATTGATTTAGCGTTCAAAATGACACGATTCCAACGCCCACATTAAGTTAGCTCAATTTTCTATATTCTGACAAAATTTAAATCCGAAATAGCTACGACCAAGCCTCTATGTAATCCATTGTATCCCTTATTGCTTCATGCCATGCATTATGCTTCATTTATAAGCTTTTACTAAAGGAGCACCAATGATTAGTTTATAATGATCATTTTAACTAGTCGATCAAATTGTCTTGCTTGCACTAAATCTTCTTTAACTTTTCATTTAAAGTTCGGAATCACACGAATCCAACACCACGTTAAGTTAGCTCAATTTTCCATATTGTGACACTATTTGAGAGTGAAAGAGCTATGGCAAAGCCTTCAAGTAATCCAATCTATCCCAAACTGCGTGATGTTATGATTATGCTTCATTTAGACACCCTTAATCAATGAGCACGAATGATCAGTCTAGAATGATAATTTTAACTAGCTGACCAACTTACATGTCCGCACTAAATCGTCTTTAATATTTTATTTAGAGCTCAAGATGACATGATTCCAATGCCCACGTTAAGCTAGCTCAATGTTCCATATTGTGACAATATTTGAGGCTGAAAGAGCGACAAAAAAGTCTCCAAGTAATTTAGTGTATCCCAAACTGCGTGATGCCATTCATTTTTCTTCATTTATAAGCATTTACTCAAGGAGCACCAATGATATGGTTAGAATGATCATTTTAACTGGCAGATCAACATGACATGTCCGCACTAAATCGTCCATAACTTTTGATTTAGAGTTCAGAATGACAGGAATCCAACACTCATGTTAGACTCGCTAAATTTTGTACATTGTGATAAAATTTAAGATCGAAATAGCTACAACAAAGCTTCCAAGTAATCCAATATATCCGAAACTACGTGATATTATGCATCATGCTTCATGTATACACCCTTAATCTATGAGCACCAATGATCAGTTTAGAATGATCATTTTAACTAGCTGATCAACTTGACATGTCCTTAACTTTGATTTAGAGCTCATAATGACATGAGGCAAACACCCATGTTAAGCAAGCTCAATTTTTCATATTGTGACAACATTTGAGATTGAAAGAGCTATGAAAAAACCTCTAAGTAATCCAATGTATCGCAAACTGTATGATGTCATGCATTATGTTTCATTTATAAGCCTTTACTCAAGGAGCACCAATGATCAGTTTAGAATGATCATTTTAACTGGCTCATCAACTTCACATGTCCGCACTAAATCATCTGTAACTTTTGATTTATAGTTCAAAATGACACGATTCCAATGCCCACAGTAAGTTAGCTCAATTTTCTATATTGTGACAAAATTTAAATCAAAAATAGCTATGAGAAAGCCACCAATTAATCCAATGTATCCCTTACTGCTTGATGCCATGCATTATGCTTCATTTATAAGCATTTACTGAAAGAGCACCACTGATTAATTTAGAATTATAATTTTACCTGGCCGATCAAATTGTCATGCCTACACCAAATATTCTTTAACTTTTCATTAAAATTTCAGAATGAAACGAAAACAACGCCATGTTAAGTTAGCTCAATTTTCCATATTGTGCCATCATGTGAGAGACAAAGAGGTATAACAAAGCCTTTAACTAATCCAATGTATCCCAAAACATGCGATGCCATTTATTATGCTTCATTTATAAGCTTTTACTCAAGGAGCACCAATGATCCGTTTAGAAATATCATTTTAACCGGCCGATCAAATTGGCATGTCTACACTAAATCATCCATAAATTTTGATTTAGAATTCAAAATAACACGAATCCTACACCCATGTTAAGCTAGCTCAATTTTTTGTATACTGAGCAAATTTCAGATCAAAATAGCTAAGACAAAGCCTCCAAGTAATCCAATCAATCCCAAACTACATGATGCCATGCATTATGTTTCATTTATAAGCCTTTAGTCAAGGAGCACCAATGATTAGTTTAGAATTATTTTTACTAGCTGATAAACTTACATGTCCGCACTAACACTTCTTTAACTTTTTATTTAGAGCTCAAAATGACATGAGTCCAATGCCCATGTTAAGCTAGCCAATTTTCCATATTTTGAAAACATTTGAGATTGAAAGAGTTACGAAAAAGCCTCCAAGTAATCCAACCAAGCTGTGTGATACTATATATGCACTATTTTTCATTTATAAGCTGATACAAGCCTTGATTCAAGGATGTATGCGCGTGGGCTGTTTATAGAAGATTAGGTGAGAAACTCAACCTTAGGCTTCTGGATAGGGGTTTTCTGGTTGGTAAACGATGGAAGGGTGAAGTGAACCACACGAGGGCTGATGAACCTCGTGATAAATCACAAACTTAGAGCTAGGAGGGCTGGTCTCAACTAGGTTCTAAGCGCACAAGCTTCTTTGAGAGAAAAACTTGTAAAGAAAATTCGATCTTTATTAATTAGCAAAAAGGTTTTCGAACTACAATGCTGGAAGGAGCCTTATTAATATGCTCGACAGCTTGACCTTCTAGGGTCGACACAAATAAAGAAAAAGGAAAGTTTACAAAAGTGCACAAAAGGAAAGATACAAAAGTGCATAACCGAAAAAGGACCTATTCCTAAAATGTTCTTGACTCAAAAATGTAAAGCAACTAGATCCTACCCTGCAAAACAGAAAGAGGCATATATTCGAATGTAAAGTTACCTTAACTCACCTCACGGCCAAGAAATGGAAGGTGGCCGTCCTTGTGGCATGCACGCGCCTTGCTCCTAGTCTTCGACTTGGAGTGGGGTTAAGAATCTTTGGGCCCTGACCTCTCTTGCCACTAAAGCCCAAGTCTCTGATGTCCCTTGTGTTGTTGAGAAGCCATTGGACTCTTCCTTGTACTTTTGGCCCATTTTCCTTAGTCGATCTTCCTCTAGGAGCTTGTCGACCCATAAGCTGAATTTGTGGAAGAGTGCCCTTGATCTGCTTCTTGTCATTGCTCCTAGAGGTACCACTGGTGTAGAGACTTCCTCTAAGTGCATGTCCTGGAGCTGGTAGCTCATTTGGTCCGAGACCTCTTGTGTAGAAGTGGAAGTGCGCGTGTACTCGGCTGGATCGGCTGTAC
>JAEVFF010000478.1:71873-212606 GCA_018901945.1 Pugionium dolabratum
TCCCTGTCTGATACGATGGTCCTTGCCACTCCATGAAGCCGTACTATCTCCCTGAAGAACAGCTCAGCTGTTTGCGTGGCATCATTGACATTGGCACATGGGATGAAATGTGCCATCTTGGAGAATCTGTCCACCACTACAAGATTGCATCTTTGTGGTTGATCTTGGGCAGACCTAGAACAAAATCCATCGAGATGTCCACCCATGGATGTGTTGGTATGGGCAGTGGGAGATACAAACCGTGAGGTTGCACTCGGGACTTTGCCTTCTTGCAAGTAATGCATCTTGCACAATGTGCTTCTACTGTCCTCTTGATGTGTGGCCAGTAGAAGTGCTCCTTGACCATTGCTAGAGTCTTGTCGACACCAAAGTGGCCCATGAGTCCTCCTCCATGAGCTTCTCGGATGATAAGCTCCCTTAATGATCCTTGTGGTATGCACAGCCTTCTTTCTCGGAACAAGAATCCATCATGGATGTAGAACTTGCCATGACTCCCTGTGCCACACTCCTTGTAGCTCTCAGGATCATCCTTGTATAGGTCCTTGATGTGCTCGAATCCTAGGACCTTTGCCTCCATGGTTGATATCAAGGCAAACCTCCTTGATAGTGCATCGGCTACCACATTTTCTTTGCCCTTCTTGTACTTGATGACGTATGGGAAGGTCTCTATGAACTCCATCCACCTGGCATGTCTCCTCTTGAGATTGGTTTGCCCTCTGAGGTGTTTGAGAGTCTCGTGATCAGTGTGGATCACAAACTCCTTGGACAGCAAGTAATGCTGCCAAGTCTCCAATGCTCGGACAAGGGCATAAAGCTCCTTGTCATAAGTGGGGTAGTTCAGTGAGGCACCACCTAGCTTCTCACTGAAGTATGCCACTGGTCTCCCTCCTTGGGTTAGCACTGCTCCTATGCCTATTCCAGAGGCATCACACTCCACTTCAAACGTCTTGTTGAAGTCGGGCAGGACTAGCACTGGTGCATGTGTAAGGCTGTCCTTCAAGGCCTGGAATGCCTTCTCCTGAGCTTCTCCCCAGCTGAATCCCACGTTCTTCTTCACTACTGCCGTCAGTGGTGAGGCAATACTGCTGAAGTTGGGCACGAATCTCCTATAGAAGCTGGCCAGTCCGTGGAAGCTCCTTACTTGGCTGATGTTTCCTGGTGTTGGCCATTCATGTATGGCTCGAATCTTCTCTTCATCAACCTGTAGGCCCTGTGAACTTACAACAAAACCTAAAAAGACAAGCTTATCAGTACAAAAGGTGCACTTCTTGAGATTGGCATAAAGCTCTTCTTGTCGAGGGGTTTTAAGTACCATCTCAAGATGTGTGAGGTGTTCCCGTAGGCACTTACTATAAACCAAGATGTCATCAAAGTAAACTGCAACAAACTTACTGATGTACGCCCTAAGAACTTGGTTCATAAGGCGCATGAAGGTGCTTGGGGCATTAGTCAAGCCAAATGGCATGACTGTCCACTCGTAGAGCCCTTGCTTTGTCTTGAAAGAAGTCTTCCATTCATCACCTTCTTTCATCCTGACCTGGTGGTATCCACTCTTGAGGTCTATCTTAGAGAAGACCGTGGCTCCACTCAGCTCATCTAGCATGTCATCCAGCTGTGGTATTGGATGCCGGTACTTGACTGTGATGTTGTTGATTGCTCGGCAGTCCACGCACATGCGCCAAGTCCCATCCTTCTTGGGCACTAGTAGCCCTGGTACGGCACATGGACTGAGGCTCTCTCGAACATATCCTTTCTCCAGGAGCTCCTTGACTTGCTTCTCAAGCTCCTTGGATTCCTCTGGACTCATCCGGTAGGCTGGCCGGTTGGGCAGGGCTGCTCCGGGCACTAGATCAATCTGGTGTTCTATGCCACGTAAAGGAGGCAAGCCTGCTGGTACCTCCTCTGGAAATACATCTTGGAACTTGTTGAGGAGAGTTGCTACTTCAGGAGGTAGCTCTACCTGTCCTTTTTCTACACTCAACACTTCCTTGAAAACCATTAGTAACATTAAATCCTTCAAGGCTAAGCTCTCCGGACATGGCTTGGTTGAATAAGAAAATTAGACTTGATAAGTTTCTTTTCCTTACTCATTTGGAGTTGTAGCTCATGTACCTGGGCAAGTGTAAGAGGAGCCAAGCTGACCTTTCTTTTGTCATGCACAAAAGTGTAGAGATTGGTTCGGCCATCATGCCTGGTCTCTTTGTCAAACTGCCATGGTCTTCCTAGCAGAAGATGGCCAGCTTGCATGGGCACCACGTCGCACACGACTTGTCTTGGTACTTGCCCACACTGAATGGCACAGTGACTTGCTTCATGGATCTTGAGCTCCACTTTGTCATCCAGCCATCTCAGTCTATATGGTCGAGGATGCCTTGTCTTCTCTAGACCTAGCTTATTAACCATATATGCACTAGCAACGTTAGTGCAAGAACCACCATCTATGATGAGGTTACATACCTTGCCCTTGATGGTGCAACGGCTGTGGAAGATGTTCTCCCTTTGGATGGTCTCTAAAGGATCCACCATTGCACTGAGGATAAGTCTAGTGACCAGCACTTCCCCCACATCAGGGTACTCAATGTCACCATACTCTCCTTCTGGTTCATAGTCCTCTTCATCTTGGGACTCATACTCTCCTGCCTCTGTAATCAGCATGACTCGGTTGTTTGGGCACTCTCTTGAGATGTGTCCACGTCCCCTGCACTTGAAACAAGTTATGTCACATGATCTATGAGGGTTAGAAGACTTACCAGGCTCTCTCTGGTCACGGGTGGGTTCAGGAGGCTTGCTCTTGAACCTTGACTCGATCTCTATGCTCTTGGCTTTGTCTACGGGCTTGGGAATGTTGCTTGGTGCCAAAGGTGTCTTAGGCTTGCTGCGGATGTCTTGGCTCTTACGTTTGATGTGCTGCTCAGCCTGGACAGATAGGTGGAACAAGTCTTTGAAGTCATTGTAGATTTACCTTTCCACCTTGCGGCTGATTCTTTCTTGGAGTCCATCCAAGAATTGTGCCATCAATGCTTCTTCATCATCATTGAGCTCCAGTCTGTTCCTTAGCTTCTCAAACTCTTCATAGTACTCCTCTACTGATCTAGTACCCTGCTTAAGAGTACGAAAACGACATTGCAAGTCTCTATGAAAGTAAGGTGGAACAAACCTTTGTCGCATGACATCTTTCATGTCGACCCATGAGTCTATGGGCCTCATTCTTTTCCTCCTTCGGTCAGATACCTCACGATCCCACCAGATGAGGGCATTGTCCGTGAGTTGTGCTACTTCCATTGAGACTCTCCTAGGCCCTGGTTGGTTGTAATGATCAAAGATATGATCCATTCTTCTTTCCCAATCTAGGTAAGCCTTGGGGTCTACTTTTCCTGCAAAACTAGGAGGAGTTAGCTTAACATCAGGATGATTTACTCGGTTGTAGGTGTGTTCATCTCCATCCTCATGATGTCTAGGAGGCATTCTTGGTCTCTGGTGAAGACCATATGGCTCAAAGCCATCATCTTCTGCCTCTGGTTGCCGTGGAGGTCCTCTCGGCCTATGGTGATAGTTATGAGGTTGCGTGTCCTCATCTCCATCTGGATGGGGTTCCTCCTGTTCGTGCCGTGTCCTAAGGTACTCAGGACCCTCAGGACGATCTGGCTCAGCTCTCACGTGCCTTATGGCCTGGAATCTTACTGGTCTCTCCAAGCGCTCCAACCTCTCGCCTATGGATGCGAGTTGTGTTTGGAGTGTGGTGAACATGGCCATCATGGCTTCAGCTGCGTCTCTATTCTCTTCTCCCATTGTGTGCTACAAAGAAAGAAGACAATTAGGGTGCTCCTAAATTATCAGGAGGGTTTTTTTTTTTATATGGGTTTGAAAAAAAATGCAAAAAGGAAAAATCTTAAGGAAAGGAAATTCGACTACAAGAAAAAGGAAACTTCCTAGACAACTTGTGCTAGCTGTCCAATTCGAATTCTTTTAGTATCTTTTCTATTTTTTTTTCTTTTCTTTTTAATTAAACTTAAAAATAAAGGAAGTATGACTTAAACAAAAAGGAAAACGTGTATGCAATGCAAAAAGTGAATCTAAACCCTAGTGATACACGTAGGAGGCTAGATGCACTCGGGTTGGAGTTTGAGTTATTTTTTTTGATTTTTCTTGAATGCGACTTAAACTAATGAAAGAACACAAAACAAAACAAGCAAAAGGATAGAAACAACCTGGTTTTAGGAGCTTTAAGCTCTGATACCAAAATGATACAAGCCTTGATTCAAGGATGTATGCGCGTGGGCTGTTTGTAGAAGATTAGGTGAGAAACTCAACCTTAGGCTTCTGGATGGGGGTTTTCTGGTTGGTAAAAGATGGAAGGGTGAAGTGAACCACACGAGGGGTGATGAACCTCGTGATAAATCACAAACTTAGAGCTAGGAGGGCTGGTCTCAACTAGGTTCTAAGCGCACAAGATTCTTAGAGAGAAAACTTGTTGGAAAAAAAGTTCTACTTTATTAATATCAAAAAGGTTGTCGAACTACAATGCTGGAAGGAGCCTTATTAATATGCTCGACAGCTTGACCTTCTAGGGTCGACTCAACAAAGAAAAGGAAAGTTTACAAAAGTGCACAAAAGGAAAAGATACAAAAGTGCATAACCGAAAAAGGACCTATTCCTAAAATGTTCTTGACTCAAAAATGTAAAGCAACTAGATCCTACCCTGCAAAACAGAAAGAGGCATATATTCGAATGTAAACTTACCTTAACTCACCTCACGGCCAAGAAATGGAAGGTGGCCGTCCTTGTGGCATGCACGCGCCTTGCTCCTAGTCTTCGACTTGGAGTAGGGTTAAATATCTTTGGGCCCTGACCTCTCTTGCCACTAAAGCCCAAGTCTCTAATGTTCCTTGTGTTGTTGAGAAGCTATTGGACTCTTCCTTGTACTTTTGGCCCATTTTCCTTAGTCGATCCTCCTCTAGAAGTTTATCGACCCATAGGCTGAATTTGTGGAAGAGTGCCCTTGATCCGCTTCTTGTCATTGCTCCTGGAGGTACCACTGGTGTAGAGACTTCCTCTAAGTGCATGTCCTGGAGCTGGTGGCTCATTTGGTCCGAGTCCTCTTGTGTAGAAGTGGAAGTGCGCGTGTACTCGGCTGGATCGGCTGTACCAGCTGGATTGTGCGCGGTACTGGCCGGAATGACTTCAGGACCGGCCAAGTTGATCCCGGAGTCGGCGGTGTCATCAGGGGGACCGGCGGTGTCATTCACGTCCCCACCAAGTGTGCCGGAAGCTTGGGCCTCTCCGCCGGCGATGTTGACCGGTCTGGTCCTATAGGTCGAGGGTCCGGCGGTACTGTCTGGTCCGGCAGGCGCGCCAGATGGTCCTGCTGTCTCGGGCAAGCTTCCTGGTCGGCCAGTCTGGTCTCCTAGCTGGATGTACGACCTGATGTCCTCATCATAAGCCTTTACTCAAGAGCGCCAATAATCAGTTTAGAATGATCATTTTAACTGGCCAATCATCTTGACATGTATGCACTAAGTCGTCCGTAAATTTTGATTTAGAGTTCAGAATGACACGAATCCAACACCCACGTTAAGTTAGCTCAATTTTCAACAATGTGACAACATTTGATACTGAAAGAGCTAGGAAAAAGCCACCAAGTAATCCAATTTATCCAAAACTACGTGATGCCATGCATTATGCTTCATTTATAAGCCTTTAATCATGGAGCACCAATGATCAGTTTAGAATAATCCTTTAAATTGGCCGATCAACTTGAATTGTCCGCTCTAAATTGTCCATAACTTTTGATTTACAGTTGAGAGTGACATAAATTAAACACCTTCATTAAGCTAGCTTAATTTTCCATATTTTCACAACATTTGAGACTCAAAGAGCTACGACAATGCATCCAAGTAATCCAATGTATCCCAAACTGTGTGACGCCATGCATTATGCTTCATTTATAAGCCTTTAATCAATGAGCACCAATGATCAGATTAGAATGATCATTTTAACTCGCAATTCAACTTGACATGTCAGCACTAAAATTTCCACAACCTTTGATTCAGAGTTCAAAATGATATGAATCCAACAACCACGTTAAGCTTACTCAATTTTATATATTGTGACAAAATGTAAGATCAAAATAACTACGACCAGGCCTGCCAATAATCAATAAGCACCAGTGATCAGTTTAGAATGATCATTTTAACTGGCCAATCAAGTTGACATGTCCATAGTAAGTCGTCTGTAACTTTTGATTTAGAGTTTAGAATGACAGGAATCCAACACTGACGTAAAGCTACCTCAATTTTCCATATTGTGACAACATTTGAGATTGAAAGAGCTACGAAAAAGGCTCCAAGTAATCCAATGTATCTCAAATTGCGTGATGCCATGCGTTATGATTCATTTATAAACATTTACTCAAGGAGCACCAATGATCATATTAGAATGATCATTTTAGCTGGCCGATCAAATTGTCATGCCTGCACTAAATCGTCCTTAACTTTTGATTAACAGTAAAAAAATGACAAGAATCCAACTCCACGTTAATTTAGCTCAATTTTCCATATTGTGACAACATTTGAGAGTGAAAGAGCTAGGACAAAGCCTCCAAGTAATCCCATTTATCCGAAACTGCATTAGGCCATGCATTATGCTTCGTTTATAAACCTTTAATCATGGAGCACCAATAATAAGTTTAGAATGATCCTTATAACTGGCCGATCAACTTGACTTGGGCGTTTTAACTTGTCTGTAACTTTTGATTTTGAGTTCAGAATGACAGGAATCCAACGCCCACGTTAAGCAAGCTCAATTTTCCATATTGTAACAACATTGGAGATTGAAAGAGCTACGAAAAAGGCTCCAAATAATCCAATGTATCTCAAACTTTGTGATGCCACGTATTATGTTTCATTTATAAACCTTTAATCAAGGAGCACCAATTATCAATGTAGAATGAGCATTTTAACTGGCCGATCAAATTGTCATGCATGCACCAAATCATCCTTAACTTTTGATTAAGAGTTCAAAATGACACGAATCCAATGCCACATTTAGTTAGCTCAATTTTCCATATTATGACAACATTTGAGAGTGAAAGAGCTACGACAAAGCCTCTAAGTAATCCAATGTATCCCAAAATGCGTGATGCCATGCATTTTGTTCATTTATAAGCTTTTACTCAATGAGCACCAATGATCCGTTTAGAATTATCATTTTTACTGGCCGATCAATTTGACATGTCCGCACTAAATCTTCTACAACTTCTGATTAAGAGTTCAAAATGACATGAGTCCAACACCCACGTTAAGCTAGCTCAATTTTATGTATTGTGACAAAATTTAATATAAAAATATCTAAGACCAAGACTCCAAGTAATCCAATCCATCCCAAACTGGGTGATGTTATGCATTATGCTTCATTTGTTAGCCTTTACTTAAGGAGCACCAATGATTAGTTTAGAATTGTCATTTTAACTAGCTGATAAAGCTACATGTCCGCACTAAATCCTCTTTAACTTTTTATTTAGAGCTCAAAATGACATGAGTCCAAAACAGATGTTAAGCTAGCTCAATTTTCTATATTGTGATAACATTTGAGACTCAAAGGTATGCTATGCATTATTCTTCCAAGGTACGGGATGCTATGCATTATTCTTCATTTATAAGCCTTTACTCAAAACCACCAATGATCATTTTAACTGGTCGATTAACTTGACATGTCCGCAATAAGTCATACGTATCCTTTTATTTAGAGTTCAGAATGACACGACTCCAATGCCCACGTTAAGCCAGCTCTATTTTCAACATTGTGCTAACATTGGAGACTGAAAAGAGCTAGCAAAAAGCCTCCAAGTAATCCAATGTATCCCAAACTCTGTGATCCCATGCATTATGTTTCATTTATAAACCTTTACTCAAGAAGCATCAATGATCAGTTTAGAATGATCATTTTAACTAGCCATTGATCAATTTAGAATGATCATTTTAACTGGCCGATAAACTTGAAATATCATCACTAAGTCGTACGTATCTTTTGATTTAGAGTTTAGAATGACACGAGTACAACATTTTGAACAATGTATCCCAAACTACGTGATGCCATGCCTTATGCTTCATTTATAAGCCTTTAATCATGGAGCACCAATGATCAGTTTAGACTGATCCTTCTAACAGGCCAATCAACTTGACTTGTGCACTTTAACTTGTCCGTAACTTTTGATTTAGAGTTTAGAATGACAGAAATCCAAACTTACGTTAAACGACCTCAATTTTCCATATTGTGACAACATTTGAGATTGAAAGAGCTACGAAAAATGATCCAAGTAATCCAAAGTACCTCAAATTGCGTGATGCCATGCATTATGATTCATTTATGAATCTTTACTCAAGGAGCACCAATGATTAGTTTAGAATGATCATTTTAGCTGACCGATCAAATTGTCATGCCAGCACTAAATCGTACTTAACTTTTGATTAAGAGTTCTGAATGACACGAATCCAATGCCACGTTAAGTTAGCTCAATTTCCTTATTGTGATAACATTTGAGAATGAAAGAGCTAGGACAAAGCCTCCAAGTAATCCAATGTATCCCAAACTATGTGATGCCATGCATTGTGCTCCATTTATAAGCTTTTAGTCAAGGACCACCAATGATCTGTTTAGAATTATAATTTTAACTGGCCGATCAATTTGACATGTCCGCACTAAATTGTCTATAACTTTTGATTTAGAGTTCAAAATGACTTGAATCCAACACCTTCGTTAAGCTAGCTCAATTTTCTGTATTGTGACAAAATTTAATATCAAAATAGCTAAGACAATGCTCCAAGTAATCCAATCCATCCCAAACTGCGTGATGTTATGCACTATGCTTCATTTATTAGCCTTTACTCAAGACCACCAATGATCAAATTTAGAATGATCATTTTAACTAACCGATCAACTTGACATGTCCGCCTTAAGTCATCTGTAAATGTGGATTTAAAGTTCAGAATGAGACGAATCCAATGCCCACGTTAAGCCAGCTCAATTTTCAACATTGTGACAACATTTGAGACATAAAGAGCTTGGAAAAAGCTTCCAAGTAATCCATTGTATCCCAAACTGCGTAATGCCATGAATTATGGTTCATTTATTAGCCTTTTATCATTGAGCACAAATGATCAGTTTGGAGTGATCCTTTTAACTGGCCGGTCAACTTGACTTGTGCGTTTTAACTTATCCATAACTTTTCATTTAGAGTTCAGAATGACAGGAATCCAACGCTTACGTTAAGCTAGCTCAATTTTCCATATTGTGACAACATTTGAGATTGAAAGAGAAAAAAAAGGCTCCAAGTAATCCAATTTTTCTCAAAATGCCATGCATTATGCTTCATTAATAAACCTTTACTCAAGAAGCACCAATGATTAGTTTAGAATGATCATTTTAACTGGCCGATCAAATTGTCATGCTTGCAATAAATGGTCCTTAACTTTTGATTAAGAGTTCATAATGACATGAATCAAACACCACGTTAAGGTAGCTCAATTTTCCATATTGTGACAACATTTGAGAGTGAAAGAGCTAGGACAAAGCCTCCAAGTAATCCAATGTATCCCAAATTGCGTTATGCCATGCATTATGCTTCATTTATAAGCTTTTACTTAAGGCGCACCAATGATCCGTTTAGAATTACTATTTTAACTTGGCTATAAATTTTACATGTGCGCACTAAATCAGCCATAACTTTTGATTTAGAGTTCAAAATTACACCAATCCAACACCCATGTTAAGCTAGATCAATTTTCTGTATTGTGACAAAATTTAAGATCAAAATAGCTAACACAAAGCCTCCAGGTAATCCAATCCACCCCAAATTGTGTGATGTTATGCATTATGATTCATTTATTAGCCTTTAACTCAAGGAGCACAATGATTAGTTTAGAATTATAATTTTAACTAGTTGATAAACTTACATGTCCGCACTAAATCGTCTTAAACTTTTTTTTATAGCTCAAAATGACATGCGTCCAACGCTGACGTAAAGCTAACTCAATTTTCCATATTGTGACAACATTTGAGACAAAAAGCATTACACAAAAGCCTCCAAGTAATCCAATCTATCCCAAGCTGTGTGATGATATGCATTATTTTTCATTCATAAGCCTTTACTCAAGACCACCAATGATTAATTTAAAATGCTAATTTTAACTGGCCGATCAACTTGACATGTCCGCATTAAGTCATCCGTAACTTTTGATTTAGAGTTCAGAATGACACAAATCCAACGCCCATGTTAAGCCAGCTCAATTTTCAACATTGTGACCACATTTGAGACTGAAAGAGCTAGGTAAAAGCCTCCAAGTAATCGAATGTATTCCAAACTGTGTGATGCCATGCATTATGCTTCATTTATAAGCCTTTAATCATGGAGCACCAATGATCAAATTAGAATGATCCTTTTAACTGGCCGATCAATTCGACTTATGCGCTTTTAATTGTCCGTAACTTTTGATTTAGAGTTCAGAATGACACGAATCCACACCCACGTTAAGCTTGCTCAATTTTCCATATTGTGACATTATTTGAGATTGAAAGAGCTATGATAATGCCTCCAAGTAATCCAATGGATCCCAAACTGCGTGACGCCATGCATTCTGCTTCATTTATAAGCCTTTAATCAAGGATCACCGATGATCACTTTAGAATGATCATTTTGACTGGTAATTTAACTTGACATGTCTGCACTAAATTTTCCATAACCTTTGATTTAGAGTTCAAAATGACACGAATCCAACACCCACATTAAGCTAGCTCGGTTTTCTACATCGTGACAAAATATCAAATCGATATAGCTACGACAAAGCCTCCTAGTAATCCAATCCATCAGAAACTCCATGATGTTATGCATTATCCTTCATTTATACACCCTAAATTAATGAGCACCAATGACTTGTTTAGAATGATCATTTTAACTAGCTGATCAACTTGACATGCCCGCACTAAATCATCTTTGAGTTTTGATTTAGAGCTCAAAATGACATAAGTCCAACGCCCACGTTAAGCGAGTTTAATTTTCCATATTGTGACAACATTTGAGATAGAAAAACTTCGAAAAAGGCTCCAAGTAATCCAATGAATCTCAAAATGCGTGATGTCATGCAATATGCTTCATTTATAAACCTTTACTGAAGGAGCACCAATGATCAGTTTAGAATTATCTCTTTAACTGGTCAATCAAATTGTTATGCCCATACTAAATGGTTCTTAACTTTTGATTAAAAGTTAAAAATTACATTGATCCAACACCACGTTAAGTTAGCTAAATCTTCCATATTGTGACAACATTTGTGAGTGAAAGAGCTAGGACAAAGCCTTCAAGTAATCCAATGTATCCCAAACTGCGTGATACCATGCATTATGCTTCATTTATAAGCTTTTACTCAAGGAGCACCAATGATCCGTTTAGAATTATCATTTTAATAGGCCGATCAGTTTGACATGTCCACAGTAATCATTCATAACTTTTGTTTTAGAGTTCAGAATGACACGAATCCAACACCCACGTTAAGCTAGCTCAATTTTCTGTATTGTGACAAAATGTAAGATCAAAATAGCTAAGACAAAACCTTCAAGTAATCCAATGTATCTCAAGCTGTGTGATGCTATGCATTATTATTCATTTATAAGCCTTTACTCAAGAACACCAATGATCAATTTAGAATGATCATTTTAACTAGCCGATGAACTTGACTTGTGCGCTTTAAATTGTCCATAACTTTTGATTTAGAGTTCAGAATGACACGGATCCATTTCCCCACATTAAGTTAGCTCAATTTTCCATATTGTGACATCATTTAATACTGAAAGAGATACGAAAAAGCCTCCAAGTAATCCAATGTATTCCAAACTGCGTCATGCTATGCATTATGCTTCATTTATAACCCTTTAATCAAGTAGAACCAATGATCAGTTTAGAATGATCCTTTTAACTAGCCGATCAACTTGATATGTCCACACTAAATTGTGCGTAACTTTTGATTTAGAGTTCAGAATGACACAAATCCAATGCCCACGTGAAGCTAGCTCAATTTTCTATACTGTCACAAAATTTATGATGAAAATAGCTACGTCAAAGTGTCCAAGTAATACAATTTATTCCAAATTCCGTGATGTTATGGATTATGCTTCATTTATTAGCGTTTACTCAAGCAGTACCATTGATCAAATTAGAATGAACATTTTAACTAGCTAATTAACTTGATATGTCCACACTAAATCATACGTAACTTTTGATTTAGAGCTCAAACTGAAATGAATCCAACATCCAATGAATAGCATCCAAGTATAAGATAGCTTAATTTTCTACATTGAAACAATATTTGAGGCTGAAAGAAATAGGAAAAAGCCTCTAAGTAATCCAATGTATCCCAAACTGCGTGATCCCATGCATTATGCTTCATTTTTAAGCCTTTAATCAAGGAGCACCAATGATCAGTTTTGAATGATCCTTTAAAATGGCTGATCAACTTGAGTTGTGCGCTTTAAATTGTCCGTAACTTTTGATTTATTGTTCAGAATCCAACGCTCACGTTCTAGGTATCTCAATTTTCTATATTTAGGCAACATTTGATACTGAAATAGCTACGACAAAGCCTACAAATAATCCAATCTCGCCCAAACTGAGTGATCTCAGGCATTATGCTTCATTTGTAAGCCATTATTTAGGAGCACCAGTGATCAGTTTAGAATCAGTCACAAAATTTTGTTTTATTTAGGAATACAATGTAGTCGCAAATCAGTCACAAAATTTTGGGACCGATTTGCGACTATGAATACAATATTTTGTGATTGTTTTGCGACTGCGTTCACTAGTGTAGTCGCAAATGAGTCACAAAAGTTTGTTACCAATTTGCGACTACATCATTGATCACCATGGAGCACTCAAGGAGCACTCAAGGAGCACTCAAGGAGCACTCAAGGAGCACCAATGATCAGCTTAGAATTATTATTTTAAATATCCGATCACCTTGACATGTCCGCACTATATCATACATAACTTTTGATTTAGATATTAAAATTACAGGAATCTAACACCCACGTTAAGCTAGCTTAATGTTCTATATTGTGACAAAATTCAAGATCAAAATACCTATCATAAAAGCCTCCGAATAATCCAATCGATCACAAACTGCGTGATGCTATGCATTTCGATTCATTTATAAGTCGTTACTCAATGAGCACCAATGATCAGTTTAGAAGGATCATTTTAACTAGCTGATCAACTTGAAATTTCCGCACTAAATCCTCTTTAATTTCTGATTTAGAGCTCAAAATGACATGTATCCAACACCCACATTAATCTAGATCAATTTTCAATATTGTGACAACATTTGAGGCTGAAAGAACTACGACAAAGCCTCCAATTAATCCAATCTGTTCCAAACTACGAGATGCCACGCATTATGCTTCATTTATACTCCTTTACTCAAGGAGCACCAATGATCTGTTTAAAATGATAATTTTAACTAGCTGATAAAACTTAACCGGCCACTCTAAATTGTCTTTAACTTTTGATTTCAAGCTCGTAATGACATGAATCCAACACAACTGTTAAGCTAGGCCAACTTTCCATATTGTGACAATATTTGCGACTGAAAGAGCTAGACAAAGCTTCAAAGTAATGCAATCTATCCCAAACTTGGTGATGCCATGCATTATGCTACATTTATAAACCCTTACTCAAGGAGCACCAATGATCCGTTTAGAATTATTATTTTAAGTGGCCGATCAACTTGACATGTATGCACTATATCATCCGTAACTTTTGATTTGGAGTTCAAAATGACACGAATCCAAAACCCACATTAAGCTAGCTCAATTTTCTATATATTGACAAAATTTAAGATCGAAATAGCTATAGCAAGGCCTCCAAGTAATCCAATCTATCCCAAACTCCGTGATGCTATGCATTATGATTCATTTATACGCCTTTACTGAATGAGCAACAATGATCAGTTTAGAATGATCATTTTAACTAGCTGATCAACTTCCCATGGGCGCTCTATATTGTCTTTAACTTTTGATTTAGAGCTCAAAATAACATGAATTCAACACCGACGTTAAGCTAGCCCAATTTTCCATATTGTGACAACATTTGAGACTGAAAGAGCTAGAAAAAGCCTCAAAGTAATGCAATCTATCCAAAACTGCGTGATGCAATGCGTTATGCTTCATTTATAAGCCTTTACTCAAGGAGCGCCAATGATCATTTTAGAATTATTATTTTAACTGGCTGAACACCTTGGCATGTCCGCACTATATAGTCAGTTCAGAGTTTATTCACTATATAGTGAGTCAACATTCAGAGTTCAAAAATGAAAGATTAATTTTTTTGTATTGTCTACAATTAATTTTTTTGATTGAAATGTGACAAAATTTAAGATTGAAATAGCTATAACAAAGCCTCCAAGTAATCCAATCTATCCCCAAACTGTGTGATGCTATGCGTTATGATTCATTTATATGCCTTTACTCAATGAGAACCAATGATAAGTCTAGGATGATCATTTTAACTAGCTGATTAACTTGACATGTCCGCACTAAATCTTCTTTAACTTTTAATTTAGAGCTCAAAATGACATGAGTCCAATGCCCACGTTAAGCTAGCTTAATTTTCCATATTGTGACAACATTTGAGACTGAAAAAGCTACGACAAAGTCTCAAAGTAATCCAATATATCCCAAACTGCGTGATGTCATGCATTATGCTTTATTTTTAAACCTTTTCTCAGTGGGAACCAATGATCAGTTTAGAATGATCAATTTAACTAGCTGATAAACTTGACATGTCCTCACTATTGTCTGTAACTTTTGATTTATAGTTCAGAGGGACACGAATCCAATTTTCTATATTGTGACAAAATTTAAGATCGACGATACAATCTATCCAATACGTGATGCCATTCGTTATGCCATTTATGCTAATGCAACCATTACTTGACAATCCGCACTAGATCGTCTATAAATTTTGATTTAGAATTCAGAATGAGAATCCAACACCCACATTAAGCTAACTCAATTTTCTATATTGTGACAAAATTTAAGATCGAAAGAGCTATGACAAAGCCTCCTAATAATCCAATCTACCCCAAACTGTTTGATGCCATACATTCTGCTTAATTTATAAGCCCTTACTCAAGGAGCACAATAATCACTTTACAATGATCATTTAAACAAGCTGATCAATCTTACATGTCCGCACCAAATCGTCTTCTAATTTTTATTTATAGCACAAGATGACATGAATCCAATGCCAACGTTAAGCCAGCTCAATTTTCCATGTTATGACAACATTTGAGACTAAAAGAACTAGAAAAAGCCTCAAAGTAATGGAATCTATCCCAAACTGCGTGATGTCATGCATTATGTTTCATTTATAACCTTTTACTCAAGGAGCACCAATGATCAATTTAGAATTATTATTTTAACGGGCCGAATAACCTGACATGTCTACATTATATCTTGCGTAACTTTTGATTTAGAGTTCAGAATGAAACGAATCCAAGACCCACATAAAGCTAGCTCGAATTTTTTTATTGTGACAAAATCTAAAATCGAAATATCAATAACAAAGCCTTCACGTAATCCAATGTATCCTAAACTCCGTGATGCTATGCATTATGATTCATTTATTCTCCTTTACTCAATGAGCACCAATGTTCCAATCTGTCCCAAACTGCGTGATGCCATGCATTATGCTTAATTCATACGACTTTACTCAATGAGCATACGCCTTTACTCAATGAGCACCAATGATCAGTTTAGAATGATCATTTGAACTAACTGATCAACTTGACACTTTGGCATTAAATCGTCATTAAGTTTTTATTTAGAGCTCAAGATGACATGAATCCAACGCCCACGTTGTGAAAACATTTGAGAATGATCATTTTAACTGGCCGATCCACTTGACATGTCCACACTAAATCGTCCATAACTTTTGATTTAGAGTTCAGAATGACACGAATCCAACGCCCACGTTAAGCTAGCTCAATTTTCTATATTGTGACAACATTTAAGAACGAAATAACTATGAAAAATCCTCCAAGTAATCCAATGTATCCGAAACTGCTTGATGTCATGCATTATACTCACGTGAAGGTAGCTCAATTTTCCATATTATGACAACATTTTAGATTGAAAGAGTTACGAAAAAGCCTCCAGGTATTCCAATGTATCCCAAACTGCGTGATGTCATGCATTATGATTAATATATAAGCCTTTACTCAAGGAACACCAATGATGAATCTATAATGATCATTCTAACTAGCTGATCATCTTTACATGTCTGCACTAAATCTTTTTTACCTTTTGATTTAGATATCAAAAGTACATGAACCCAATGCCCACGTCAAGCTAGCTCAATTTTCTATATTCTGACAACATTTGAGATTGTAATAGTTACGACAAAACCTTCAAGTAATCCAATGTATCCCAAACTACGTGATGCCATGCATTATGCTTCTTCATTTATAAGCCTTTACTCAAGTAGAAGCAATGATCAGTTTAGAATGATAATTTTAATTGTCTCATTAACTTGATATGTTTGCACTAAGTCATCCGTAACTTTTGATTTAGAGTATAGGATGACACAAATCCAACGCCCACGTTAATCTAACTCAATTTTCTGACAAAGCCTCTGAGTAATCCACGTGTCTCAAACCAATGATCAGTTTAAAATAATCATTTTAACTGTCCGATCAATTTGGCATGACTGCATTAAATTGTCCGTAACCTTTTATTAAAAGTTCAAAATGACACGAATCCAACGCCCACGTTGCTAGCTCAATTTTCTATATTTTGATAAAATTTAGGACCAATAGCTACGACAAAGCCTCCAAGTAATCCAATCTATCCCAAACTGCGTGATGCCATGCATGATGCTTCAGTTATAAGCCTTTATTCTAGGAGCACCAATGATCAATATAAAATGATCATTTTAACTAGCTGATCAACTTGACATGTCTGCACTAAATCGTCTTTAACTTTTGATTTATAGCTCAAAATGACATTGGTCCAACGTCCACGTCAAGCTAGCTTAACTTTCCATATTGTGACAACATTTGAGACTGAAAGAGCTACTTTAAAACCTCCAAGTAACCCAATGAATCCTGACTTGCGTGGTGCCATGCATTATGCTTCATTAATAAGCCTTTACACAAGGAGCACCATTGATCAGTTTAGAGTGATCATTTTAACTGGCCGATGAACTTGACCTGTAAGAACTAAATTGTTCGTAACTTTTAATTTAGATTAAATGACACGAATCCAACGTCCACGTTAAGCTAGCTCAATTTCTATATTGTGACAAAATTTAAGACCGATATAGTTATGACAAAGCCTCAAAGTAATTCATTGTATCCCAAACTGCCTGATGCCATGCACTATGCTTCATTTATAAGCCTTTACTCAAGGAACACCAGTGATCAGTTTAGAATGATCATTTTAAGTGCCGATCAACTTGACATGTCCGCAGTAAATCGTCCATAACTTTTGATTTATAGTTGAAAATGACATGAATCCAACGCCCACATTAAGCTACTCAAATTTCTATATTGGGATAAAATTGAAGACAAAAAGAGCTAAAAGAAAGCCTCCAAGTAATCCAATGTATCCCAAATTGCATGATGCCATGCATTGTGCTACATTTATAATCCTTTAGTTTAGGAGCACCAATGATCAGTTAAGAATGATCATTAGCTAGCTGATCAACTTGAAATGTCCACGCTAAATCGTCTTTGACTTTTTATTTAGGGCTCAAAATGACATGATCCGACGCCCACGTCAAGCTATCTCCAGTTTCCATATTATGACAACATTTGAGACTCAAGAGCTACGATAAACCTACAAGTAATCCAGTATATCGAAATTTGCGTGATGACATGCATGATGCATCATTTATAAGAATTATTGCGTGATGCCATGCATTATGCTTCATTTATAAGCCTTTATTCAAGGAGCATCAATGATCAATTTAAAATGATCATTTTAACTAGCAGATCAACATGACATGTCTACACTAAATACCCTTTAACTTTTGATTTAGAGCTCAAAATGACATGATCCAACGCTCACGTCATGCTAGCTCCAATTTCCATATTATCACAACATTTGAGACTTAAGAGCTACGATAAACCTACAAGTAATCCAGTATATCAAAAATTGCGTGATGCTATGCATGATGCTTCATTTATAAGCCTTTATTGTGTGATTCCATGCATTATGCTTCATTTATAAGCCTTTATTCAAGGAGCATCAATGATCAATTTAGAATGATCATTTTAACTAGCAGATCAACTTGACATGTCTACAATAAAATACCCTTTAACTTCTGATTTAAAGCTCAAAATGACATGAGTCCAACGCCTACGATAAGCTAGCTCAATTCCCATACTGTGACAGAATTTGAGACCGACTGAGCTACGAAAAAGCCTCCAAGAAACTAAATGTATCCTAATCTGCGTGATGCAATGCATTATGCTTAAGTTATAACCTTTTACGCATGGAGCACCAATGATCAGTTTAGAATGATCATTTTAATTGCACGATCAACTTGAAATGTCCGCACTAAATCATCCGTAACTTTTGATTTAGAGTTCAAAATGACACGTATCCAATGCCCACGTTAATCTAGCTCAATTTTCTATATTTTCAAATTATTTGAAACCGAAAGAGTTGTGAAAAAGCCTCCGAGTAATCCAATGTATCCCAAACTGCGTAATGCCATGCATTTTAACTGGCCGATAACCTTGACATCTCCACATCAAATCGTCCTTAACTTTTGATTTATAGTTCAAAATGACAAGAACTCAACGCCCACACACAATGACATGTCCGCACTAAGTCGTCCGTAACTTTTGATATAGAGTTCAGAATGACACGTATCCAACGCCCACATTAATCTAGATGAATTTTCTATATTTTAAAAATATTTGAAACTGAAAGAGTTGCGAAAAAGCCTCCGAGTAATCCAATGTATCCCAAATTGCGTAATTCCATGCATTTTAACTGGCCGATAACCTTGACATCTCCACATTAAATTATTTGTAACTTTTGATTTATAGTTCAAAATGACAAGAACTCAACGCCCACACACAATGACATGTCCGCACTAAATCGTCCGTAACTTTTGATTTAGAGTTCAGAATGACACGTATCCAATGCCCACATTAATCTAGCTGAATTTTCTATATTTTCAAAATATTTGAAACTGAAAGAGTTGCGAAAATGCCTCCGAGTAATCCAATGTATCCCAAACTGCGTAATGCCATGCATTTTAACTGGCCGATAACCTTGACATCTCCACATCAAATCGTCCTTAACTTTTGATTTATAGTTCAAAATGACAAGAACTCAACGCCCACACACAATGACATGTCCGCACTAAGTCGTCCGTAACTTTTGATATAGAGTTCAGAATGACACGTATCCAACGCCCACATTAATCTAGATGAATTTTCTATATTTTAAAAATATTTGAAACTGAAAGAGTTGCGAAAAAGCCTCCGAGTAATCCAATGTATCCCAAATTGCGTAATTCCATGCATTTTAACTGGCCGATAACCTTGACATCTCCACATTAAATTATTTGTAACTTTTGATTTATAGTTCAAAATGACAAGAACTCAACGCCCACACACAATGACATGTCCGCACTAAATCGTCCGTAACTTTTGATTTAGAGTTCAGAATGACACGTATCCAATGCCCACATTAATCTAGCTGAATTTTCTATATTTTCAAAATATTTGAAACTGAAAGAGTTGCGAAAATGCCTCCGAGTAATCCAATGTATCCCAAACTGCGTAATGCCATGCATTTTAACTGGCCGATAACCTTGACATCTACACATTAAATCGTTCGTAACTTTTGATTTATAGTTCAAAATGACAAGAACTCAACGCCCACGTTAAGCTAGCTCAATTTTCTATATTATGACCAAATTTAAGACAAACAATGCAATGACAAAGCCTCTAGGTAATCCAATATATCCCAAAGTGCGTGATGCCATACATTATGCTTCATTTATAAGCCTTTGCTCAAGGAGCACCAATGATCAGTTTAGAATGATCAGTTTAGAATGATCATTTTAACTAACTGACCAACATGACATGTCCACACTAAATAGTCTTTAACTTTTGATTTAGAGCTCAAAATAACAAGAGCTCAATTCCCACGTTAAGCTAGCTCAATTTCCCATAATGTGACAATATTTGAGACTGACTTAGCTACGAAAAAGCCTTAAAAAATCCAATGTATTCCAAAACTGCGTGTTGCCACGCATCACGCTTCATTTATAAGCCTTTACTCAAGGAGCACAAATGATCAATCTAGAATGATCGTTTTAACTAACTGATCAACTTGACATGTCCGCACTAAATCGTTTTTAACTTTTAATTTAGAGCTCAAAATAACATGAGTCCAATGCCCACGTTAAGTTAGCTCAATTTTCCATATTGTGACAATATTTGAGACTGACTGAGCTACCAAAAAGTATCCAAGTAATCCAATGTATCCGAAACTGCGTGATGCAATGCATTATGTTTCATTTATAACCTTTTCCCAAGGAGCACCAATGATCAGTTTAGAATGATCATTTTACCTGGCCGATGAACTTGACATGTCCGCACTAAATATTCCGTAACTTTCGATTTAGAGTTAAAAATGACACGGATCCAATGCCCATGTTAAGCTAGCTCAATTTCTTATATTTTAAAAATATTTGACATTGAAAGAGTAACGAAAAAGCCTCTGAGTAATCCAATGTATTCCAAATTGTGTAATGTCGTGCATTATATTTAATTTATAACCCTTTACTCAAGGAGCACGAATGATCAGTTTAAAATGATCATTTCAACTGGCCGATCAACTTTACATTTTTGCACTAAATTATCTGTAACTTTTGATTCAGAGTTTAAAATGACAATAATCCGACGCCCAGGTTAAGCTAGCTCAATTTTCCATATTGTGACAACATTTGACACTGAAAGAGCTACCAAAAAGCCTCCAAGTATTCCAATATTTCCCAAACTGCGTGATGAAATGCATTATGCTTCACTTATAAGCCTTTACTCAAGGAACACCAATGATCAGTTAAGAATGATCATTATAACATGCCGATTAACTTTAGATTTTCGCATTAAATCGTCAGTAACTTTTGAGTTAGAGTTCAAAATGAAACGGATCGAACGGCCACGTTAAACTACCTCAATTTTCTATATTGTGATAAAATTTAAGACCTAAATAGCTACGACAAAGCCTCCAAGTAATTCAATCTATCCCAAACTGCGTGATGCCATGCATTATGCTTTATTTGTAAACGTTTGCTAAATGAGCACCAATAATCAGTTTAAAATGATCATTTATACTGGCCGATCAACTTGACATTTCTGCCCTAAATCATCTATAACTTTTGATTTAGAGTTCAAAAAGACAAAAATCCAATGCCCACGTTAAGCTAGCTCAAATTTGTTTATTATGAGAACATTTGAGATTGAACAAGCAACGACAAAGCCTCCAAAAAATATAATGTATCCTAAAATGTGTGATGACATGCATTATGCTTCATTTAGAAGCTTTTACTCAAGGAGCACTAATGATTAGTTTAGAATGATCATTTAACTGGCCGATCAACTTGACATCTCCGCATTAAATCATCCGTAACTTTTTATTTAGAGTTCAAAATGACAAGAATTCAACGCCCACATTAATCTAGCTCAATTTTCTTTATTGTGAACAAATTTAAGACCAAAATTGCAATGTCAAAACCTTGAGGTAATCCAATATATCCCAAACAACGTGATGCCATGCATTATGCTTTATATATAAGCCTTTACTGAAAGAGAACCAATAATCAGTTTATAATTATCATTTTAACTAACTTATCAACTTGACATGTCCGCACTAAATTGTTTTTAGCTTTTGATTTAGAGCTCAAAATAACATGAGTCCAACGCCCACGTTAAGCTAGCTCAATTTCCCATCATATATTCTAGACTGACTGAGTTACGAAAAAGCCTCCAAGTAATCCAATGTATCTCAAATTGCGTGATGCAATGCATTATGCTTGATTTATAACCTTTTACCCAAGGAGCACCAATTATCAGTTTAGAATGATCATTTTAACGGGCCGGTCAACTTGATATGTCCGCAGTAAATCGTCTGTAACTTTTGATTTAGAGTTCAGAATGACACGAATCCAATGCCCACGTTAAGCTAGCTGAATTTTCTATATTTTCAAAACATTTGAGACTGAAAGAGATACGACAAAGCATCCGTGTAATCCAATGTATCCCAAACTGCGTAATGCCATGAATTATGCTTCATTTATAACCCTTTACTCTTGGAGCAGGAATGATCAGTTTAGAATGATCATTTTAACTGGCCGATCAACTTGGCATATCTGGACTAAATCGTCCATAACTTTTGATTTAGAGTTCAGAATAACACGAATCCAATTCCCACGTTAAGCTAGCTCAATTTTCTATATTTTCAAAACATTTGAGACTGAAGGAGTTACGATAAAGCTTCCGAGTAATCCAATGTATCCCAAACTGCGTAATGCCATGAATTATGCTTCATTTTAACCCTTTACTCATGGTGCAGGAATGATCAGTTTAGAATGATCATTTTAACAGGCTGATCAACTTTACATTTTCGCACTAAATCGTCTTTAACTTTTGGTTTAGAGTTCAAAATGATTGGAATCCAACACCCATGTTAAGCTAGATCACTTTCCCATATTGTGACATTTGAGACTGAAAGAGCTATGACAAAGCCTCCAAGTAATCCAATGTATCCCAAACTACGTGATGCCATGCATTATGCATCATTTATAAGCCTTTACTGAAGGAGCATCAATGACTAGTTTAGAGTGATCATTATAACTGGCCGATCAACTTGACATTTCTGCACTAAATTTTCCAATACTTTTGATTTGGAGTTCAAAATGACAGGAATCCAACGCCAACGTAAAGCTAGCTCAAATTTCTATATTGTGACAAAATTTAAGACCAAACTATCAAGGCAAAGCCTCCAAGTAATCCAACGTATCCCAAACTACGTGATGCCATGCATTATGCTTCATTTATAAGACTTCACTCAAGGAGCATTAACGATTAGTTTAGAATGATCATTTTAACTTGCCGATCAACTTGACATGTCCGCACTAAATCATCTGTAACTTTTGATTTAGAGTTCAAAATGACACGAATCCAACACCCATGTTAAGCTAGCTCAATTCTCTTTATTGTGACAAAATTTAAGACCAAAATAGTATGACAAAGCCTCCAAGTAATATAATCTACCCCAAATTGCGTGATGACATGCATTATGTTTCATTTGTAAACCTTTTCTCAATGAGTACCATTGATCTGTTTAGAATGATCATTTTAACTAGCTGATGAACTGGACATGCCTGTACTAAACCTTCTTTAACTTTCTCTTTAGAGCTCAAAATGACATGAGTCCAAGGCCCACATTAGGCTAGCTTAAGTTCCAATATTTGACAACATTTGAGGCTGAAAGTGATACGAAAAAGCCTTGAAGTAATTCATTGTATCCCAACCTACGTGATGCCATGCATTATACTTCATTTATAAGCGTTTACTCCACGAGCACCAATGATCAGTTTAGAATGATCATTTTAACTGGCCGATCAACTTGACATGTCCGCACTATACCCTCCATAACTTTTGATTTAGAGTTCATAATAACACGAATCAAACGCTCACGTTAAGCTAGGTCAATTTTCTATGTTGACACAACATTAGAGACTGAACGAGCTACGACAAAGCCTCCACTAATCCAATGTATTCTGAAACTTTGTGATGCCATGATTTCTGCTTCATTTATAAGCCTTTACTCAGTGAGCACCAATGATCGGTTTAGAATGACTAACTGATCAACTTGACATATCCACATTAAATCGTCCGTAAAATTTGATTTAGAATTAAAAATGACAAGAATCTAACGCTCACGTCAAGCTAGCTCTATTTTCTCTATTGTGACAAAATTTCAGAAGAAAATAGCTAGGAGAAAGCCTCCAAGTAATCCAATCTATCCCAAAGTGTGTGATGCCATGCATTATGCTTCATTTATAAACCATTAGTCAAGGAGCACCAATGATCATTTTAAAATGATCATTATAACTAACTGATCAACTTCACATGTCCGCACTAAATCATTTATAACTTTTGATTTAGAGCTCAAAACGACATAAGTCCAACGTCCACGTTAATCTTGCTCAATTTTCCATATTGTGACAACATTAAAGACTAAAAGAGCTTCTGCAAAGCCTCCAAATAATCCAATGTATCCCAAACTGCGTGATGCCATTCATTACGCTTCATTTATAAGCCTTTAATCAATGAACACCAATAATCAGTTTAGAATGTTCATTTTAACTGGCCGATGAACTTGACATGTCCACACTAAAATTTCTTTTACTTTTGATTTAGAGCTCAAAATGATACAAATCCAAAACCCACGTTAAGCTAGCACAATTTTCTATATTGTGACACAATTAAAGATCAAAATAGCTACGACAAAGCCTCTAAGTAATCCAATCTATCCCAAACTGGGTGATGCTATGCATTATGCTTCATTTATGCGCCTTTACTCAATGACCACCAATGATCACATTAGAATTATCATTTTAACTAGATGATCAACTGGACATTTCCGCACTAAATCGTGTTTAACTATTGATTTAGAGCTCGAAATGACATGAGTCCAATGCCCACATTAAGCTAGCTCAATTTTTCTTATTGTGACAACATTTGAGACTGAAAGAGCTACTACAAAGCCTCCAGGTAATCCAATGTACCCAAAACTGTGTTATGCGATCCATTATGCTTCATGTTTAAGCCTTTAATCACGGATCACCAATGATCACTTTGGAATGATCATTTTAACTTGCCGATCAACTTGACATGTCCGCACTACATCGTCAGTAACTTTTGATTTAGAGTTTAAAATGGCATGAATCCAATACCCACGTTAAGGTAGCTCAATTTTCTGTATTTTCAAAAAATGTAAGACCCAAATAGCTATGACAAAGCGTCCAAGTAATCCAATCTATACCAAACAGGGTGATGTTATGCATTATTGTTCATTTATACGCCTTTACTCAATGAGCACCAATGATCAGTTTAGAATGATCATTTTAACTAGCTGATCAGTTTAGAATGTCCGCACTAAATTTGTTTTTAACTTTTAATTTAGAGCTCAAAATGACATGAGTCCAACACACACGTTAAGCTACCACAATTTTCCCTATTTTGGCAATATCTGAGAGTGAAAGAGCAACTACAAAGCCTCCAAATCATCCAATGTATCCCAAATTGCATGAAGCCATTCACTACACTTCATTTATAAGCCTTTAATCAAGGAGCACCAATGATCAATTTAGAATGATCATTTTAACTAGCTGATCAATTTGACATCTCCGCACTAAATTGTCTTTAACTTTTTATTTAGAGCTTAAAATGACATGAGTATAATGCCCACCTTAAACTAGCTCAATTTTCCATATATTGACAATATTTGAGACTGAAAGAGCTATAACAAAACCTCCGAATAATCCAATATCTCCTAAACAGCGTGATGCCACGCATTATGCTTCATTTATAAGCTTTTACTCAAGAATCACCAATGATCAGTTTAGAATTATAATTTAACTAGCTGATCAACTTTTGATTAGAGCGAAAAAATGACATGAACCCTAGAGCCAAGTTAAGCTAGCTCAATTTTCCATATTATGACAACGTTTGAGACCGAAAGAGTAACAAAAAATCCTACAAGTAATCCAATGTATCCCAAACTACTTTATGCCACGCATTATGCTTCAATTATAAGCCTTTACTCACGGAGCACCAATGATCAGTTTAGAATGACCATTTTAACTGGCTTATCAACTTGACATGTTGGCACTAAATCGTCCATCACTTTTGATTAAAAGTTCAAAATGATATGACTCCAACAACCACATTAAGCTAGCTCAATTTTCTATATTGTTACAAAATTTAAGACCAACATACCCACGATAAAGCCCCCAAGTAATCCAATCTATCCCAATCTGCGTGATACCATGCATTATGCTTCATTTATAAGCCTTTTCTCAAGGAGCACCAATGATCAGTTTCAAATGATTATTTTAGCAAGCTGATCAACTTGCCATGTCCCCACTAATTCGTCTTTAACTTTTGATTTAGAGCTCAAAACGATATGAATCTAACGCCCCATTAAGCTAGCTCAATATTCCATATTTTGACAACATTTGATACTGAAAGAGCTACGATAAGGCCTCCAAGTAATCCAATGTATCCCAAACAGCGTGAAGCGATGCAATATGTTTCATTTATAAGCCATTAATTAAGGAGCACCAATGATCAGTTTAGAATGATCATTTTAACTTGCCTATCAACTTGACATTTCGACACTAAATCGTTAGTAACTTTTGATTTAGAGTTCAAAGTGACAGGAATCCAACACCCACGTTAAGCGCGCTCAATTTTCTTGTGAGAAAATTTAAAATAGAAATAGCTCCAGCAAAGTCTTCAAGAAATCCAATCTATACCAAATTGTGTGATGCTATACATTATGCTTCATTTATACGCCTTTACTCAATGAGCACCAACCATTTATACAACTTTTGATTTAGAGTTTAAAATGAAATGAATCCAGCACCCACGTTACACTATCTCAGTTTTCTCTATTGTGACAAAATTTAAGAGCAAAGTATCTACGACAAAGCCTCCAAGTAATCCAATATCTCCCAAACTGCGTGATACCATGCATTATGCTTCATTTCTAAGCCTTCACTCAAGGAGCACCAATGATCAGTTTATAATTATAATTTTAAGTAGCTGATCAACTTGACATGTCTGCCCTAAATCATCTTTAATTATTGATTTAGAGCTCAAAATGGCATGAGTACAACGCCTACGTTAAGCTAGCTCAAATTTCCATATTGTTACAATATTTGAGACTGAAAGAGCTATTGCAACGCCTCCAAGTAATCCAACGTCTCCCAAACTGCGTGATACCATGCATTACGCTTCATTTATCAGCCTTTACTCAGGAGCACCAATGATTAGTTTATAATGATAATTTTAACTGAGTGATCAACTTGACATTTCAGCACTAAAATCGTCCGTAATTTTTGATTTAGAGTTCACAATGACACGAATCCAACGACTACACTATGCTAGCTTAATTTTATACACTCTGACAGCATTTGAGGCTGAAAGAGCTACGACAAGCCTCAAAGTAATCCAATGCATCCCAAACAGCGTGATGCCATACATAATGCTTCATTTATAAGCCTTTACTCAAGGGGCACTAGTGATCAGTTTAGAATGATCATTTTAGCTGGCTCATCAACTTGACATGTTGGCACTAAATCGTCCCTCACTTTTGATTTAGAGTTTAAAATGATACGAATCAAACACCCACGTTAAGCTAGCTCAATTTTCGATATTCTGACAAAATTTAAGACCACAATAGCTACGACAAAGCCTTCAAGTAATCCAATATATCACAAACTGTATAATGCCACACATTATGCTTCGTTTATAAGCCTTTACTCAAGGAGCACCCAAGATCAGTTTAGAATAATCATTTTAAGTAGCTGATCAACTTGACATGTCCGCACTAAATCGTCTTTTACTGTTGCTTTAGAGCTCAAAATGACATGAGTCCAACGCCCACGTTAAGCTAGCTCAATTTTCCATATTCTCACAGAGACTGAAAGAGTTACGAAAAAGCCTCCAAGTAATCCAATATATCCAAAACTGTAAGAAGCCATGCCATATGCTTTATTTATGAGTCTTTACTTAAGGAGCACCCCTGATCAGTTTAGAATGATCACTTTAACAGGGCGATCAACTTGACATGTCCACACTAAATATTCCGTAACATTTGATTTAGAGTTCAAAATGACATGAATCAAACGCACACGTTAAGCTAGCTTAATTTTCTATATTGTGACAAAATTTAACACCGAAATAGCTATGAAAAGTCCTCCTAGTAATCCAATCTATCCAAAATAGCCTGGTGCCATGCCTTATGCTTCATTTATAAGCCTTTACTGAAGTAGCAACTATGATCAGTTTATAATGATGATTTTAACTAGCCAATCAACTTGAGATATCTGCACTCAATCGTCCGTAACTTTTGATTTAGAGGTCAAAATGACACGAATCCAACACCCACGCTGCGCTAGGTCAATTTTTTATATTGTAACAACATTTGAGACTGAAAGAGCTACGAAATAGCCTCCAAGTAATCAAATGTATTCCAAACGTGTGATGCCATTCATTATGCTTCATAAATAAGCCTTTACTCATTGAGCACCAATGATCAGTTTAGAATGATAATTTTAACTGGCTTATAAACTTGACATGTTGGCACTAAATCGTCTATCACTTTTGATTTGAGTTCAAAATGATACGAATCCAACGTCCACGTTAAGCTAGCTCAATTTTCTATATTGTGACAAAATTTAAGACTGCTATAACTTTGACAAAGCCTTCAACTAATCTTATATATCACAAACTGCGTAATGCCATGCATTATGGTTCGTTTATAGGCTTTTACTCAAGAAGAACACATGATCAATTTAGAATGATCATTGAACTAGCTGATCAACATGACATGTCCGCATTAAATCGTCTTTAACTTATCCTTTGGTGCTCAAAATGACATGAGTCCAAATCCAACGTTCAGCTATCTCAATTTTCCATATTGTGACATCATTTCAGACTGAAAGAGCAACGAAAAAACCTCCAAGTAATCCAATGTATCCCAAACTGCGTGAAGCCATGCAGTATGGTTCATTTATAAGCCTTTACTCAAGGAGCACAAATGAACAGTTTAGAATGATCATTTTAACTAGGCGATCACCTTGACATGTCCGCACTTAAATCGTCCGTAACTTTTGATTTAGAGTTCAGAATGACATGAATCCAACGCCCACGTTAAGCCTCCAAGTGATCCAATCTATCCCAAACTGTGTGGTGTCATGCATTGTGCTTCATTTATAAGCCTTTAATCAAGGAGCACCAATGATAAGTTTAGAATGATCATTTTAACTAGCTGATCAACTTGACATGTCCGCACAAAGTCGTCTTTAATTTTTGATTTAGAGCTCAAAATAACATGACTCCAACGCCCATGTTAAACTAACTCAATTCTCGTTATTATGACAACATTTGAGACAAAAAGAGCTAATGATCCGTTTAGAACCAATTTACCCCAAACTGCGTAATGCCATGCATTATCCTTCATTTATAACCGTTTACTGAAGGAGCAATAATGATCCGTTTAGAATGATAATTTTAACTAGCTGATAAACTTGACATGTCCGCACTAAATCATCTTTAACTTTTAATTTAAAGCTGAAAATGACATGAGTCCAACGCCCACATTTAGCTAGTAAAGTTTCTATATTTTGAAAAAACATTAAGACCTAAATAGCTACAAAAAACCTCTAAGTAATCCAATCTATGCCAAACTGCGTGATGTCATGCATTATGCTAGATTTATAAGCTTTTACTCAAGGAGCAGCAATGATTAGTTTAGAATGATCATTTGAACTGGCTGATCAACTTGACATGTCCGCACTAAATTGTCCAATACTTTAGATTTGGAGTTGGAAATGAAGAAATCCAACGCCCATGTTAAGCTAGCTCATATTTCTATATTGTAACGAAATTTAAGACCAAAATATCAAAGACAAAGCCTCCAAGTAAAACAATCTATCCCAAACCGCGTGATGCCAAGAATTATGTTTTTTTGTAGACCTTTGCCTAATGAGCACCCATGATCAGTTTAGAATGAACATTTTATCTGTCCGATTACCTAGAAATGTCCACGCTAAATCGTCCGTAACTTTTAATTTAGAGTTCAAAATGACCAAAACCCAATGCCCACGTTAAGCTAGCTCAATTTTGTATAATGTGACAACATTTGAGACTGAAAGACCTATGACAAAACCTCCAAGTAATCCAATCTATCCCAAACTGTGTAATGTCATGCATTATGCTTCATTTATAAGCCTTTACTCAAGGAGCAGCAAAGACTAGTTTAGAATTATCATTTTAACTAGCCGATCAACATGTCATCTCCGCACTAAATTGTCCAATACTTTTGATTTAGAGTACAAAATGACACGAATCCAATGCCGACGTTAAGCTCGCTCAATTTTCTATATTGTGACAAATTTAAGACCAAATAGCTTTGACAAAGCCTCCAAGTAATTCAATATACCCCAAACTGCATGATGCCATGTATTATGCTTCATTTGTAAACGTACCTTTGCTCAATGAGTACCAATAATCAGTTTACAATTATTATTTTAACTCGATATTGAACTTGAAATTTCCGCGCTAAACAGTTTTTAGCTTTCTATTTAGAGCTCAAAATGACATGAGTCCAAGACTCACATTAAACTAGCTCAATTTTCCATATTTGACAACATTTGAGACTGAAAGAGCTACGAAAAAGCTTGGAAGTAATCCAATGTATCCCAACCTGCGTGATACCATGCATTATGCTTCAATTATATGGCTTTACTCAAGGAGCACCACTGATCAGTTTAGAATGAGCATTTTAATTGGCCGATCAACTTGAAATGTTCGCACTAAAACGTCTGTAACTTTTGATTTAGAGTTCACAGTGACACGAATCCAACGCAAATCTACCTCAATTTTCTATATTGTGACAAAATTTAAGATCTCAATAGCTATGACAAAGACTCCAGGTAAACCAATTGATCCCAAACTGCGTGATGCCATGCATTATGCTTCATTTGTAGACCTTTGGTCAATGAGCACCAATGATCAATTTAGAGTGATCATTTTAACTGGCTTATCAACTTGACATGTCTGCACTAAATCGTGCGTAACTTCTGATTTAGAGCTCAGAATGACACGAATCCAATGCCCATGTTAAGCTACCTCAATTTTCTATATTGTGACAATATTTGAGACTGAAAGAGTTACGACAAAGCCTCCAAGTTATCCAATGTATCAAAAACTATGTGATGTCATGCATTATGCTTCATTTATAAGCCTTTACTCAAGGAGCACAAATCATTAGTGTATAATGATCATTTTAATGACATGACCGCACTAAACCGTCTTTTACTTTCTGTTTAGAGTTCAAAATGACATGAGTCCAACGTCCACGTTAAGCTAGCTCAATTCTCTATATTTGACATCATTTGAGACCGAAAGAGCTACAAAAAAGCCTTGAAGTAATCCAATGTATTGCAAACTGTCTGATGCCATACATTATGATTCATTTATAAGCCTTTACTCAAGGAACACTAATGATCAGCTTAGAGTTATCATTTTAATTCGCCGATCAACTTGACATTTCCAAACTAAATCATCTATAATTTTTTTAGAGCTAAAAATTACATGAGTTCAACGCCCATGTTAAGGTAGCTCAATTTTTCATATTCTGACAACATTTGGAGCTACTACAAAGCCTCCAAGTAATCTAATGTAACCCAAACTGCGTGATGCCATGCATTATACTTCATTTATAAGCGTTTACTCCCGGAGCACTAATACTTCATTTATAAACTACACTAAATTGTCTTTAACTTTTAATTCAGAGCTCGAAATGACATGAGTCCAACCCCCACATTAAGCTACCTCAATTTTTCATATTGTGACAACATTTGAGACTGAAAGAGCTACTACAAAGCCTCCAAGTAATCCAATATATCCAAAACTGCGTGATGCCATCCATTATGCTTCATTTATAAGCCTTTAATCAAGGATCACCAATGATCACTTTGAAATGATCGTTTTAACTGGCCGATCAACTTGACATGTGCATACTACATCGTCAGTAACTTTTGATTTAGAGTTTAAAATGACACGAATCCAATACCCACGTAAGGGTTTCTCAATTTTCTATATTGTCAAAAAATTTAAGACCGAAATAGTTACGGCAAAGCGTCCAAGTAATCCAATCTATACAAAACTGGGTGATGTTATGCCTTATTGTTCATTTATATGCCTTTACTCAATGAGCACCAATGAACAGTTTAGAATGATCATTTTAACTAGCTGGTCAGTTTAGAATGTCCTCACTAAATTCTCTTTAACTTTTGATTTAGAGCTCAAAATGACATGAGTGCAACGCACACGTTAAGCTACCACAATTTTCCATATTTTGACAATATCTGAGACTGAAAGAGCTACTACGATGCCTCCAAATCATCCAATGTATCCCAAATTGCATGATGCCATTCACTACACTTCATTTATAAGCCTTTAATCAAGGAGCACCAATGATCAATTTAGAATGATCATTTTAACTAGCTGATCAACTTGATATGTCCGCACTAAATTTTCTTTAACTTTTGATTTAGACCTCAAATTGACATGAGTCCAACACCCACGTTAAGCTAGCTCAATTTTCCATATTGTGACAACATTTGAGACTGAAAGAGCTACTACAAAGCCTCCAAGTAATCCAATGTAACCCAAAATGCATGATGCCATTCATTACGCTTCATTTATAACCCTTTAATCATGGAGCACCAATGATCAGTTTGGAATGATCATTTTAACTTGCCGATCAACTTGACATATCCGCACTATGTCGTCAGTAACTTTTGACTTAGAGTTCAAAATGACATGAATCCAATGCCCACATTAGGCTAGCTCAAATTTCCATACTGTGACATCATTTGAGAGTGAAAGAGCTGCTACAAAGCCTTCAAGTAATCAAATGTATCCCAAACTGCATGATGTCATTCATTACGCTTCATTTATAAGCCCTTAATCAAGGAGCACAAATGATAAAGTTAGAATGATCAGTTTAACTAGCTTATCAACTTGACATGTCCGCACTAAATTGTCTTTAACTTTTGATTTAGAGCTCAAAATGACATGAGTCCAATGCCCAACTTAAACTAGCTCAACTTTCCATATATTTAGAACATTTGAGACTGAAAGAGCTATAACAAAACCTCCAAATAATCCAATATCTCCTAAACAGCGTGATGCCATGCATTATGCTTCATTTAAAAGCTTTTACTGAAGAAGCACCAATGATCAGTTTAGAATTATAATTTTAACTAGCTGATCAACTTGACATATATGCACTAAATCGTCTTTAACTTTTGATTAGAGCTCAAAATCTCATAAACCCCACAGCCACGTAAAGCTAGCACAATTTTTCATATTATGACAACGTTTGAGACCGAAAGAGTAACAAAAAATCCTACAAGTAATCCAATGTATCCCAAACTACTTTTGCCACGCATTATGCTTCAATTATAAGCCTTTACTCACAGAGCACCAATGATTAGTTTAGAATGACCATTGTAACTGGCTTATCAACTTGACATGTTGGCACTAAATAGTCCGTCACTTTTGATTAAAAGTTCAAAATGATACGAGTCCAACAACCACATTTAGCTAGCTCAATTTTCTATATTGTTACAAAATTTAAGATCGACATACCCACGATAAAGCCGCCAAGTAATCCAATCTATCCCAAGCTGCATGATACCATGCATTATGCTTCATTTATAAGCCTTTTCTCAAGGAGCACCAATGATCAGTTTCGAATGATTATTTTAACAAGCTGATCAACTTGCCATGTCCCCACTAATTCGTCTTTAACTTTTGATTTAGAGCTCAAAACGATATGAATCTAACGCCCGCGTTAAGCTAGCTCAATATTCCATATTTTTACAACATTTGAGACTGAAAAAGCTAAGAAAAGGCCTCCAAGTAATCCAATGTATCCCAAACAACGTGAAGCGATGCATTATGTTTCATTTATAAGCCTTTAATCAAAGAGCACCAATGATGAGTTTAGAATGAACATTTTAACTTCCCTATCGACTTGACATGTCGCCACTAAATCGTTCGTAACTTTTGATTTAGAGTTCAAAGTGACAAGAATCCAACACCCATGTTAAGCTCGCTCAATTTTCTTGTGACAAAATTTAAAATCGAAATTGCTCCGGAAAAGTTTTCAAGAAATCCAATCTATACCAAATTGCGTGATGCTATGCATTATGCTTCATTTATACGCCTTTACTCAATGAGCACCAATTATCAGTTTAGAATGATCATTTTAACTGTCCAATCATTTTATACAACTTTTGATTTAGAGTTCAAAATGACACGAATCCATCGCCCACGTTACACTATCTCAATTTTCTCTATTGTGACAAAATTTAAGAACAAAGTATCTATGATAAAGCCTCCAAGTAATCCAATATCTCCCAAACTGCGTGATACCATGCATTATGCTTCTTTTCTAAGCCTCACTCAAGGAGCACCAATGATCAGTTTATAATTATAATTTTAACTAGCTTATCAACTTGACATGTCTGCTCTAAATCGTCTTTAATTATTGATTTAGAGCTCAAAATGACATGAGTACAACACCTACGTTAAGCTAGCTCAAATTTCCATATTATGACAACATTTGAGACTGAAAGAGCTACGACAACGCCTCCAAGTAATCCAATGTGTCCCAAACTGCGTGATACCATGCATTACGCTTCATTTATCAGCCTTTACTCAGGAGCACCAATGATCAGTTTAGAATGTTCATTTTAACTGGGTGATCAACTTGACATGTTAGCACTAAATCGTCCGTAACTTTTGATTTAGAGTTCACAATGACACGAATCAACCGACCACACTACGCTAGCTCAATTTTCTACATTGTGACAACATTTGAGACTGCAAGAGCTACGACAAACCTCCCAGTAATCCAATGCATCCCAAACAGCGTGATGCCATACATTATGCTTCATTTATAAGCCCTTACTAAAGGAATACTAGTGATCAGTTTAGAATGATCATTTTAACTGGCTCATCAACTCCACATGTTGGCACTAAATCGTCCCTCACTTTTGATTTAGAGCACAAAATGACATGAGTCCAACGCCCACGTTAAGCTATCTCAATTTTCCATATTGTGACAACATTTTATACTGAAAGAGATACGAAAAAGCCTCCAAGTAATCCAATGTATCCCAAGCTGCGTGAAGCCATGCATTGTGGTTCGTTTATAAGCCTTTACTCACGGAGCACCAATGATCAGTTTAGAATGATCATTTTAACAGGGTGATCACCTTGACATGTCTGCACTAAAAGGGTCCATAACTTTTTATTTAGAGTTCAGAATGACATGAATCCAACGCCCACGTTAAGCTAGCTCAATTTTCTATATTGTAACAACATTTGATACTGAAAGAGCTACAATAAAGGTTTCTAGTTATCCAATGTATCCCAAACTGCGTGATGCCATGCACTATGCTTCATTTATAAGCCTTTACTCAAGTAGCACCACTGATCAGTTTAGAATGATCATTTTAACTTGCTGATCAACTTGACATGTTGGCACTAAATCGTCCGTCACTTTTTATTTAGAGTTCAAAATGATTTGAATCTAACACCCACGTTAAGCTAGCTCAGTTTTCTGTATTGTGATAAATTTTAGACAGCAATAGGTACGACAAAGCCTTTAAGTAATCCAATATATCCTAAACTGCGTAATGTCATGCATTTTGCTTCGTTTTTCAGTCTTTACTCAAGGAGCACCAATGATCAATTTAGAATGATCATTTTAACTAGCTGAGATACTTGACATGTCCACACTAAATCATCTTTAACTATTGCTTTGGAGCTCAAAATGACATGGGTCCAACGCCCATGTTAAGCTGGCTCAATTTTCCATATGTGACAACACTTGAAACTAAATGAGTTATTAAAAATCCTCCAAGTAATCCGATATATCCCAAACTGTTTGATGTCATGCATTACACTTCATTTATAAGACTTTACTCGGGAGCACCAATGATCAGTATAGAATGATCATTTTAACTAGCCGATCAACTTGACATGTCCGCATTAAATCATCCGTAACTTTTGATTTAGAATTCAGAATGACACGAATCCAACCCCCACGCTACACTAGCTCAATTTTCTATATTGTGAAAACATTTGAGACTGAAAGAGCTCGACAAAGCTTCCAAATAATCCAATGTATCCCAAACTGCGCGATATGATGCATTATGCTTCATTTATAAGCCTTTACTTAAAGAGCAACAATGATCAATTTAGAATGATAATTTTAACTCGCTTATCAACTTGACATGTTGGCACTAAATTGTCTATCATTTTTTATTTGAGTTTAAAATGATACGAATCCAATGCCCACGGTAAGGTAGCTCAATTTTCTATATTGTAACAACATTTGATACTGAAAGAGCTACGGCATAGCCTCAAAGTAATCCAATGTATTCCAAACTGCGTGATGTCATGCATTATTCTTCATTTATTAGTCTTTCCTCAAAGAGAACCAACGATTAGTTTACAATGATAATTTTAACTGGCTTATCAATTTGACATGTTGGCACTAAATCGTCTATCACTTTTGATTTGAGTTCAAAATGATACGAATCCAACACCCACATTAAGCTAGCTCAATTTTCTATATTGTGACAAAATTTAGGACTGCAATAACTACGACAAGGCGTTTAACTAATCAAATATATCACAAACTGCATAATGCCATGCATTATGCTTTGTTTATAAGCCTTTACCCAAGGAGCACCCAAGATTAATTTAGAATGATCATTTTAACTAGCTGATCAACTTGACATGTTTGCACTAAATCATCTTCTTGTTTTGCATTAGAGCTCAAAGTGACATGAGTTGAACGCCCACGTTAAGCTAGTTCAATTTTCTATATTGTGACAACATTTGAGACTGAAAGAGTTATGAAAAAACGTCCAAGTAATCTAATATATCCCAAACTACGTAATGCCATGTATTATGCATTATTTATAACCATTTACTCAAGGAGCACCAATGATCAGTTTAGAATGATCATTTTAACTGGGTGATCAACTTGACATGCTTGCACTAAATTGTCAATAACTTTTGATATAGAGATCAAAATGACATGAATCCAACGCCCACGTTAAGCTAGCTTAATTTATATTTTGTGACAAAATTTAACAGCGAAATAGCTATTAAAAGGTTTCCATGTAATGCAATCTATCTTAAATTGTCTGGTGCCATGCATTTTGCTTCATTTATAAGCCTTTACTGAAGTAGGAACTATGAACAGTTTAAAATGATCATTTTAACTGGTCGATCAACTTGACATGTCCACACTAAATCGTCCATAACTTTTGATTTAGAGGTCAATTTTCAATATTGTAACAACATTTGAAACTTAAAGAGCTAAGACAAAGCCTCCAAGTGATCCAATGTATCCCAAACTTTGTGATGCCATGCATTATGCTTCATTTATAAGCCTTTACTCAAGGAGCACCAATGATCAGTTTAGAATGATCATTTTAACTGGCTGATCCACTTGACATGTTGGAACTAAATCGTCAGTCACTTTTGATTTAGAGTTCAAAATGATTCGAATCCAATGCCCACGTTAAGCTGGCTCAGTTTTATATATTGTGACAAAATTTTAGAACGCAATAGCTACGAAAAAGCCTTCAAGTAATCCAATCTATCACAAACTGCGTAATGTCATGCATTATGATTTGTTTATAAGCCTTTACTCAAACAGCACCAATGATCAATTTAGAATAATCATTTGAACTGGCTGATCAACTTGACATGTTAGCACTAACTCGTCCATCACTTTTTATTTATAGTTCAAAATAATTTTAATCCAACACTCATGTTAAGCTAGCTCAATTTTCTATATTGTGACAAAATTTTAGACCGCAATAGCTAGGACAAAGCCTTTAAGTAATCCAATCTATCCCAAACTGTGTAATGTCATGCATTATGCTTCGTTTATAAGCATTTACTTAAGGAGCACCAATTATAAATTTGGAATGATCATTTTAACTAGCCCATGTTAAGCTAGCTCAGTTTTCTATATTGTAATAACATTTGAGATTGAAAGAGCTATGAAATAGCCTCCAAGTAATCCAATGTATTCCAAATTCCGTGATGCCATGCATTATGTTTCATTTATAAGCTTTTACTCAAAGAGCACCAATGATCAGTTTAAAATGATAATTTTAAATGGATTATCAACTTGCCATGTTGGCACTAAATCTTCTATCACTTTTGATTTGGGTTCAAAATGATACGAATCCAACACCAAAGTTAAGCTAACTCAATTTTCTATATTGTGACAAAATTTAAGACCACAATAACTACGACAAAGCCTTCAACTAATCCAATCTATCACAAACTGCGTAATGCAATGCATTATGCTTCATTTATAAGCCTTTACCCAAGGAGCACCCAAGATCAATTTAAAATGATCATTTTACCTAGCTGATCAACTTGACATGTCTGCACTAAATCGTCTTTAAGTTTTGCATTATAGCTCAAAATGACATGATTCCAATGCCCAAATTAAGCTAGCTAAATTTTCCATATTGTGACAACATTTGAGACTGAAAGAGTTATGAAAAAGACTCCAAGTAATCCAATTTATCCCAAACTGTGTGATGCCATGCATTATGCTTCATTTATAAGCCTTTATTCAAGGTGCACCAATGATCAGTTTAGAATGATCATTTTAACTGGGCGATCAACTTTACATGTCCGCACTAAATCGCCTTTAATTTTTGATTTAGAGTTTAGAATGATCATTTTAACTGGGCGATCAACTTGACATGTCCTCACTAAATTGTCTTTAACTTTTGATTTAGAGTTCAAAATGATATGAATCAAACGCCCACGTTAAGCTAGCTTAATTTTCTATATTGTTACAAAATTTAACCCCAACATAGCTGTTAAAAGGTTTCCAAGTAATGCAATCAATCCGAAATTGCCTGGTGCCCTGCCTTATGCTTCATTTATAAGCCTTTACTGAAGTAGCAACTATGAACGGTTCAGAATGATCATTTCAACTGGTCGATCAACTTGACATGTCCACACTAAATCGTCCGTAACTTTTGATTTAGAGGTAAGTATGACACGAATCCAATGCCCATGCTACGCTAGCTCAATTTTCAATATTGTAACAACATTTGAAACTGAAAGACCTAAGACGAAGCCTCCAAGTAATCCAATGTATCCCAAACTGCATGATGCCATGCATTATGCTTCATTAATAAGCCTTTACTCAAGGAGCAGCAATGATCAGTTTAGAATGATCATTTTAACTTGCTGATCAACTTGACATATTGGTACTAAATCATCCGTCACTTTTGATTTAGAGTTCAAAATGATTTGAATCAACCACCCACATTATGCTAGCTCAATTATATATATTGTGACAAAATTTTAGACCGCAATAGCTACGACAAAGCCTTCAAGTAATCCAGTCTATCCCAAACTGCGTAATGCCATGCATTATGCTTCATTTATAAGCCTTTGCTCAAAGAGCACCAATGATCACTTTAGAATGATCATTTTAACTGGTTGGTCAAATTGACATGTTGGCACTAAATCGTCTGTTACTTTTTATTTAGAGTTCAAAATTATACGAATCCAACGCCCACGTTAAGGTAACTCAATTTTCTATATTGTGACAAAATTTAAGACCGCAATAGCTACGAAAAAAGCCTTCAAGTAATCCAATCTATCCCAAACTGTGTAATGCCATGCGTTATGCTTCGTTTATTAGCTTTTACTCAAGAAGCACCCATGATCAATTTAGAATGATCATTTTAACTAGCTGATCAACTTGACATGTCCGCACTAAATCGTTTTTAACTTATATTTTAGAGCTCAAAATTACATGAGTCCAACGCCGACGTTAAGCTAGCTAAATTTTCCATATTGTGACAACATTTTAGACAGAAAGAGCTACGAAAAAGCCTCCAAGTAATCCAATATATCTTAAACTGCGTGAAGCCATGCATTATGCTTCATTTATTAGCCTTTACTCAAGGAGCGCCAATAATCAGTTTAGAATGATCATTTTAACTGGGCGATCAACTTGACATGTCCGCACTAAAATCATCCGAAATTTTGATTTAGAGTTCAAAATGACATGAATCCAATGCCCACGTTAAGCTAGCTCAATTTTCTATATTGTGACAAAATTTAACACCGAAATAGCTGTGAAAAAGCCTCAAAGTAATCTAATATATCCAAAATTGACTGATGCCATGCATTATGCTTCATTTATAAGCATTTACTCAAGTAGCAACAATGATCAGTTTAGAATGATCAGTTTATCTATCTTATCAACTTTACATCTCCGCACTAAATTGTTTTTAGCTTTTAATTTAGAGCTCAAAATGACATGAGTCCAACACCCAGGTTAAGCTAGCTAAATTTTCCATATTGTGACAACATTTGAGACTGAAAGAGCTACTACAAAGCCTCCAAAAAATCCAATGTATCTCAAACTACGTGATGCCATGCATTATGCTTCATTTATAAGCCATTACTCAAGACGCACCAATGAACAGTTTAGAATGATCACATTAACTGGCCGATCGACTTGACATGTCCGCACTAAATTGTCCGTTACTTTTGATTTAAAGTTCAAAATGACACGAATCCAATGGCCAGTTAAGCTACCTCAATTTTCAAGATTATGACAACATTTGACACTGAAAGAGCTATCACAAAGCTTTCAAATTATCCAATGTATCCCAAACTGCTTGATGCCAAGCATTATGCTTCATTTATAAACTTTTACTCAAGGAGCACCGATGATCAGTTTAGAATGATCATTTTAACTGTGCCATCAACTTGACATGTTCGCACTAAATCGTACGTAACTTTTGATTTAGAGTTCAAAATGACACGAATCCAACGCGCACGTTAAGCTCTCTTAATTTTTTTATATTGTGACAAAAATTAAGACCGAAGTAGTTACGAAAAAGCCTCCAAGTAATCCATTCTATCCCAAAGTGTGTGATGCCATGCATTATGTTTCATTTACAAGCCTTTACTCAAGGAGCATCCATGATCAGTTTAGAATGATCATGTTAACCAGATGATTAACTTGACATGTCCACACTAAATCGTCTTTGACTTTAGATTTAGAGCTCAAAATGACATGAGTCCAACAACCATGTTAAGATAGCTCAATTTTCCATATTGTGACAACATTTGAGACTGAAAGAGCTACGAAAAAGCCCACAACTAATCCAATGTATCACAAACTGCGTGATACCATGTATTATGCTTCATGTATAAGCCTTTTACTCAAGGAGCACCAATGATCATTTTAGAAATGATCATTTTAATTGGCCGATCAACTTGACATGTCCACACTAAATCGTCCGTAACTTTTGATTTAGAGTTCAGAATGAAACGAATCCAACGCTGATAAGGACATCAATACCAGCTCACAAGAAGCTGAGGAAGAGCCCATTAATATACATATTATGAGACAAGCTCCAAGAACAAGATCAGGCACAAGAAACCTTAGAAAGATGTTCAACAAGTCTGTGGAGAGTCTTATAACAATCATAGAAGAGGGAGGTTTCCATGAAGCTGAATTTACTAAAGAATTACAAGAAGGAGAATATGAACAACAAAAGACTACAATAATTTCACTCCTCCCAGTTTTACAAGGCTTCAGAGATACAACCTTGTTCCTCATTGCTAAACAAACATAAGAAGGCATTATAAGGAGCTACAAGAGACCAAGGTGCGTATTTAAAATTCTTATGTTTGAATTAACAAGTTTATTTGAATGTTTTTGCAGGAATGTGACTATTAAGTTTAAGAGTCTTTTATTTGTCATTAGGTCCTAATGTCTTGTTGTTATTTTCGCTTTAGTCCTTCCATTATAATGTATTTTCAGGCCTAGAAGGCACCTGCTGCTGGACTAGTATATAAAGTCCCTTCTCAGCATGTAATCACTTAAGTTTTATAAAATAAAAACCTAGTTTTTCTACCTTTGAAAGGAGACGACGCCTCCAGCCTTCTTGTGTGAGAATCCTTGAAGCTTGAGTGCTTTAGACGTATCATAGACCTTCCGTAATCTGTGTGGAGTCTCTCGATCCACCTCTCTACTCAATCCTCACTTAGATCGTCCAGAAAGTGCTCTAGAGCCAGCTGAAGGGTCACCATCAATCTGTTCATCTACCCATCACTCCTGAGTCTCTAGAAAGTGTTGTATAGCGAGCTAGAGCCTCTCCAGCAGTTTCCCTTGCTCGAACAAGGACTGTTGTTCCTGCATCATCTGGTTTCAGAGCTTAATCGCTCTTATTCTGGTTTATATACCCCCCCCCCCCATTTTGGATTTAATTCTGTCATTTCCTTGTTAACTTGCTGTAAACTGCATCATCTAGTATCAGAGCTTAATCGCTTCTATTCAGATTTATCTACCCCATTTTCGTTTTTACTCTATCCTTTCCATGTTAACTTGCTGTCAAACTGCATCTATTCATAAAATCCATAAAAATCGAACCCCAATCTGTTGTTTTTGTGTGTTAAAAGCCAATAACATCATTAGTTGTTGATAGCTTGTGTTGCTGCAACTATATCTGTCGATTTTCAGTTGTGTTGATTGTGTCTATTCGACTTCCTTGCTGCTGCAACTAGATCTGTCAATTTTTAGTTGTTTTTGATTGTGTCTATTTGATTTCCTTTGCTGCTGCAACTAGATTTGTTGATTTTCAGTTGTTTTGATTGTGTCTATTAGACTTCCTTTGCTGCTGCAACTAGTTATGTCCATTTTAAGTTATTTTGGATTGTGTGTATTCGACATCTTTGGCACTTGGTATGTTTGTTTAATGTGAGAAAGATTGTGTGCCTATGGTAGAACCAGTAGATGTGAATGTTTCTCATATGCATGCTGCTATTCAGATTCAACTTTAGAACCTAGGAGATTGCATGACAAGAATAGAACAACCACCACCAATTCGCAGAAATCCTATGAGAAGTGTGAATGCTCTACCTGTGAATTATAAAGAGGATGAAATAGCTGAGTTAGAAGATGATCTTCCACCAGAACCTGGTCATAATCATAGACCAAGAAGACAATATCAACATGACAGAGATAGAGTAGAAAAATCTTGGCTTGGAAACAGAGATGTAAAGCTCACGGCACCAACCTTTGCTGGAAAGGTTCATCTAGATGCCTACCTTGATTCGGAAAGGCATATTGATGAGGTCTCTGGCACAACCCCCGGCCAACTGCCCGGCCCGGCCGGCCCAAGGAACAAAAAGGCGGCCAAATACACGCAAAAGGATACATGGGTGTATCTTCATGAATCCAAGTTTAACCAAGAAGCGTCCTGCCAAGACCAAACCTGGCCTATAATCCTGACTCACATAGGAAACGCGGCGACATGGAGCTCACCCCAAACAACGCCAGATCAAGTCATGCACCATACATCAAATTGGAGTTTTTGAAACTTACCATATTTGGAACTTTCCTTATATGAAAGTCTCCAAACATTTCTATGGCGACCAGTAGACTTTTTGGTACTTCTCGGAGCTCCCTTAAGCACTTCTAGAAGCTCAAAAACTGCTTGGACCAGGTGGGTCCATCCGTGCCTTCAAATGAACCGATTGGAGCCGTTTATGGCAAGTGAGATGGCCAACTGGTTTTAATCACTTGCAAACCAAAATATGGCGTCCACAAGATATTATTAAGGCCCCAAGGAAGCCCAAAATAAATCTACCATGCACCAGCCACCAGAGGATCAGGCGAATCCCTTTCCTCCAAGACTTGCCATATATGGACCGAAGTGCACTTAATGTGTTCAGATTGCAATATCTCTATTCCTTGCAACTTGGGGCACGTATTGAAGACTTTCCAAAGCATCCAGGATGTACCTAGACACCTTACATTCGCCCCAAAGCTCTCAAGATTCAAGCATATACACTTTCCTTGTTGGCCAAACTAGACATTAATGGCCAACAACCATATATTTTAAATATATGATTTCCTTTTCTCTTTTTTAGGTTTAGGACCGTTGCTAGGAGCACTATATAAGCTCAGCACGACCTCATTGTAAAGATAGACCACCATTGAAATTAAATTTGAATACAAAGTATTTTCTTCAAAGCCTTGTCTTTGAGTCTTGTTCTTGTTCTTTAGAAATAAAGTGTGTGATTCACTTCCTTTCTATTGAAGCCACGGCCAGGTAAGTTTGAGAGATTCAAACTCCCTTGGTTCACCTTTGATCGTGTGATTCGATCAAAACCCCCTCCTTTTAGTTCCCTTGCCCGCTTAAGCCAAGAGAGATTCTCGGTCTTGCGAGTCACGGCCGTACCGCTTGTGAGATTGATATTCAATCTTACATCATTTGGTATCAGAGCTAAAAGCTCCTATCCCAGGTTGTGTTCATCCAACCTTTATCTTTTAGCTTTTATGATTTTATTTTGCATTTTGTTATTTACATCTTATTGAAAAACCAAAAAAAACAAATATTTGTTCGTATTCTTCATTTGCATTGTTTCTTGTTGATTCTTGTTGATTCTTTTTTTTGTCTCCTATCATTTAAATCTAAAACCAAATCAAAAATTTGCATTTCATGTTTGCTTAATTTCGTCCAATTAAGAGAAAAAAACCCAAAAATATAAACAGCACTTCATTTTGTTTGTTTTCCAATTTAGTTGCTAGTTAAGTTTTTTTTTAAAAAAAAAAAGAAGAAAAAATTTATATAATATTTTTATTATTTTTCGTCCTAATTTAATACCAAAACAAAAAAATATTGTCTTTTAATTTTTTTTAAGTTAGTTGCCAAAAGTAACCAAAAACAAAAACCATAAAATATTTTCTTGTGTTGATTTTCTTTTGGTACTACTTGTGTGTTAATACCAAATATTCACTCAAGTCTAGTTTCCTTATTTGTGTATTTCGACTTAAATCTATCTTTTTCCTTGTGCAAGGTAAAAATTTAAAATATGTAGTATTCCTGAGGAAGAAAGTCCTAACCAATTCTTTGAAAAAAATTATTGTGATGAATGGCACCAAAACTTGTCCGATGTAGATGATTCCTATGGATATGAGACATGGCATGAAGACTATTCAGAATATGATTTTGACAATGAAACAGGAGTTGAAGAACTCGAACCAGAGCCACCAGACTACTATTCCAGTGATAGAAGCTGGCCAAAGACAATCACACCTTGCCACTTCGCTTTGTCAAGCCAAGTGCCAACTTACACCACTCCAACTAGATCAAGGAATCGGACTAGTAAGGTATATATTTACAATTCCAAATCTCTAACCTTTTCAGGGTATAACAAGGACCCAAATGAATACCTCCGATGGGAAACCAACATGAAACAATGGCTGCGCTCAAACAACATCCCCAAAGAAGAGAAACTCTCATATGCCGTTGATATGCTCGTTGGAGATGCCTACAATAGGTGGTTGAAGGAAAATGCACGGACCTTCTACAACAAACCAGTCCTTGATTGGGGAGACCTTAAGGCACGAATGTATAGAGAGTTTGTGAAGAAGTACCAAACACGCAGAAACATCGCCACACAACCTATGCACCCAACAACATCGAGGAGTGAGATGTCTACACCAAACATGCAGCCCTTTCATAAGGCCAAGATTGCCTACTGCTCTGAGCATAAAAACGTGTTTTCATACACCTTAGAAGGACAAAAGGTAGCTAAGCAGATGGTCCAACCAAAAATTGACCAGCAAGTTCGAAAGCCTCAAGCCATAGCACACATGCAACCATCAACGCCATTGCTTGGAATACACGGAAAGGGAACGCCAGGTAAGTCCTCTAACAATGTGAAAATAGATGAAATTATATGCTATAGATGTCAAGGAAGAGGACACTTTGCTAAGACATGTCCAACTAGACAACTAGTAACAAGCTTACAAGTAGAACGCGAAAATGTTAAGCCTAAAAGTGTTAAGGCAATAAAGGAGCTTCAATTTGAAATTTCCAGTACTAGCATAATGCACTTGTATTTGCCAAAGGTTGTTGAAACAGGTTTAATAAAGCAAGGATTAAACAAAGATCAAGAAGACCCACCTCCTACATTAAACCGATGTTCGGAATCAAGACGAGACCATGGAGAACCCAAAACCTTGGAGGCAAAGAAAAGCAATCAGCTGCAATGGAAAGGAGTAATTTCTTCCTTTCTTATCAGGGAACAACTGCCAGATGCACCATGGTCACATCCGAACCATATAAGGGCCATAAACCAAGGTAATGCCCTAAACCCACAAGTAAATCATGGTATTAACTTGCCTTCTCTATATGCAGGCCAAAATGTTTTGAGGGCAAAACATTTCGAAGGGGGAGGGTATGATGAGGTCTCCGGCACAACCCCCGGCCAACTGCCCGGCCCGGCCGGCCCAAGGAACACAAAGGCGGCCAAATACACGCAAAAGGATACATGGGTGTATCTTCATGAATCCAAGCTTAACCAAGAAGCATCCAGCCTAGACCAAACCTGGCCTATAATCCTGACTCACATAGGACACGCGGAGACATGGAGCTCACCCCAAACAAGTCCAGATCAAGTCACGCAGCATACATCAAATTGGAGTTTTCGAAACTTACCATATTTGGAACTTTCCTTATATGAAAGTCTCCAAACATTTCTATGGCGACCAGTAGACTTTTTGGTACTTCTAGGAGCTCCCTTAAGCACTTCTAGAAGCTCAAAAACTGCTTGGACCAGGTGGGTCCATCCGTGCCTTCAAATGAACCGATTGGAGCCGTTTATGGCAAGTGAGATGGCCAACTGGTTTTAATCACTTGAAAACCAAAATATGGCGTCCACGAGCTATTATTAAGGCCCCAAGGAAGCCCAAAATAAACCTACCATGCACCAGCCACCAGAGGATCAGGCGAATCCCTTTCCTCCAAGAATTGCCATATATGGACCGAAGTGCACTTAATGTGTTCCGATTGCAATATCTCTATTCCTTGCAACATGGGGACGTATTGAAGACTTTCCAATTCATCCAGGATGTACCTAGACACCTTACATTCGCCCCAAAGCTCTCAAGATTCAAGCATATATACTTTCCTTGTTGGCCAACCTAGACATTAATGGCCAGCAACCATATATTTTAAATATAAGATTTCCTTTTCTCTTTTTTAGGTTTAGGACCATTGCTAGGAGCACTATATAAGCTCAGCACGACCTCATTGTAAAGATAGACCACCATTGAAATTAAATTTGAATACAAAGTATTTTCTTCAAAGCCTTGTCTTTGAGTCTTGTTCTTGTTCTTTAGAAATAAAGTGTGTGATTCACTTCCTTTCTATTGAAGCCACGGCCAGGTTAGTTTGAGAGATTCAAACTCCCTTGGTTCACCTTCGATCGTGTGATTCGATCAAAACCCACTCCTTGGTTCCCTTGCCCGCTTAAGCCAAGAGAGATTCTCGGTCTTGCGAGTCACGGCGGTACCGCTTGTGAGATTGATATTCAATCTTACATCACATATGGAATATATATTTGAGTAGTACAATGACTCAGATCAGAGAAAAGTGTCTCTAGCAGCTGCTCCACTCACTGAAAGCGCTCTAACTTGGTGGGACAGAGATCTGTCTGAAAGATGAAGACATAGACATGGGCAGATCACTACTTGGGAAGACATGAAGTTCAAACTAAGGAGAAGATATGTCCTTGCATACAACTACAGAGAGTTGCAGAAGAAATTTAGAAAACTAACTCAAGGTTCTCGATCCACCTCTCTACTCAATCCTCACTTAAATCCTCCAGAAAGTGCTCTACAGCCAGCTGAAGGGTCACCATCAATCTGTTCATCAACCCATCACTCCTGAGTCTCCAGAAAGTGTTGTACAGCCAGCTAGAGCCTCTCCAGCAGTTCCCCTTGCTCGAACAAGGCCTCTTGTTCCTGCATCATCTGGTATCAGAGTTTAATCGCTTCTATTCAGGTTTATCTACCCCAGTTTCATTTTTACTAGTTAACTTGCTGCCAAACTGCATCTATTCATAAAATCCATAAAAATCGAACCCCAATCTGTTATTTTTGTGTGTTAAAAGCCACGAACATCATTAGTTGTTGATAGCTTGTGTTGTTGCACTAGATCTGTCGATTTTCAGTTGTGTTGATTGTGCTATTCGACTTCCTTGCTGCTGCAACTAGATCTGTCAACTTTTAGTTGTTTTTGATTGTGTCTATTTGACTTCCTTTGCTGATGCAATCTAGCTCAATTTTCCATATTGTGACAACATTTGAGACTGAAAGAAATAGACAACGCCTCAAAGTAATGCAATCTATCTCAAACTGCATGATGACATGCATTATGTTTCATTTATAAGTCATTACTCAAGGAGCACCAATGATCAATTTAGAATGATCATTTTAACTGGCCGATCAACTTGACATGAATCCAACGACCACGGCAAGCTAGCTTAATTTTCCATATTGTGACAAAATTTGAGATTGAAACAGCGAGACAAAGCCTCAAAGTAATGCAATCTATCCAAAACTTCATGATGCCATACATTATGTTTCATTTATAAGCTTTTACCGAAGGAGCACCAATGATCAGTTTAGAATTATCATTTTAATTGGCCGATCAATTTCACATGAACATACTAAATCATCCATAACTTTTGATTTAGAGTACAAAATGACAAGAATCCTAAGCCCACATTAAGGTCGCTTAATTTTCTATATTGTGACAAACTTTAAGACCAAAATAACTATGACAAAGCCTCCAAGTAATCCAATGTATCCCAAAATGCGTGATGCTATGCATTATGCTTCATTTATTAGCCTTTACTCAAGGAGCACCAATGACCAGTTAAGAATAATCATTTTAACTAACTAATCAACTTGACATGTCTGCACTAAATTATCTTTAACTTTTGATTTAGACCATAAAATGACATGAATCCAACGCGGACGTTAGCTCAATTTTCCATATTGTGACAACATTTGAGACTGAATGAGCTAGACAAAGCGTCAAAGTAATGCAATCTATCCCAAATTGCATGATGCCATGCATTATACTTCATTTATAAGCCATTACTGAAGGAGCACCAATGATCAATTTAGAATGATCATTTTAACTGGCCGATCAATTTCAAATTTCTATTCTAAATAGTCGGTAACTTATGATTTAGAGTTCCAAATGACCAGAACCCAACGTCCACGTTAAGCTAGCTCAATTTTCTATATTGTAACAAACTTTAAGACCAAAATAGCTACGGAAAAGCCTCCGAGTAATCCAATCTATCCCAAAATGCAGGATGCCATGCAATATGCTTCATTTATAAGCGTTTAATCAAGGAGTACCAATGATAAATTTAGAACGATTATTTTAACTAGCTGATCAACTTGACATATATGCACTAAATTGACTTTAATTTTTGATTTAGAGCTCAAAATGACACGAATCCTAAGCCCACATTAAGCAAGCTCAATTTTCTATATTGTGAAAAAATACCGAAATAGCTACGAAAAAGCCTCCAAGTAATCCAATCTATCCCAAACTGTGCGATGCCATGCATTATGCTTCATTTATAAGCATTTACTCAAGGAGCACCAATTTTAGAATGATCATTTTAACTAGACGATCAACTTGACATTTCTGCACTATCGAATTTAAATTTTGATTTAGAGCACAAAATGACATGATCCAACACCGATGTTAAGCTAGCTCAATTTTCTATATAGTGCAACATTTGACACAGAAAGAGCTACAAAAAAGCCTCCAAGTAATCCAATGTATCCAAAAGTGCGTGATACCATTCATTATGCTTCATTTATAAGCATTTAATCAAGGAGCGCCAATGATCAGTTTAGAATGATCATTTTAATTGGCCGATCAACTTGATATGTCCGCACTAAGTCGTCCGTAACTTTAGATTAAGAGCTCAAAATCACACGAATCCAACGTCCACGTTAAGCTAGCTCAATTTTCTATATTGTGCTAAAATTTAAAACCAAAATAGCTACGACAAGGCCTCCAATTAATCGAATCTATCCCAAACTACGTGATGCCATGCATAATGTTTCATTTATAAGCCTTTAATCACGGAGTACCAATGATCAGTTTAGAATGATCATTTTAACTAGCTGATCAACTTGACATGTCTGCAGTAAATCATCTTCAACCTTTGGATTAGAGCTCAAATTGACATGAGTCCAACGCCCACGTTAAGCTAGCAAAAGTTTCCATATTTTCACAACATTTAAGACTAAAAGAGTTACAAAAAAGTCTCCGAATAATCCAATGTATCCCAGACTGCGTGATGCCATGTATTATGCTTCATTTATAAGCCATCACTCAACTAGCACCAGTGATCAGTTTAGAATGATCATTTTAACTGGCCGATCAACTTAATATTTCCGCACTAAATCTTTCGTAACTTTTTATTTAGAGTTCAGAATGATATGAATCCAATGCCCACATTAACCTAGCTCAATTTTCTATATTGTGACAATATTTAAAGTCAAAATTTCTACGTAAATGCCTCTCACTAATTGAATCTATCCAAAACTGCATGATGCCATGCATTATACTTCATTTATAAGCCTTTAATCAAGGAGCACGAATGATCAGTTTAGAAAGATAATTATAACTAGCTGATCAAGTTGACATGTCTGCACTAAATCATCTTTAATTTTTGATTTAGAGCTCAAAATGACACGTGCCCAACGCCCACATTCAGCTAGCTCAATTTTCTATATTGTAGCAACATTTGAGAGTGAAAGAGCTACTACAAAGTCTCCATGTACTCCAACGTATCCCAAAATGCATGATGTCATTCATTATGCTTCATTTACAAGCCTTTACTCAAGGAGCACCAATGATCAGTTTAGAATGAACATTTTAACTGATCAATCAACTTAACATGTCCCCACTAAATCGTCTATAACTTTTGATTTAGAGTTCAAAATGACAGGAATCCAACGCCTACGTTAAGCTAGCTCAATTTTCTATTTTTTTGACAAAATTTAACACCAAAATAGGTATGACAAAACCTCCAAGTAATCTAATCTATCCCAAACTGCATGATGCCATGCATTATGTTTCATTTATAAGCATTTACTCAAGGAGCACCAATGATTAGCTTAGAATGGTCATTTTAACTAACTGATCAACTTCACATGTCCGCACTAAATTATCTTTTACTTTTGATTTAGAGCTCAAAATGACATGAGTCCAATGCCCACGTTAAGCTATCTCAATTTTCCATTTTGTAAAAACATTTGAGACTGAAAGAGGTACTACAAAGCCTCAATGTAATCGAATATATCCCAAACTGTGTGATGCCATTCATTATGCTTCATTTATAAGCCTTTACTCAAGGAGAACCAATGATCAGTTTAGAATGATCATTTTAACTGGCCCATCAACTTGATATGTCCTCACTAAATCGTCTGTAACTTTTGATATAGAGTTCAAAATGACACGAATCCAACGCCCACGTTAAGCTAGGTCAATTTTCTATTTTGTGACAAAATTTAATGTTGGTGTTTGGATGATTTTTACAGTTATGAAAAAAGAGAGAGAATATATTGAATGTAATCAACCTTTTATTAACTTGATTGTATTACACTCCAACTTCATGTTGTGAACACTAGACTCGATCTATATTTATACATAGCAAAATGACACAATTTGAAACAACACGACTCTTTACTTGAAAGGACATGACTCTTTACTTGAAAGGTCACAACTCTTTGTGTTGAACCAACACGACTGTATAAGTGAAAAGACACAACTATACGAATTGATAATTCGTGACTCTTAATTATTAACTAATTTATACGAATGTTACTTTATATTATATGAGATTAGATTGTACTTCAACACTCCCCCTTAATCATATCTCGGCTTAACTCCAAGCTTTCTTTTAAGATATTAGAAAAATATCTCTCTTCTTTCGTTATATGATTAGTGCACCCACTGTCTACTAACCATATATCTTCTCTTAATGTTGTTATTGCTTCTTCACTTGCATTAAACAACATATAGTTTTCACCTAAGTCTTCCTCTTCGAGACTTACATCCGCTCTTTCTTTTTTCTTTGAGCGACACACATTTGAGTAGTGGCCAATCTTACCAAAATTGTAACACTCTTTGTTACTTCTTTTATTCATATCATTCAACATCGCTTCTTCTTCAAGCGATGTTACCCTTGTTGTTTTAGGGATTTCTTCTTCTAGTACTGGTTCGACCGGCACGCCTTCTTCAACCACGGAGCACAATTTTTTAGTCCTAAGAATGGTTGCCATCTTAATGCTCCAAAAGTCGTACTTCCACCCATTGAATATGGGGAACACTTGATGTGAAGAGCCTTGCATAGTCTCAGCTTATTTTGCGATTAACTTATGTGATATCTTCTTGTTGCTTTTGTTGTTGCGATGAGTTGTAAACTAGTGCTTTCACTTTTGTCATCTTCAATCGTAAAGCTTTGATAGCACGTTGGTATTTGGAAGATTCTTACGGTTATGAAAAAAGAGAGATAATATATTGAATGTAATCAACCTTTTATTAACTTGATTGTATTACACTCCAACTTCATGTTGTGAACACTAGACTCCATCTACATTTATACATAGCAAAAAGATACAATTTGAAACAACGCGACTCTTTACTTGAACGGACACGACTCTTTGCTTGAAAGGTCACAACTCGTTGTGTTGAACCAACACGACTGTATAAGTGAAAAGACACAACTATACGAATTGATAATTCGTGACTCTTAATTATTAACTAATTTAAATGAATGTTACTTTATATTATACGAGATTTGATTATACTTCAACATTTAACACCAAAATAGGTACGGCAAAGCCTCCAAGTAATCCAATCTATCCCAAACTGTGTGATGCCATGCATTATGTTTCATTTATAATCCTTTACTCAAGGAGCACCAATGAACATTTTGGGATGATCATTTTCACTAGCCGATCAACTTGACATGTCTGCGCTAAATCATCCGTAACTTTTGATTTGGATTTTTGAATCACACGAATCCAACGCCCATGTTACGCTAGCTCAATTTTCGATATTGTGACAACATTTGAAAATGAAAGAGCTACGAAAAAGCCTCTAAGTAATCCAATGTATCCCGAACTTCATGATGCCATGCATTATGCTTCATTTATAAGCCTTCACTCAAGGAGCACCCACGATCAGCTTAGAATGATCATTTTAACTCGCCAATCAATTTGAAATGTACGCACTAAATCGTCCGTAACTTTTAATTTAGTGTTCAAAATGACACGAATCCAACGCCCACGTTAAGCTAGCTCAAATTTCTACATTGTGACAAACGTTAATATTGAAAGAGCTACGACAAAGCCTCCAAGTTATCCAATGTGTCCCAAACTATGTGATGACATGCATTATGCTCCATTTATAAGCCTTTACTCAGGAGCAATAATGATCAGTTTAGAATGATCATTATAACTGGCCGATCAACTTGACATGTCCGCACAAAATCGTCCGTAGCTTTTGATTTAGAGTTCAGAATCACACGAATCAAACAGCCACGTTTAGCTAGCTCAAGTGTTCATATTGTGACAACATTTGAGACTGAAAGAGCTAATACAAAGCCTCAAAGTAATCCAACGTATCCCAACTGCATGATTCCATGCATTATGCTTCATTTATAAGCCTTTACTCAGGGAGCACCAACGATCAGTTTAGAATGATCATTTTAACTGGTCGATCACCTTGACATGTCGACACTAAATCGTCCATAATTTTTTATTTAGAGTTCGGAATGACACAAATCTAACCCTCACATTAAGCTAGATCAATTTTCTATATTGTGAAAAAATTTAAGACTGAAATAGCTACATGATGTGATCCTGATGAGGATCAAGCCCCTGATCAACTCCCAATGGTTTTGGAAGAGTGGATGAATGGACTGATGTTTCGGAAGGGGTGAAACGATGGTGTAACTTGCAGATGTGTGAGCTCTTAAGTGGTTGGATCCGAGAACAAGCGGAAATGGATGATACTTCTCATGGATGGTGGAAAATCCTTGGTCTATCTGCTTGCTCTGTGTGAATGACAAAGGCCATGCACGTTGGGTAAGGGGTGAACCGAATTGAAACTTCCAAAGGTGTTGAATATCCCTTAGACTTCCGGCTATTGAGAAAGTGTTCTAAAATTCCTTATTGAAGAGGATGATCAAACGAGTTTAGGAAGGAGATTCGCTATTAAAATGTTTGATGATTCAAAAAGAAGGATACAAGAGAGTACTTATAGTATTCTAGGAAATTCAAAATGACTCTTAAAGTTCTACCAAAACATTAAAAGAAATACTCAGGGAATTACAAAGACAACTAAGACAAAGACTAAGAAGTAAATAATGTTTTTATATGATTCTTCCTCTCTTATTTCGTGGATGATGAGATACAATGGGCCTTGATTCACCAAGAGGCTGTGGTAAAGTACCTTTGGCTTGCCTCATTAAAACGTATCTTAGAGAACCAATTGGCACTAATTAAACTGGCTGAATGGTGTTGAGAAGGTGCTGTAATGTTTTCTTGAGTTTGGCTTGCTAGGATCGGGTAATGGCCCAAATTGAAGATTTGTAGGCTTTCATCTCCAATATCCACATGTTTTTGCTGCACCTTAGCATCTTTAGTGGCTTCTTCCTCCTCTGGTTCAATCTGGTCCTTAGGTTATGGTTCCTTGCTGGCCATGCTCACTTCACTACGACCAAGCCTCAAAGTAATCTCCAATCTATCCCAAACTGTGTGATGCCATGCATGATGCCTAATTTATAAGCCTTTACTCAAGGAGCACCAATGATCAATTTAGAAACATCGTTTTAACTAGCTGATCAACTTGACATGTCCGCTTTAAATTTTCTTTAACTTTTGATTTAGAACTCAAAATGACATGAATCTAACGCCCACGTTAAGCAAGCTCAAAATTCCCTATTGTCACCAACTTTTGAGACTGAAAGAGCTACAACAAAGCCTCCAAGTAATCCAATGTATCCCAAACTACGTGATGCCTTGCATTATGCTTCAATTATAAGCCTTTACTCAAGGAGCACCCATGATCAGTTTAGTATGATCATTTTAACTTTTCGATCAACTTGACATGTCTGCACTAAATCGTTCGTAACTTTTGATTTAGAGTTCACAATGACACGAATCCAATACCCACATTTAAGTTGCTCAATTTTCTTGTGACAAAATTTAAGATCGATATAGGTGCAAAAAAACACTTCAAGCAATCCAATCAATCACAAACCGTGTGATGCTATGCATTGTGATTCATTTATATGCCTTTACTCAATAAACGCCAATGATCAGTTTAGAATGATCATTTTAACTAGCTGATCATCTTGACATGTCTGCACTAAATCGTTTTTAACTTTTTATTTAGAGCTCAAAATGACATGAACCCAAAGCCCACGTTAAGCTAGCTCAATTTTCCATATTTTGACAACTTTTGAGACTGAAAGAGTTATGACAAAGCCTCCAAGTAATCCAATGTATCCAAACTATGTGATGCCATGCATTATGCATCATTTATAAGCCTTTAGTCAAGGAAAACCAATGATCCGTTTAATCAAGGAAAACCAATGATCCGTTTACCCAAGGAAAACAAATGATCATTTTAATTGTCCGATCAACTTGACATGTCCGCACTAAATTGTCAGTAAATTTTGATTTTGATTTAAAATTGACACGAATCAAACACCCACGTTCAGCTAGCTTGATTTTCTCTATTGTGACAAAATTTTAGACCAAAATAGCTACGACAAAGCCTCCAAGTAATCCAATCTATCCCAAACTGCGTTATGCTTCATTTATAAGCCTTTAGTCAAGCAGCACCAACGTTCAGTTTAGAATTATCATTTTAACAAGCTGATCAATTTTTTATGTCCGCATTAAATCGTCTTTAGCTTTTGATTTAGAGCTCAAAATGACATGAATCCAATGCCCACGTTAAGCTAGCTCAATTTTCCATATTGTGATATCATTTGAGACCGAAAGAGCTACAAAAAAAGCCTCCAAATAATCCAATGTACCCCAAAGTGCGTGATACCATGTATTATGCTCGATTTTTAAGCCTTTACTCATCATCACCAATGATCAGTTCAGAATGATCATTTTAAGTGACCGATCAACTTGACATGTCCGCACTAAATCGTTAGTAGCTTTTCATTTAGAGTTCAGAATCACACGAATCCAAATGCCACATTATGGTAGCTCAATTTTATATATATTGAAAACATTTGAGACTGAAAGAGCTACGAAAAAGCCACCAAGTAATCCAATGTATTCTAAATTGCATGATTGCATACATTATGCTTCACTTATAAGCCATTAATCAAGGAGCATGAACGATCAGTTTAGAATGATCATTTTAAGTGGCCAATCAACTTGACATGTTGGCACTAAATCGTCTGTAACATTTTATTTAGAGTTCAAAAAGATACTAATCCATCGCCCACATTAAGCTAGCTCAATTTTCTATATGGTGACAAAATTAAAGACCAAAATAGCTACGACAAAGCCTCCAAGTAATCCAATCTATTCCGAACTGCATGATGCCATGCGGTATGATTAATTTATAAGCCTTTACTCATGGAGCACCAATGATTTCTTTAGAATGATCATTTTAACTGGCTGATCAACTTTACATGCCACCCTAAATTGTCAATAACCTTTGATTTAGAGTTCGGAATGACACGATTCCAATAAGCTAGCTCAATTTTCTATATTGTGACAAAATTTAATATCAAAATATATACAACAAAGCCTCCAAGTTATCCAATTTATCCCAAACTGCGTGTTGTCATGCATTATGCTTCATTTATATGCTGTTACTCAAGGAGCACCAGTGATCAGTTTAAAATGATTCAACTTTATATGTCTACTCTAAATTGTCTTTGAGTTTTGAATTAGAGCTCAAAATCACATGAATCCAATGCTCAGGTTAAGCAAGCTCAAATTTCCATATTGTGACAAGATTTGAGACTGAAAGAGGTAAAACAAAGCCTCCAAGTAATCCAATGTATCCTAAACTGGCTGATGGCATGCATTATGGTTCATTTAAAAGCCTTTAACTAAGGAGCACCAATGATCAGTTTTGAATGATCATTTTAACTTGCCGATCAACTTGACATGTCTGAACTAAATGGTTCATAACTTTTGATTTATAGTTCAAAATGACAAGAATCCAACACCCACGTTAAGCTCGTTCAATTTGCCATATTGTGACAACATTTGAGACTGAAAGAGTTAGATAAAGCCTCCAAGTAACCAAATGTATCCCAAACTGTGTGATATTATGCATTATGCTTCGTTTATAAGCCTTTACTGAAGGAGCACGATTGTTCAGTTAAGAGTGATCATTTTAAATGGCCGGTCAACTTGACATGTCCGCATTAAATCGTCCGTAACTTTTGATTAGAGTTCAGAATGACACGAATCCAACACCCATGCTAAGCGACCTCAATTTTCTATATTTTCAAAACATTTTAGACTGAAAAAGCTACGACAAAGCCTCCAAGTAATCCAATGTATTACAAAATAGGTGATGCCATGCATTATGCTTCATTTATAACCCTTTGCTCAAGGAGCACCAATTATCAGTTTAGAATGATCATTTTAACTAACTGATCAACTTGACATGTCCCCATTAAATCGTCTTTAACTTTTGATTTAGTGCTAAAAATGATATGACTCCAACTCTAAACTTAAACTAGCTCAATTTTCCATATTGTTACAACATTTGAGACTGAAAAAGCTACGACAAATCATTCAAGTAATCCAATGTATCCCAAACTACGTGATGCCAGGCATAATGCTTCATTTATAAGCCTTTACTAAAGCAGTACCACGATCAATTTATAATCATCATTTTAACTAGCCGATCCACTTGACATGTCAGCACTAAATCGTCCATAACTTTTGATATAGGGTTGAAAATGATACAAATCCAACGCCAGGTTATGCTAGATCAATTTTCTATATTGTGAAAAAATATCAGACCAAAATAGCTACGACAAAGCATCCAAGTAATCCAATCTATCCCAAACTGCTTGATGCCATGCATTATGCTTCATTTATAAGCCTGTATTCAAGGAGCACCAATGATCAATTTAGAATGATCACTTTAATTTGCTGATCAACTTGACATGTCCACATTAAATTGTCTTTAACTTTTGATTTAGTCCTCAAAATGACATGAGTCCAACGCTAAAGTTAAACTAGCTCAATTTTCCATAGTATGACAACAATTGAGTCTAAAAAGGCTACGACAAATCCTCCAAGTAATCTAATGTATCCCAAACTATATGATGTCATGTATTATGCTTCATTTATAAGTCTTTACTCAAGAAGTACCAATGATCAATTTAAAATGATCATTTTAACTGGCCGATCAACTTGACATGTCGGCAGTAAATCATCTGTAACTTTTGATTTAGAGTTGAAAATGATACGAATCAAACGCCCACGTTAAGCTAGCTCAATTTTCTATATAGTGACAAAATTTAAGACCGAAATAGCTACGAAAAAACATCCAAGTAGTCCAATCTATCCAAAACTGCCTGATGCCATGCATTATACTTCATTTTTAAGCCTTTACTCAAGGAGCACCAATGATCAATTTAGAATGATCATTTTAACTAGCTGATCAATTTGACGTGTCCGCACTAAAGCGTCTTTAGCTTTTAATTTAGAGCTCAAATGACATAAGTCCAATGCTAACGTTAAGCTAGCTTAATTGTCTATATTGTGACAACATTTGAAAGTGAAAAAGCTACGACAAAGCCTCCAAGTAATCCTGTGTATCCCAAAACTATATGATGTCATGTATTATGCTTCATTTATAAGCCTTTACTCAAACAGTACCAATGATCAATTTAGAATGATCATTTTAACTGGCTGATCAACTTGACATGTCGGCCTTAAATCGTGTGTAACTTTTGATTTAGAGTTGAAAATGATATGAATCCAACGCCCACGTTAAGCTAGCTCAATTTTCTATATTGTGACAAAATTTAAGGCTGAAATAGTTATAACAACGCCTCCAAGTAATCCAATATTTCCAAAACTGTGTGATGGCACGCATTATGCTTCATTTATAAGCCTTTAGTAAAGGAGCATCAAGGATCAATTTAGAATGATCATTTTAACTAGCAGATCAACATGGAATGTCCGCACTAAATTGTCTTAAACTTTTGATTTAGAGCTCAAATGATATGAGTCCAACGTCCACGTTAAGCTAACTAAATTTTTGATATCTTGACAACATTTGATACTGAAAGAGCTATGAAAAATCCTTCAAGTAATCCAATGTATCCCAAACTGCGTGATGCCATGCATTATCCTTCATTTATAATCCTTTACTCAAGGAGGACCAATGTCAATCTAGAATGATCATTTTGACTGGCCGATCAACTTAAAATGTCTGCACTAAATCGTTCGTTACTTTTGATTTAGAATTCCAAATGACATGATTCAAACGCCCACGTTAAGCTAGCTCAATTTTATAGATTGTGACTAAATTTAAGACCGAAATAGCTATAACAAAGCATCCAAGTGATCCAATCTATCCCAAACTACGTGATTCCATGCATTATGCTTAATTTATAAACATTTACTCCAGGAGCACCAATGATCAGTTTTGAATCATACCCAGCCCTACTTGAAAGGACTAAAACCACCCACCCCAAAAAAGGTACGAATGGCCAAAGGTATACCATACCTCCAACAAGAGGCTTGAATACAGAGCCGCCAAACTCAGCACAAACACCAAGCCCATAAACAGCAGCCTGAAACAAACAAGAGAGTTCACTAGTACTAGTATACAGCTACAGAACACCAGATTGACACAATGCAGAATATACACTTGTCGAACTTCTGGGCTCTCGTCATTGCAAGCTTCCAGTACGAATGGAAGATATGTTTTGAATGATCAAGTTGACATGTCTGCAATAAATAGTCAACTTTTGATTTAGACCTCAAAATTACATGAGTCCAACGTTAACGTTAAGCTAGCTTAATTTTTCATATTGTGACAACATTAGAGACTGAATGAGTTACTACAAAGCCTCCAAGTTATACAATATATTCCAAACTGCGTGATGCCAAGCATTATTCTTCATTTATAAGCATTTACTCAAGGCCCATCAATGATCAGTTTAGAATGATCATTTTAACTGGCCAATCAACTTGACATGTCCGCACTAAATTGTCTTTAAATTTTTATTTAGAGTTCAGAATGACACAGGTAAGCTAGCTGAGTTTTCCATAGTGTGACAACATTTGAGATTGAAAGAGCTACGAAAAAGCCTCCAAGTAATCCAATGTATTCTAAACTGCGTGATGTCATGCATTACACTTCATTTATAAGCTTTTACTCAAGGAGCACCAATGATTAGTTTAGAATGATCGTTTTAACTGGCCGATCAATTTGACATGTCCCACTACAAGAAAACACGGGTTTTGCGACCACGCATAGAGTTGAAAACTGGTCACATATCCCAAATTTGTCGTAAATCATTGGTTGCAAATTAGTTGCAAATTTTTGACTGATTTGCGACTACAATTGAAAATATCGACTCTCAACTTATTATTAATTGGTGGTCTCGAATTGGTAACAATTTTTGCGAGCCATTTGCGACCACTGTTAAATATTTCGTTGTTATTGCAAATTGGTCACAAAAGGTTAACCAATTTGCGACCACATCTAAACTATAGGGTGTGGTTGCAAATTGGTCACAATATTTGTGACCAATTTGCGACCACATCAATATTTTTGTTATGTGATGGCAATGTGGTGGCAAATTAGTGACAAATAATATTCTAAACCCTAAATTATAAAAATTTGGTTAAAATTATGAATTATATAAGATTGATAACATCGATATGAGTTGTATAAACTTCAATAACTAAGTAAACAACAACAATATACACATTTACCAAATTTACATATCATTGACCTAAAACACTTAACACATTCCCTTAAATTTATACCACTTATATACACTTCATATGTTTCTTAAATTTACATCAACACAATTATGATTTTGTTTATATTTAGCCACATATAATGGTTAGTACTTACCTAATACTGAAAATATAAGTTATAAATGTGAAAAATACATAGGGAAAGTGTAAATTTACAATTGTCGTCACATTGCCACCACAGCGTGATGCCAAAAATTGGTGGCTCTTTTGCGACCAATTTGCGATTACAACTTATTTTTGTTACCAATTTGCCACCACATTCCAAATGTAGTGGCAATGTGGTGGCAAAATAGTCACAATTAATACCCTAAACCCTAAATTATATAATTTTGGTGAATACTATGAATTATATAAGATTGATAACATCATTACGAGCTGTATAAACTTCAATTACTAAGTAAACAACAACAACAATTTACAAAATTTACAAAATTTACAAAATTTACCAAATTTATATATCATTTACCTAAAACACTTAACACATTTCCTCAAACTTATACTATTTATATACACTTTATATGTTTCTTAAATTAACATCATCACAATTATGATATTGTTTATATTTTGCCACTTGAAATGATTTGTACATGCCTAATATTGAAAATATAAGTATTAAATGTAAAATATACATAAAACACACCTTTAGTCGCATAGTGGTCGCAATAGTGCGACCAATTTGCGACTACATTCGAAAAACAAAACTGTAGTCGCAAATTGGTTACAAATTAGCGACTCATTTGCGACTACACTCGAAAAACAAAACCGTAGTCACAAATTGGTCGCAAATTGGTCGAAAATTAGCGACAAATTTGCGACTACATAGTTGAAAACTTGTTAAAAATAGTTAATAAAAATTCAAAAAATATTATGGTGAAATTAATTATTTTCTTAGAGTTTGTGGACATAAATGCGTACAAAATTTGTAATATCAGTTTCATAAGTGAAATATATTATATCTCTTTGTCCTTATCGCCTTCTGAAAATCAAATATTACACTGAAATTCATCTTCTAGTTCGGCATCTCCGACATCGAAATCAATTTCTTTGGTATGATTAACTCTATAAACCAAATGATCCACTTCTATCTCGTCAACCACCGTTACCTCTTCATCATTTTCTTGTTACAAAAGACCAATCTCATCTTTGTGTTTGTATTTCACCAAAATGTTTGATCTCGGATTAACTTTGAGAACACCGAGCCATGTTTGTTTTGATGATGATTTGGTATGCGGATAAGGAATATAACAAACTTGATCTACTTGAGAGGCTGGTACATCATAATTAATGAAATGTAAATTAGTTAATTATATAGAAAAATTAATTTATAGAATTTTACGTAGGTAATATATATAAACTAACATATATTTATAGTTAATTATTTACGTACCGAGAATAAATGGTTTGTATCTGTAGTACTTCCCTGATGATAACACATCAACGATGCTATTTTATGACTTCCGAGTTCCTTTCGAAAGCGTAGGATCGTACCACTCACATTTAAATAGCGTGATCTTTAAATTTAGGGGTCCAACGTACTCAGGTTGAATGGTATATGATCCCGTAGAATCAGCTTCATAAAATGCATCTCAGTAATTGTCTCCCTTGACAAAAATGTCGTAGTTGCATGTCTTTCTCATGTGTCCATGTTTTTTTTGTGTGGAACATATAACCTCTTGTTAACAAGATTGGCTAGTTTTTTGCTTTATTCATCAGGCCTTGCACTAATTCTTGGGCCCATATCGGAAAGGTGCGTGGATCTGTTGAAGTGGTTGCATTGACCTATGATCATATATACATCCTCAGTAATTAGTTTTTCAAAATTATAAAAAATTAATAAAAACAACACATACATATGAATTAATTATACATACATAATCTCAAACCCATATCTGGAACTCTGCCTCTATTTTCGGTGAAATGTCATCTTTAGAGAGTATGGATACGTACAACGAATTTGATCTTCAAACATGCTTCAAAATTAAATATGAAAAAGTAATATATATATATATATATATATATTGATTAATTACAAGGAAATTGTAATGTAATAAATGAAATTGTTTTCATAGTAACTTATTTACCTCTCTAGTGGACGAAAATATTCACAATTCCGCAAAACATATGCATATGCATATTTGTATTCTTTTTCGGAGAGCCATATTTCTTTTCTTTTACCACTTGACGACCCGTGTGTGTAAATATATCTGGCACTCCGTGATCTGGATACACAGGGATGTCACCTTCATCGAATCTAGTAGACTTGTATATATATTATACACGGTTCAGCACAAAAATTTAATTACTTAACCTTACAAATAAAATAATTAATAAACACAATAATTTATGGTAACTACCTCTTTTTGGTGCGTATTTGGGCAGCAAAATAATGCTCCGAGAAGTAAGATAATTCATCATTGACATATGATTCAACAATCAACCCTGTAGAATATCATTTTTTCTTCGCCTTTCTTTTAAGTTTTTTAAAAAAACCTTTCAAATTGACACATCCACCTATATTGCACAGGTCCACGGTCAGCTTCGTTTGGCAGATGTATAGGAAGGTGCTACATGACCTCGAAAAATGCAGGTGGAAAGATCTTCTCCAAATTGCACAAAATTATGACTATGTTTTTCTTTAGAATTCCGACACGGCTTTGTTGCAATGATGTGGAGCATATATTTCAGAAAAGTCCTCCAATCCCTACATTTCAATCTAGTAATTAATACATGCAATTATTATTATATGTACCTAAAAACTGAAATATGTTTAATAGTATATACCTGATAATGCTGATGATCGTTTCGTGGTAAAAGTTCTACAAATATAAAAGGGAGAAGCCTCTCCATAAAAACATGGCAGTCATGGCTTTTCATGCCCGAGAACTTCAGTCCATCCATATCCACATAATTTGCTAAATGTGCCGCGTAGCCGTCCGGAATTTTTGACATCATTTTTGATACATTCCAATAAGCGTTCTTTGGTTTTTTGTGTCAATTAAAATATAGAGAATGGAGCATTACCCCGACCATCCACGTGCAACTCTTTTGTAGAGTAAAACTTTGCAATATCCAACCTTGACTTAACTGTATCTTTTTATTTACCATTGACATTCATCACAGTATTAATAATGTTATCAAAGAAATTCTTCTTTATATGCATCACATCAAGATTATGTCGTAGGTTAAGATTCGTCCAGTACGACAACTCCCAAAATATGCTTTCTTTCTGCCAATTATGCCAGCTTACATAATCTTCTTCTTTAGTTTCATGACCATTCTCACCGCAGTCAGATATTCTTAGAGGATTGATAGTTTTTAGTTGCCTGTATAAAACTTGTTCGCCTATCAATGATTGTCGAGGATAGTCATTCAAAGCGTCCTTGCCCTTTAAAAAGTTTGTTTTATTTTTCCGTAATGGATGACCCTTAGGAAGAAACCTTTTGTGACAATCAAACCAACACGTCATCCTACTATTTGGTAATTGAAATGCCTTTGTATCATTCATAAAAATTGGACAAGACATCTATCATGCGTTGTCCATCCTAACAACATTCCGTACGCTGGGAAATCGCTTATCGTCACATTAACACGACTTTTATACTGAAATTTTGATTCAGAGGCACATTGTATGCCTCAATTACCGTAGACCACAATTCTTTCAGCTCATCAATCAAAGGTCGGAGGAATATATCCATACTAGCGCGCGGATGATTTGGCCCCGAATTTAGAATTGTTAGAAACAAGTACTTTTTCTTCATACACATATATATCAGGTGGCAAGTTATATGGAGTGATAAATCACCAGCCATAATGAATGATTTCGGGACATCCCAAATGGATTGAACCAATCAGTACATAAACCAAGATAAACATTTTGAGATTCAGCAGCAAATCTTGGATGTAAATATTGAAAGTTTTTCCACTACGCAATATCAGATGGATGACTCATTTTCTGTCTTCTGCTTCATGCTCTGCATGCCACCTCATTGCCTCTGCATTTTTCTTGCTTCGATACATTCTCTAAAGTCTGTCGCCTATTGGTAAATAGCACATATGATTGAAAGGTATTCTCGTCCCGCCCTCGCTCGGCTTATATCGGGAGGATCCAAAATTTACATTTTTCCCATTTCTCATCTTTTTTCCAATAGATCATAAAATTGTGAACACACGGGTCAATTGTATAAAACGGGAGCCTTATATTTCGCATCAGTTTTTTGGTTTCATATTATGAACTCGTTGTTTGATTCTCCTCGGGCAAATATTAAGTAAACAGCTCCGCCTAAGAGTACACGCATTTTTCCGGTAGATTAAAATCATATTTAATGTTCACGAACTGAGCTGCTAAAGATAACTGTGAGTGCCCTTCATGAAAACCATCATACAATGGATTTTTCACTGCTTCTAACATATTGTAAAAATTTTGTGCTTCCGAATTTGGTTCCCTTACATTCTTAAATTCTTCCTCGTGTTGATTATAGTACTCATCAGTTGTAGTCTCACGAAATGCATCCGTCACCATTCAACATATCTATTACTGGATGTACCTACTGCTTCTTCACTAGTACCACATGTACCTCCATGATTTCTTTAACATCATCACCCCGACTACTCGTGCGTAACTGAGCATTCAGCTCTTCTCTATGTTTATACCAAATATAATAATTTGGCATAAATCCTCGACTATATTGATGATTCCAAATTTTGCGTCCCGGAAGAAATTTATCATTTTTGCAATTACTATAAGGACAGAAAAACTTAGATCCACTACTTTGAGGTATTGGTTGACTACTTGCAAAATTCATAAACTGCTTCACGCCTTGTGCAAATTTTGCCGATATGTTTCTTGTTGGATTATCAATCCTTTTGTACATCCAATTTCTCGAATTATTGTAATTTCCCCACATGTTTAATGTTTTTTTCTTTTGATTCTACAAATGAGAGAATGGGACGTGGGGGCATATATATAAGATTTTGCCACTACTTTGCCACAATTTTGCCACTACATTGCAACCATAACAGTGTGGTCGCTTATATGTTGATATACCTACGTCGCACATATTTTTCATGGAGTGGCTTTGCGACCACTTTGTGACTGAAGAGCCACTCCCACTATGGTCGCAAATTGGTCACATATTTTCCGATCAATATGCAACCAACAAGTGGTTCTTCCACATGCAGTCACTAATCAGTCGCAAATTGGCGTTCAGAATGACATGAATGCGACACCCACGTTAAGCAAGCTTAATATTCTATATTGTGACAAAATTTAAAACCAAAATAGCTATGACAAAGATTTCAAATAATCATATCTGTCCAAAACAGCGTGATGAATGCATTATGCTTCATTTGTAAACCTCTGCCCAGTGAGCACCAACAATAAGTTTAGAATGATCATTTTAACTAACTAATCAACTTGACATATCCGCACTAAAACGTCTTTAACCTTTAATTTAGGGGTCAAAATGAAATGAATCCATCACCCACAATAAGCTAGCTCGATTTTCAATATTGTGACAACATTTAAGACTGAGAGAGCTACGACAAAACCTCCAAGAAATCCAATTTATCCCAAACTGTGCGATGCCATGCATTACGTTTCATTTATAAGCCTTTACTCAAGGAGCACCAATTATCAGTTTAGAATGATCATTTTAACTGGCCGATCAACTTGACATGTCCGCACTAAATCGTCTGTAACATTTGATTTAGAGTTCAGAATGAGACGAATCCAACACCCACGTTAAGCTATCTCAATAATCAATATTGTGCCAAAATTTAAAATCAAAATTGTTATGACAAAGCCCCCAAGTAATCATATCTGTACCAAACTTCGTGATGCATACATTATGCTACATTTGTAAACCTTTGCATAGTGAGCGCCATTGATCAATTTAGAATGAACATTTTAACTAGGTGATCAACTTGACATGTCCGCAATAAATCGTATTTAACATTTGATTTATAGCTCACAATAACATGAATCCAACGCCCACATTAATCTAGCTCAATTTTCAATATTGTGACAACATTTGAGGCTGAAAGAGTTACGACAAAGCCTCGAAGTAATGCAATGTATCCCAACCTGCGTGATGCCATGCATTATGCATGATTTATAAGCCTTTAATCAAGGAGCACCAATGCTCAGTTTAGAATAATCATTTTAACTGGTCGATCGACTTGACATGTCCGGACTAAATCGTGCGTAACTTTTGATTTAGAGTTCAAAATGACACGAATCCAATGCTTACTTTAAGCTCGCTCAATTTTCTATATTGTGATAAAATTTAAGACCGAAAAAGCTACGACAAAGCCTCGAAATAATCCAATCTATCCCAAACTGTGTGATGCCATGCATTATGCTTCATTTAGAAGCCTTTATTCAAGGAACGTAAATGATCAGTTTAGAATTGTCATTTTAACAAGCCGGTCAACTTGACAAGTGCATACTAAATCGTCCTTAACTTTTAACTTAGAGTTCAAAATGACACGAATCCAATGTCCACGTTAAGGTAGCTCAAATTTTTATATTCTGAAAAACTAAAGCCTCCAAGTAATCCAATCTATCCCTAACTGCATGATATCATGCATTATGTTTCATTTATAACCCTTTACTCAAATAGCACCAATGATCAGTTTCTTATGATCATTTTAACTAGCTGATCAACTTGACATGTCCACAATAAAATGTCTTTATGTTTTGATATGGAGCTCTAAATGACATGATTCCAACGCTAACGTTAAGCTATCTCAATTTTCCATATTGTGAAAACATTTAAGACTGAAATAGCTACTAAAGAGCCTCCAAGTAATCCAATGTATCCGAAACTATGTGATGTCCTGCATTTTGCTTCATTTATAAGCCTCTACTCAAGGAGTACCAATGATAAGTTCAGAATGATCATTTTAACTAGCCGATCAACTTGACATGTCAGCCTTAAATCGTCTGTAACTCTTGATTTAGATTTCAAAATGATACGAATCAAACACCCACGTTAAACTAGCTCAATTTTCTATATTGGGATAAAATTTAAGACTGAAATAGCTATGAAATAGTGACGACAAAGCATCCAAGTAATCTAGTCTATCCCAAACTACATGATGTCATGCATTATGCTTCATTTAGAAGCCTTTACTCAAGGAGCACCAATGATCAATTTAGAATGATCATTTTAACTATCTGATCAACTTGACATATACACACTAAATCATTTTTGACTTTCGATTTAGAGATAAAAATGACATGAGTCCAGCGTCCACGTTAAGCTAGCTCAATTTTCCATATTGTGACACTGAAGGAGCTACGAAAAACACCTACAAATAATGCAATGTATCCCAAACTATGTGATGCCATGCATTGTGGTTCATTTATATGCCTTTACTCAATGAGCACCAATGATCAATTTAGAATGATCAATTTAACTCGCCAATCAAATTGACATGTGCGCACTAAATCGTCTTTAAATTTTTATTTAGATCTCAAAATGACATGAGTCCAACGCCCATGTTAAGCAGGCTTAATTCTCTATATTGTGACAAAATTTAAGACTAAAATAGCTGCAACAAAGCCTCCAAGTAATCCAATCTATCCTAAACTGCATGATGCCATTAATTATGCTTCATTTATAAGCATTTACTCAAGGAGTACCAATGATCAGTTTACAATGATCTTTTTAACTGGCCGATGCACTTGACATGTCAGCATTAAATCATCCACTGTTTTTAATTTAAAGTTCAAAAGGATACGAATCCAATGCCCACGTTAAGCTAGCTCAATTTTCTATATTGTAGCAAAATTTATGACCAAAATTGCTACGACTAAGCCTCCAAGTAATCCAATCTATCCCAAATTGCGTGATGCCATGCATTATGGTTTATTTATAAGCCTTTACTCAAGGAACACCAATGATCAGTGTAGGATGATCATTTTAACTAGATGATCAACTTGACATGTCGGCGCTAAATCCTCTTTAACTTTTGATTTAGAGCTCAAAATGACATGAGTCCAACGCCCACGTTACGATAGCTCAAGTTTCCATATTGTGAAAGCATTTGAGACAAAAAAAAGAGCTACAAAAAAACCTCCAAGTAATCCAATGTATCCCAAACTGCTTGATGCAATGCATTATGCTTCATTTATAAGCCTTTACTCAAGGACCACCAGTGATCAGTTTAGAATGATTATTTTAACTGGCCAATCAACTTGACATGTCCGCACTAAATCGTCTGTAACTTTCTATTTAGAGTTCATAATGATAAGAATCCAACGCCCATGTTAATCTAGCTCAATTTTCAATATTTTTATAGAATTTGACATCGAAATAGCTACGAAAACACCTACAAGTAATCAAATCTATCCCTAACTACGTGATGCCATGCATTATACTTCATTTATAAGCCTATACTAAAGGAGCACCAATGACCAGTTTAAAATGATCATTTTAACTGGCCGATCAAGTTGACATGTCCACACTAAACCAGCTTTAGTTTTTATTAGGAGTACAAAATGACATGAATCCAACTACCACATTCAGCTAGCTCAATTTTTCATATTCTGAAAACATTTGAGACTGAACGAGCTACAAAAAAGTGTCGAAGTAATCCAATGATTATGCTTCATTTATAAACCTTTACTCAAGGAATACCAATGAACTGTTTAGAATGATCATTTTAACTGGCCGATCAACTTGACATGTCCGCACTAAATCGTCCGTATTATTTGATTTAGAGTTCAAAATGACACGAATCCAACGCCCACGTTACGCTATCTCAATTTTACAATATTGTGACAAATTTGAGACTGAAAGAGCTATAAAAAAGCTTGCAAATAATCAAATGTATCCCGAACTGCGTGATGCCATGCATTATGCTTCATTTATAAGCCTTTACTCAAAGAGTTCCTTTGATTAGTTTAGAATGATCATTTTAACTGGCCGATCAACATGACATGTCAGCTTTAAAGAGTTCGTAACATTGATTTAGATTTCAAATTGACATGAATCCAACGCCGATGTTAAGGAAGCTCAATTGTCGATATTGTGGTAAAATATAAGATAGAAATACCTACGACAAAGCCTCCAAGTAATCCAATCTATCCCAAACTGCATGATGCCATGCATTATGCTTCATTTATAAGCATTCACTCAAGTAGTAACAATGATCAGTTTAGAATGATCTTTTTAACTGGCCAATCAACTTGACATGTGAGCTTTAAACCGTCCGTAACTTGTGATTCAGATTTCAAAATGATACAAATCCAACGCCCACGTTAAGCTAGCTCAATTTTCTATATTGTGTCAAAATTTAAAACAAAAATAGCTATGTCAAAGCCTCCTAGTAATGCAATCTATCCCAAACTGCGTGATGCCACGCATTATGCTTCATTGATATGCCTTTACTCAAGGAGCACCAATGATCAATTTAGAATGATCATTTTAACTACCTGATCAACTTGACATGTCCGCACTAAATCGTTTTTAACTTTTGATGTAGAGCTCAAAATGACATGAGACCAATGCGAACGTTGAGCTAGCTCAGTTTTCCATATTGTGAAAGAGCTACAAAAAAGGCTTCAACTAATCAAATGTATCCCAAACTGCATGATGTGATGCATTATGCTTCATTTATATGCCTTCACTTAAACAACACCAATGATCAGTTTAGAATGATCATTTTAACTAGCCGATCAACTTGACATGTCCGCACTAAATGATCCGTAACTTTTGATTTAGAGTTCAAAATAACACGAATCCAACGCCCGTGTTACGCTACCTCAATTTTCAAAATTGTTACAAGATTTGAGACTCAAAGAGCTACAACAAAGCCTGGAAATAATCCAATGTATCCCAAACTGCGTGATGCCATGCATTATGTTTCATTTATAAGCCTTTACTCATTGAGTCCCCCTGATCAGTTCAGAATGATCATTTTAACTGGCCGATCAACTTGACATGTTAGCTTTAAATCATCCGTAATTTTGATTTAGATTTCAAATTGACATGAATCCAATGCCAACATTAAGGAAGCTCAATTTTCTATATGTGCCAAAATATAAGACCAAAATAGCTACGACAAAGCCTCCTAGTAATCCAATCTATCCCAAACTGAATGATACCATGCATTATGCTTCATTTATAAGCATTTACTCAAGGAGTAACAATGATCAGTTTAGAATGATCTTTTTAACTGGCCGATCAACTTGACATGCGAGCTTTAAACCGTCCGTTACTTTTGATTTAGATTTCAAAATGATACAAATCTAATACCCATGTTACGCTAGCTCAATTTTCGATATTGTTACAAAATTTATCACTGTAGTTGCTACGACAAAGATGCCCACGTTATGTTACGCTAGCTCAATACATCCCACACTTCGTGATGCCATACATTATGCTTTATTTATAAGCTTTACTCAAGCAGCCCCAATGTTCAGTTCAGAATGATCATATTAACTATTTGATCAAATTGACATGTGTGCACTAAATCGTCTTTAACTTTTGATTAAGAGCTTAAAATGACATGAGTTCAACGCCCACGTTGAGCTAGCACAGTTTTCCATATTGTGAAAACATTTGAGATAGAAAGAGTTACGAAAAAGCCTTCAAGTAATCAAATGTATCCCAAACTGCGTGATGTCATGCATTATGTTTCATTTATAAGCCTTCACTCAAAGAGCAGCAATTATCAGTTTATAATGATCACTTTAACAAGCCGATCAACTTGACATGTCCACCTTAAATCATCTGTAACTTTTGATTTAGAGTTCAATATGACACGAATCCAACGTTCGCATTACATTAGCTCAATTTTCAACATTGTGACAACATTTGGGACTGAAAGAGCTACGACAAAACCTGCAAATAATCCAATGTATCCCAAACTGTGTGATGCCATGCATTATGCTTCATTTATAAGCTTTTACTCAAAGAGTCCCCATGATCAGTTTAGAATAATCATTTTAACTGGCCGATCAACTTGACATGTCAGCTTTAAATTGTCCAAAACTTTGATTTAGATTTTCAATTGACATGAATCCAACGTCCATGTTAAGGAAGCTCAATTTTCTATATTGTGGCAAAATATAAGACCGAATCCAATCTATCCCAAAATGCATGATGTCATGCATTATGCTTTATTTTTATAAGAATTTACTAAAGGAGTAACAATGATAAGTTTAGAATGATGTTTTTAACTTGACATGTGAGCTTTACACCAATATTTCCTAAACTACTTAATGACATGCATTATGCTTCATTTATAAGCCTTTACTAAAGGAGCACCAATTATCAGTTTAGAATGATCATATTAACTAGCCGATCAACTTGACATGTCCGCAATAAATCGTCTAAAACTTTTGATTTAGAGTTCAAAATAATACGAATCCAACGCCTACATTAATCACGCTCAATTTTCTACACTGTGACAAAATTTAAGACCGAAATAGCAAAGACAAAACCTCCAAATAATCCAATCTATCCCAAACTATGAGATGCCATGCATTATGATTCATTTATAAGCCTTTACTCAAGCAGCACCAATGATACTTTTAGAATCATCATTGTAACTGGCCGATCAACTTGACATGTCTGCACTAAATCATTTGTAACTTTCGATTTAGTGTTTAGAATGACACGAATCCAATGCCCACGTTAAACTGGTTCAATATTCTATACTGTGACATAATTTAAGACCAAAGCCTCCTCCAATATATCCCAAACTGCATGAAGCCATCCATTATGCTTCATTTGTAAACCATTGTTCAATGAGCACCAATGATCACTTTAGAATGATTATTTTAATTAGCTGATCAACTTGACATCTCCGCATTAAATCATCTTTAACATTTAATTTAGAGCTCAAAATTACATGAATCTAATGCCCACGTTAATCTAGCTCAATCTTCAATATTGTGACTGAAAGAGCTACGACAAAGCCTCCAAGTAATCCAATATATCCCAAACTGCGTGATGCCATGCATTATGCTTCATTTGTAAACTTTTGCTCAATTAGCACCAATGATCAATTTAAAATGATTATTTTGACTAACTGATAAAGTTGATATGTCCGCACTAAATCGTCTTTAACTTTTGATTGAGAGCTCAAAATGACATGAAATCCAACACTCACAATAATCTTGCTCAATTTTCAATATTGTGACAACATTTAAGATTGAAAAAGTTAGGACAAAGCCTCCAAGTAATCCAATGTATCCCAAACTGCGTGATGCCAAGTATTATACTTCATTTATAAGCCTTTACTCAAGAGCCCCAAATGATCAGTTTATAATGATTATTTTAACTAGCCAATCGACTTGACATGTCCGCACTAAGTCGTCCGTAATATTTGATTTTGAGTTCAGAATGACACGAATCCAACACCCACGTATTAAGTTATCTCAATATTCTATAATTTGAAAAAATTTAAGACCGAAATTGCTACAAAAAATCCACTAAGAAATCGAATCTATCCTAAACTACGCGATGCCATGCATTATGCTTCATTTGTAAACTTTTTCTCAATGAGCACAAACGATCAGTTTAGAATGATAATTTTAACTTGCTGATCAATTTGACGTGTATGCACTAAATCGTCTTTGACATTTGATTTAGAGCTCAAAATGACACGAATCCAACGCCCACGTTAATCTAACCCAATTTCAATATTGTCGCAACATTTGAGAGTGAAAGAGGTACGACGAATCCTCCAAGTAATCTAATCTATCCCAGACTGTGTGATGCCATGCATTATGCTTCATTTGTAAACCTTTGCTCAATGAGCACCAATGACCAGTTTAGAAATATGATTTTAACTAGCTGATCAAATTTACATGTCTGCATTAAATCGTCTTTTACTTTTGAATTGGAGCTTAAAATGACATGAAATCCAATGCAGACATTAATCTCCCTCAATTTTCAATATTGTTACAACATTTGACATTGAAAGAGCTACGACAAATCTTCCAAGTAATCCAATCTATCCCAGAGTGTGTGATGCCATGTATTATGCTTCATTTGTTAACATTTGATCAATGAGCAGCATTGATCAGTTTAGAATGATGATTTTAACTAGCTGATCAACTTGAAATGTACGTACTAAATCGTCCGAAACTTCTGATTTAGAGTTCAGAATGACTCGAATCCAACGCCCGCGATAAGGCAGCTCAATTTTCTATATTGTAATAAAATTTAAGACCGCAATAGCTACGACAAAGCGTCCAAGTAATCCAATGTATCCCGAACTATGTGATGCAATGTATTATGCTTCAACTTGATATGTCCACACTAACTCGTGCGTAACTTTGATTTAGAGCTCCGAATGAAATGAATCCAACACATCCGTTAAGCTAGCTCAATTTTCTATATTGTGATAACATTTATGATCGCAATACCTACGACAGAGCCTCCAAGTAATCCAATCTATCCTAAACTACGTGATGCCATGCATTATGCTTCATTTATAAGCCTTTACTCAAGGAGCACCAATGATCAGTTTAGAATGATCATTTTAACAAACCAATCGAATTAACATATCCGCATTAAACGGTCCGTAACTTTTGATCTAATGTTCAGAATGATGCGAATCAAACGGTCACGTTAAGCTAGCTCGATTTTCTATATTGTGACAACATCTGAGACTGAAAGAGATAAGACAAATCCTCCAAGTAATCCAATCTATCCCAGTCTGTGTGATTCCATGCATTATGCTTCATTTGGAAACCTTTGCTCAATGAGCACCAATTATCAGTTCAGAATGATGATTTAAACTAGTTGATCAACTCGACATGTCCGCACCAAATCGTATTTAATTTTTGATTTAGAGCACAAAATGACATGAAATCCATCACCCGCATTAGTCTAGCTCAATTTTCAATATTGTGACAACATTTGAGATTGAAAAAGCTACAACAAGGCGTCCAAGTAATCCAATGTATCCCGAACTACGTGATGCCTTGTATTATGCTTCATTTGTAAACCTTTTCTTAGTGAGCACCAATGATCAGTTTAGAATAATGATTTTAACTAGCTGATCAACATGACATTTCTGCACTAAATCGTGTGTAACTTTTTATTTAGAGTTTAGAAAGACACGAATCCAACACCCTTGTTAAGCTAGCTCAATTTTCTATATTGTAAAAATATTTGTGACCGCAATACATACGATAGAGCCTCCAAATAATCCAATCTATCTTAAACTGTCTGATGCCATGCATTATGTTTCATTTATAAACCTTTACTCAAGGAGAACCAATGATCAGTTTAGAAAGAGCATTTTAACTAGCCGATTGACTTGACATGTCTGCACTAAATCGTCCGTAACTTTTGATTTAGAGTTTAGAAGACACGAATCAAACGCTCACGTTGAGTTAGCTCAATTTTCTTTATTTTAATAAAATTTAAGGCCAAAATATCTACAACAAACCCTCCAAGTAATCCAATCTATCCCAAACTGCCTGATGCCATGTATTATGGTTCATTTGTAATCCTTTGATTGATGAGCACCAACGATCAGTTTAGAATGATACGTTTAACTAGCCCATAAACTTGACATGTGAGCATCAAATCATCCGTAACTTTTGATTTAGAGCTCAGAATGACACGAATCCAATGACAACGTTAAACTAGCTCAATTTCCTATATTATGACAAAACTTGAGATCAAAATAGCTACAATAAAGCCTCTAAATAATCCAATCTATCCCAAACTGCATAATAACATGCATTATGCTTCATTTGTAAACCTTTGCACTATGAGCACCAATGATCAGTTTAGAATAATGATTTTAACCAGCTGATGAACTTGACATTTCCGCACTACATCATCTTTAACTTTTGATTTAGAGCTCGGAATGACATGAATCCAACGCCCACGTTAATCTAGCTCGATTTTCAATATTGTGACAACATTTGAGACTGAAAGAGCTACGAAAAATCCTCCAAGTAATCCAACATATCCAAGACTGCGTGATGCCATGCGTTATGCTTCATTTGTAAACCTTTCCTCAATGAGCACCAATTATCAGTTTAGAATGATGATTTTAACTAGTTGATCAACTCGACTTTTGCGCACTAAATCGTCTTTAACTTTTGTTTTAGAGCTCAAAATTACATAAAATCCAATGCCCACATTAATCTAGCTCAATTTTCAATATTGTGACAACATTTGAGATTGCAAGAGCTACGACAAGGCCTCCAAGTAATCCAATGTGTCCCAAACTATGTGATGCCATGTATTATGCTTCTTTTGTAAACCTTTGCGCAATGAGCATCAATGATCAGTTTAGAATGATGATTTTAACTAGGCGATCAACTTGACATGTCTGCACTAAATCATCTCTAACTTTTGATTTAGAGTTCAGAATGACATGAATCAAATGTCCACGTTAAGCAATCTCAATTTTCTATGTTGTGAAAAAGGTTAAGACCAAAATAGCTACCACAAAGAATCCAAGTAATCCAATCTATCCCAAACTACGTGATGCCATATATTATGTTTCATTTGTAAACCTTTATTCGATGAGCACCAACGATCAGTTTAAAATGATATGTTTAACTAGCCGACAAACTTGACATGTCCGCATCAAATCATCTATAACTTTTTATTTGGAGCTCAAAATGACACGAATCCAACGCACACGTTAAACTAGCTCAATTTTCTACATTGTGACTAAATTAGAGATCGAAATAGCTACGACAAAGCCTCTAAATAATCGAATCTATCCCAAACTGCGTAATGCCATGCATTATGCTTCATTTGTAAACCATTGCACTATGAGCACCAATGATCAGTTTAAAACGATGATTTTAACTAGCTGATCAACTTGACATGTCCGCACTAAATCGTCTTTAACTTTAGATTTAGAGCTCAAAATGACATGAATCCAACGCCCATGTTAATCTAGCTCAATTTTCAATATTGTGAAAAAATTTAAGACTGAAATAGCTATGACAAATCCTCTAACTAATCCAATCTATCCCAAAGTTCGCGATGCCATGCATTATGCTTCGTTTGTAAACCTTTGCTCAATGAGAACCAATGATCAGTTTAGAATGATCATTTTAACTAGTTGATCAATTTGACATGTACGCACTAAATCGTCTTTACCATTTGATTTAGAGTTCAAAATGACATGAATCCAATGGCCACAATAATCTAGCTCAATTTGCAATATTGTGACAAAATTTGAGAATGAAAGAGTTACGACAAAGCGTCTAAGTAATGAAATGTATCCCAAACTGCCTTATTCCATGCATCATGCTTCATTTATAAGCTTTTACTCAAGGAGTACCAATGATCAGTTACAATGATCATTTTAACAGGCCAATCTTCTTGAGATGATCCGTACTAAATCGTCCGTAACTTTTGATTTAGAGTTCAAAATGACACGAATCAAAAGCCAACGTTAAGCTAGCTCAATTTTCTACATTGTGATACAATTTAAGACCGAAATAGCTATGACAAAGCCTCCAAGTAATCCAATCTATCCCGAACTGCGTGATGCCATACATTATGCTTCATTTGTAAACCTTTGCTCAATGAGCACCAATGATCAATTTAGAATGATCAATTTAACTAGCAAATAAACTTGAGATTTCCGCACTAGATCATTCGTAAATTTTGATTTAGAGTTTCGAATAGCACGAATCATACGCCCACAATATACAATTTATATTGTGACAAAACGTAAGACCAAAATAGCTACTACGAATGAACCAAATAATCCAATCTATCCGAAACTGTGTGTAGTATGCTTCATTTGTAAACCTTTTTTCAATGAGCACCAATGATCAGTTTAGAATGATCATCTTAACTAGCAGATCAACTTGACATATCCGCACTAAATTATCTTTAACATTTGATTTAGAGCTCAAAATGACACCTATCCAATGCCCCCGATAATCAAGCTCAATTTTCAGTATTGTGATAACATTTGAGGCTGAAAGTGCTTTGACAAAGCTTCCTAGTATTCAATGTATCCCAAACTGTGCGATGTCATGCATTATGCTTCATTTATAAGCCTTTACTCAAGAGCACCAATGATCAGCTTAGAATGATCAATTCAACTACCCAATCTACTTGAAATGTCTGCACTAAATCGTCTGTAACTTTTGATTTAGAGTTCAGAATGACACGAATCCAACGCCCACGTTAAGCTAGCTTAATTTTCTATATTGTGACAACATTTGAGACTGAAAGAGCTACCACAATATCTTCAAGTAATCCAATCTATCCCAAACTGCGTGATGCCATGCATTATGCTTCATTTGTAAACCCTTGCTCAATGAGCACCATTGATAAGTTTAGAATGATCATTTTAACTAGCTGATAAACTTGCCACGTCCGCACTAAATTGTCTTTTATATTTGATTTAGAGTTCAGAATGACACAAATCCAACGCCCACGTTAAGCTAGCTCAATTTTCTATATTGTGACAACATTTGGGACTGAAAGAGCTACCACATAGCCTTCAAGTAATCCAATATATCCTAAACTGCATGAGGCCATGCATTATGCTTCATTTATAAACCTTTAATAAAGGAGCACTAATGATCAGTTTAGAATGATAAGATTAGAATGATCACTTTAACTGGCCCATCAACTTGACATGTCCGCACTAAGTCGTCCGTAATATTTGATTTTTATTTCAGAATGACACGAATCCAACACCCACGTGTTAAGTTATCTCAATATTCTATAATTTGAAAAAATTTAAGACCGAAATAGCTACAAAAAAATCCAATAAGAAATCGAATCTATCCTAAACTGCGCGATGCCATGCATTATGCTTCATTTGTAAACTTTTGCTCAATGAGCACAAACGATCAGTTTAGAATGATAATTTTAACTTGCTGATCAATTTGACGTGTATGCACTAAATCGTCTTTGACATTTGATTTAGAGCTCAAAATGACATGAATCCAACGACCATGTTAATCTAGCTCAATTTTCAATATTGTGACAACATTTGAGACTGAAAGAGTGACGACAAAGCCTCCAAGTAATAAAATGTATCCAAAACTGTGTAATTCCATGCATTATGCTTCATTTATAAGCCTTTACTCAAGGAGCACCAGTGATCAGTTTAGAATGATCATTCTAACTGGCCGATCTACATCTCATGTTTGCACTAAATCGTCCGTAACTTTTTATTTGGAGTTCAGAATGACACAAATCAAATGCCAACGTTAAACTAGCTCAATTTTCTACATTCTGATAAAATTTAAGACCGGAATAGCTATGACAAATCCTCCAAGTAATCCAATCTATCCTAAACTGCGTGATGCCATGCATTATGCTTCATTTGTAAACCTGTGCTCAATGAGCACCAATGATCAGTTTAGAATGATTAATTTAAGTAGCCAATAAACTTGACATATCCGCACTAAATCGTGTGTAACTTTTGATTCAGAGTTCCGAATGGAATGAATCAAACGCCAACGTTAAACTAGCTCAATTTTCTATATTGTGACAAAATTTAAAAGGAAAAGAGCTACATCAAAGCCTCCAAGTAATCCATTCTATCCCAAACTGCACCAATGATGAGTTTAGAATAATCATTTTAACTAGCTGATCACCTTGACATGTCTATACTAAATCGTCTTTAACATTTTGTTTAGAGTTCAGAATGACACGAATCCAACGCCCACATTAAGCTAGCTCAATTTTCTATATTGTGACAACATTTGAGACTGAAAGAGCTACCATAAAGCCTTCAAGTAATCTTGTATATCCTAAATTGCATGATGCCATGCATTATGCTTCATTTGTAAACCTTTTCTCAATGAGCACCGATGATCAATTTAACTAGCTGGTGAACCTGACATGTCCGCACTAGATCATCTTTAATATTTGATATAGAGCTAAAAATGACATGAATCCAAAGAGCTAAGTTAATTAGAGACAGAAATAGCTACAAAAAAAAATCCTCCAACTAATCAAATTTATCCCTATCTGTGTGATGCCATGCATTATGCTTCATTTGTAAACCTCCACTCAATGAGCACCAATGATCAGTTTAGATTGATCAATTTAACTAGCCAATAAAGTTGACATGTCCGCACTAAATTGTCCTTACCTTTTTATTTAGAGTTCAAAATGACTCGAATCCAACGCCCACGTTAACCTAGCTCAATATTCTATATTGTGACAAAACTTAAGACCAAAATAGCTACTACGAATGGTCGAAGTAATCCAATCTATCCCAAACTACGTGATACCATGCATTTTGTTTCATTTGTAAACCTTTGCTCAACGAGCACCAATGATCAGTTTAGAATGATCATTTTAACTAGCTGATCAACTTGACATGTACGCACTAAAACGTCCGTAATTTTTGATTTAGAGTTCAGAATGACACGAATCCAATGCCCACGTTAAGCTAGATTAATTTTCTATATTGTGAATACATTTGAGACTTAAAGAGCTACAACAAAGCCTTCAAGTAATCCAATCATTCCCAAACTGCATGATGCCATGCATTATGCCTCATTTGTAAACCTTATCTCAATGAGCACCGATGATCAGTTTAGAATGATCAATTTAACTAGATGATGAACCTGACATGTCCGCACCAGATCAACTTTATTATTTGATTTAGAGCTCAAAATTACATGAATCCAATACGCACGTTAATCTATCTCAATTTTCAATATTGTGACAACATTTGAGACTCAAAGAGCTACGACAAAGCCTCCAAGTAACCCAATCCATCCCAAACTACGTGATGCCATACATTATGCTTCATTTCTAAGCCATTACTAAATGAGCACCAATGATCAGTTTATAAGAATAACTTTAACTGGCTGATCAACTTGACATGTCTGCAATAAATTGTCCGTAACTTTTGATATAGAGTTCAAAATGACATGAATCCAATGCCCACGTTAAGCTAGCTCAATTTTCTATGTTACAATAAAATTTAAGACCGAAATAGCTACGACAAAGCATTGAAATAATCCAATCTATTCCATACTATGTGATGTCATGCATTATGATTTATTTGTAAACCTATTCTAAAAGAGCACCAATGATCCGTTTAGAATGATCAATTTATCTAGGCGACAAACTTGACATGTCCGCACTAAATCGTCAGTAACTTTCGATTTAGAATTCACAATGACATGAATCCAATGCCCACGTTAAAACTAGGTCAATTTTCGATATTACGAAAAAATTTAAGACATAAAACGCATGACAAAGCCTCCAACTGCGTAATTTTATGCATTATGCTTCATTTATAAGCCTTTACCCAAAGAGCACCAATGATCATTTAAGAATGCTCATTTTAACTGGCCGATCAACTTGACATATACGCACTAAATTGTCCATAAATTTTTCTTTAGTGTTCAAAATGGCACGAATCCAACACCCACATTAATCTAGCTATATTTTCTATATTGTGACAGCATTTGAGATTGAAAGAGCTACCACAAAGCCTTCAACTAATCCAATCTATTCCAAATTGTGTGATGCCATGCATTATGCTTCATTTATAAGCCATAATTGATCAGTTTATAATGATCGTTTTAACTAGCCGATCAACTTCACATTTACGCAATAAATTGTCTGTAACTTTTGATTTATAGTTCAGAATGACACGAATCCAATGCCTACGTTAAGCTAGCTCAATTTTCTATATTGTGACAACAATTGAGACTGAAAGTGCTACCACAAAGCCTTCAAGTAAACCAATCTATCATAAACTGCGTGATGCCATGCCTTATGCTTCATTTATAAGCCTTTACTTAAGGAGCACTAATGATCAGTTTAGAATAATCAGTTTAACGGATCACTTTAACAGACAGATCAACTTTGGACAATCGTCTGTAACTTTTGATTTAGAAATCAGAATGACACGAATCCAATGCCCACGTTAAGCTAGCTCAATCTTCTATATTGTGACAAAATTTAAGATCTAAATAGCTACGACAAAGCCTCCAAGTAATACTAAAAATGCGTGATGCCATGCATTATGTTTCATTTATAAGCCTTTACTGAAGGAGAACCAATTACCAGTTTAGAATGATCATTTTAACTAGCCGATCAACTTGACATGTCCACAAGTATATCGTTAGCAACTTTTCACTTAGATTTCAGAATGGCAGGAATCCAACCTCCAACTTAACCTAGCTCAATTTTCTATATTGTGATAAAATTAAAGACCAAAATAGCTATGACTAAGCCTCCAAGTAATCCAATCTATCCTTAACTGCGTGATGTCATGTATTATGCTTCATTTATAAGCCTTTACTCAAGGAGCACTAATGATTAGTTTAGAATGATCAGTTCAAAATGAACACTTTAACTGACCGATCAACTTGACATGTCCACATTAAATCATCCGTAACATTTTATTTAGAGTTCAGAATGACACGAATCCAACGCCCACGTTAAGCTAGCTGAATTTTCTATATTGTGACAAAATTTCCGACCAAAATAGCTATGACATAGACTCCAAGTAATTCATTCTATCCCAAAGTGCGTGATGCCATACATTATGCCTCATTTGTAAACCTTTTCTCAAAGAGATCCAATGATCAATTCAGAATGATCAATTTAATTAGGCGATAAAGTTGACATGTCCGCACTAAATCGTCCTTAACTTTTGATTTAGAGTTCAGAATGACATGAATCCAATGCCCACATTAAGATAGCTCAATTTTCTATATTTTGACAAAAGTTAAGACCGAAATAGCTATGACAAAGTGTACAACTGCGTTATTCCATGCATTACGCTTCATTTATTAGCCTTTACTCAAAAAGCACCAATGATCAGTAAAGAATGATCATTTTAACTGGCTGATCAACTTGACATGTACGCACTAAATCGTCCGTAACTTTTTATTTAGAATTCAAAATGACACGAATGCAACGCCCACGTTAAGCTAGCTCCATTTTCAATATTGTGACAACATTTGAGATGGAAAGATCTACCACAAAGCCTTCAACTAATGGACTCTATACCAAACTGCGTGATGCCATGCATTATGCTTCATTTATAAGCCTTTACTCAAGAAGCATCAATGATCAGGTTATAATGATCATTTTAACTAGCCGATCACCTTCACATTTACACATTAACTGTCTGTAACTTTTGATTGAGAGTTCAGAATGAAACGAATCCAAACGTTAAGCTAGCTCAATTTTCTATATTGTGACAACAATTGAGACTAAAAGAGCTATCACAAAGCCTTCAAGTAATCCAATCTATCCGAAACTGCGTGATGCCATGCCTTGTGCTTTATTTATAAGCCGTTACTTAAGGAGCACTAGTGTTCTGTTTAGAATAATTAGTTTAACTGATCACTTTAACTGACCGATGAACTTTAGTTGTCCACACTAAATCGTCTTTAACTTTTGATTTAGAGTTCATAATGACACGAATCCAATGCCCACGTTAAACTAGCTCAATCTTCTATATTGTGACAAAATTTAAGACCTAAATAGCTACAACAAAGTCTCTAAGTAATCCAATGTATCCCAAACTCCATGATACCATGCATTATGTTTTATTTATAAGCCTTTACTGAAGGAGCACCAATGATCAGTTTATAATGATCATTTTAACTGAGCCGATCAACTTGACATGTCCGCACTAAATCGTCTGTAACTTTTCATTTAGAGTTCAGGATGACACGAATCCAACACCCACGTTAAGCTAGCTGAATTTTCTATATCGATAAAATTTAAGACTAAAATAGCTACGAAAAAGCCTCTAAATAATCCAATGTATCCCAAACTGTGTGATGCCATGCATTATGCTTCATTTGTAAACCTTTGCTCAATGAGCACCAATGATCAGCTTAGAATGATCAATTTAAATAGCCGATAAACTTTACATATCCTCACTAAATCATCCGTTACTTTTAATTTAGAGCTCAAAATCACATGAATCCAACGCCCACGTTAAGATAGCTCAATTACTTTTGATTTGGAGCTCAATTTTTAATATTGTGACTACATTTGACACTGAAAGTGCTACGACAAAGCGCCCAAGTAATCCAATGTATCCCAAACTCTGTGATGCTATGCATTATGCTTCATTTATAATCATTTACTCAAAGAGCACCAATATAGAATGATCACTTTAACTAGCTGATCAAAATGACATGTTCACACTAAATCGTCTATAACTTTTGATTTAGAGTTAAGAATGACCAGAATCCAATGCCCACGTTAAGCTAGCTCCATATTCTATATTGTGACAAAATTTTAGACAAAAATAGCTACGACAAATCAACCAAATTCCAATCTGCCCCAAACTGCATGATGCCTTCCATTATTTTTGATTTGTAAACCTTTGCTCAACAAGCACCAATGATCAATTTAAAATGATCATTTTAACTAGCTGATCAACTTGACATGTACGCACCAAATCGTCCGTAACATTTTATTTAAACCTCAAAATGAACACTAATCCAACGCCCATATTATGATATCTCAATGTACTAAATTGTGATATAATTTAAGAGTGAAATAGCTACGACAAAGCCTCCAAGTAATCATATCTATCCCAAACTGCGGAATGTCATGCATTATTCTTTATTTGTAAACCTTTACTCAATGAGCACCAATGATAAGTTTAGAATGATCAATTTAGCTAGCCGATAAACTTGACATATCCGCACTTAATCGTCCATATCTTTTGATTTAGAGTTCATAATGACATGAATCCAACACCTACGTTAAGCTAGCTCAATATTCTATATTGTGACAAAATTTAAGACCAAAATAGCTACGACAAAGCTTTTAAGTAATCCAATCTATCCCAAACTGCATGATGTCATGCACGAATCCAACACCCACATTAATCTAGCTCCATTTTCTATATTGTGACATCATTTGAGATTGAAAGAGCTACCACAAAGCCTTCAACTAATCCAATCTATTCCAAATTGTGTGATGCTTCATTTATAAGCCATCAATGATCAGTTTATAATGATCGTTTTAACTAGCCGATCAACTTCACATTTACGCAATAAATTGTCTGTAACTTTTGATTTATAGTTCAGAATGACACGAATCCAATGCCTACGTTAAGCTAGCTCAATTTTCTATATTGTGACAAAAATTGAGACTGAATGTGCTACCACAAAGCCTTCCAGTAAACCAATCTATCATAAACTCCGTGATGCCATGCGTTATGCTTCATTTATAAGCCTTTACTTAAAGAGCACTAATGATCAGTTTAGAATAATCAGTTTAACGGATCACTTTAACAGACAGATCAACTTTGGACATGCACTAAATCATCTGTAACTTTTGATTTAGAAATCAGAATGACACGAATCCAATGCCCACGTTAAGCTAGCTCAATCTTCTATATTGTGACAAAATTTAAGATCTAAATAGTTACGACAAAGCCTCCAAGTAATCCTAAAAATGCGTGATGCCATGCATTATGTTTCATTTATAAGCCTTTACTGAAGGAGAACCAATGACCAGTTTAGAATGATCATTTTAACTAGCCGATCAACTTGACATGTCCACAAGTATATCGTTAGCAACTTTTCACTTAGATTTCAGAATGACAGGAATCCAACCTCCAACTTAACCTAGCTCAATTTTCTATATTGTGATAAAATTAAAGACCAAAATAGCGACTAAGCCTCCAAGTAATCCAATCTATCCTTAACTGCGTGATGTCATGTATTATGCGTCATTTATAAGCCTTTACTCAAGGAGCACTAATGATTAGTTTAGAATGATCAGTTCAAAATGAACACTTTAACTGACCGATCAACTTGACATGTCCACATTAAATCATCCGTAACATTTTATTTAGAGTTCAGAATGACACGAATCCAACGCCCACGTTAAGCTAGCTGAATTTTCTATATTGTGACAAAATTTCCGACCAAAATAGCTATGACATAGACTCCAAGTAATTCATTCTATCCCAAAGTGCGTGATGCCATACATTATGCCTCATTTGTAAACCTTTTCTCAAAGAGATCCAATGATCAATTCAGAATGATCAATTTAATTAGGCGATAAAGTTGACATGTCCGCACTAAATCGTCCTTAACTTTCGATTTAGAGTTCAGAATGACATGAATCCAATGCCCACATTAAGATAGCTCAATTTTCTATATTTTGACAAAAATTAAGACCGAAATAGCTATGACAAAGCGTCCAACTGCGTTATTCCATGCATTACGCTTCATTTATTAGCCTTTACTCAAAAAGCACCAATGATCAGTAAAGAATGATCATTTTAACTGGCTGATCAACTTGACATGTACGCACTAAATCGTCCGTAACTTTTTATTTAGAATTCAAAATGACACGAATGCAACGCTCACGTTAAGCTAGCTCCATTTTCAATATTGTGACAACATTTGAGATGGAAAGATCTACCACAAAGCCTTCAACCAATGGACTCTATACCAAACTGCGTGATGCCATGCATTATGCTTCATTTATAAGCCTTTACTCAAGAAGCATCAACGATCAGTTTATAATGATCGTTTTAACTAGCCGATCACCTTCACATTTACACATTAACTGTCTGTAACTTTTGATTTAGAGTTCAGAATGAAAAAAATCCAAACGTTAAGCTAGCTCAATTTTCTATATTGTGACAACAATTGAGACTAAAAGAGCTATCACAAAGCCTTCAAGTAATCCAATCTATCCGAAACTGCGTGATGCCATGCCTTATGCTTTATTTATAAGCCTTTACTTAAGGAGCACTAGTGTTCTGTTTAGAATAATTAGTTTAACTGATCACTTTAACTGACCGATGAACTTTAGTTGTCCACACTAAATCGTCTTTAACTTTTGATTTAGAGTTCATAATGAGACGAATCCAACGCCCACGTTAAACTAGCTCAATCTTCTATATTGTGACAAAATTTATGACCTAAATAGCTACAACAAAGTCTCTAAGAAATCCAATGTATCCCAAACTCCATGATACCATGCATTATGTTTCATTTATAAGCCTTTACTGAAGGAGCACCAATGATCAGTTTAGAATGATCATTTTAACTGGCCGATCAACTTGACATGTCTCACTAAATCGTCTGTAACTTTTCATTTAGAGTTCAGGATGACACGAATCCAACACCCACGTTAAGCTAGCTGAATTTTCTATATCGATAAAATTTAAGACTAAAATAGCTACGAAAAAGCCTCCAAATAATCCAATGTATCCCAAACTGTGTGATGCCATGCATTATGCTTCATTTGTAAACCTTTGCTCAATGAGCACCAATGAACAGCTTACAATGATCAATTTAAATAGCCGATAAACTTTACATATCCTCACTAAATCATCCGTTACTTTTAATTTAGAGCTCAAAATCACATGAATCCAACGCCCACGTTAAGATAGCTCAATTACTTTTGATTTGGAGCTCCATTTTTAATATTGTGACAACATTTGACACTGAAAGTGCTACGACAAAGCTTCATTTATAATCATTTACTCAATGTATCCCAAACTCCCTGATGCTATGCATTATGCTTCATTTATAATCATTTACTCAAAGAGCACCAATATAGATTGATCACTTTAACTAGCTGATCAAAATGACATGTTCACACTAAATCGTCTGTAACTTTTGATTTAGAGTTAAGAATGACCAGAATCGAATGCCCACGTTAAGCTAGCTCCATATTCTATATTGTGACAAAATTTTAGAAAAAAATAGCTACGACAACTCAACCAAATTCCAATCTGCCCCAAACTGCGTGATGCCTTCCATTATTTTTGATTTGTAAACCTTTGCTCAACAAGCACCAATGATCAATTTAAAATGATCATTTTAACTAGCTGATCAACTTGACATGTAGCACCAAATCGTCCGTAACATTTTATTTAAACCTCAAAATGAACACTAATCCAACGCCCATATTATGATATCTCAATGTACTAAATTGTGATATAATTTAAGAGTGAAATAGCTACGACAAAGCCTCCAAGTAATCATATCTATCCCAAACTGCGCAATGTCATGCATTATTCTTTATTTGTAAACCTTTACTCAATGAGCACCAATGATAAGTTTAGAATGATCAATTTAGCTAGCTGATAAACTTGACATATCCGCACTAAATCGTCCATATCTTTTGATTTAGAGTTCATAATGACATGAATCCAACACCTACGTTAAGCTAGCTCAATATTCTATATTGTGACAAAATTTAAGACCAAAATAGCTACGACAAAGCTTTTAAGTAATCCAATCTATCCCAAACTGCATGATGTCATGCATTATGCATTGTTTGTAAACCTTTGCTCAATGAGCACCATTGAACACTTTAGAATGATCATTTTAACTAACTAATCAACTTGACATTTCCGCACTAAATCGTCTTTTATATTTGATTTGGAGCTCAAAATGACATGAATCCAACGTCCACAAAAATCAAGCTACATTTTCAATATCGTGACAACATTTGAGACCGAAAGAGATACGACAAATTTCCAAGTAATCCAATCTATCCCAAACTGCGTGATGTCATGGACTATGCTTCATTTATGAGCCTTTACTCAAGGAGCACCAATGATTTGTTTAGAATCATCATTTTAACTGGTTGATCAATTTGACATGTCCGCACTAAATTGTCCATAACTTTTCATTTACAGTTCAGAATGACACGAATCAATTGCCCACGTTAAGCTAGCGCAATTTCCAAAATAGCTATGACAAAGCCTCTAAGTAATCCAATCTATCCCAAACTATGTGATGTCATGCATTATGCTTTAATTGTAAACCTGTACTCAATGAGCACCAATGATCAGTTTAGAATGATGAATTTAACTAGCCGATAAAGTTGACATTTCCGCACTAAATCATCCATAACTTTTGATTTTGAGTTCCAAATGACCTGAATCCAACATTTAAGGTAGCTAAATTTACTAGCTACTGACCCGAAATATCTACTACAAAGCCTCCAAGTAATCAAATGTATCCTAAACTGCATTATGCTTCATTGATAAGCCTTTACTCAAGGAGCACCAATGATCAGTTTAGAATGATCATTTTAACTGGCCGATCAATTTGACATGTTTGCACTAAATCCTCCGTAACTTTTCAGTTAGAGTTCAGAATGACATGAATCTAACGCCCAAGTAAAGGTAGCTCAATATTATATATTATGATAAAATTTATGACCGAAAGAGCTACGAAAAAAGCCTCTAAGTAATCCAATATATCCGAAACTGCGTGATGCCATGCAATATGCTTCATTCATAAATTTTTGCTCCATGAGCACTAATCATCAGTTTATAATTATCATATTAACTAGCTGATCAAGTTGACATGTCTGTACTAAATCGTTTTTAACATTTTATTTAGACCTCAAAATGACATGAAACGAACGCCCACGTTAATCTAGCTCATATTTCAATATCGTGACAACATTTGAGACTGATACAACTATGACAAAGTTTCCAAGTAATCAATCTATCCCAAACTGCCTGATGTCATGCATTATGCTTCATTTATAACCCTTTACTCAAGGAGCACCAATGGTAAGTTTCTAATGTTCATTTTAACTGGCCAATCAATTTGACATGTCCGCACTTAATCGTCTGTAACTTTTGATTTGGAGTTCAGAATGACACGAATCCAACGCCCAAATTAAGCTAGCTCAATATTATATATTGTGACAAAATTTAAAACCGAAATAGCTATGACAAAAGCTCCAAGTAATCCAATCTATCCCAAACTGCTTGATGCCATGCAATTGCTTCATTTGTAAATGTTTACTCAATGAGCACCAATGATCAATTTAGAATGATCAATTTAACTAGCTGATAAACTTGGCATGTCCACACTAAATAGTCCGTAACTTTTGATTTAGAGTTCAAAATGACATGAATCCAACGCCCACGCTAAGCTAGCTCAATTTTCTATATTGTGACCAAATTGTAATCTGAAATAGCTACGACAAATCCCTCCGAATAATCAAATGTATCACAAACTGTGTGCGGCCATGCATTATGCTTCATTTATAAGCCTTTTCTCTGGGAGCACCAATTATCAGTTTAGGATGATCATTTTAACTGGCCAATCAAATTGACATGTACGCACTAAACTGTCTATGGCTTATAATTTAGAGTTAAGAATATTACACAAATCCAACGTCCACGTTAAACTAGCTCAATTTTCTATATTGTGACAAAATTTGAGACTAAAAGAGCTACCACCAAGCCTTCATGTAAGCCAATCTTTCCTAAACTTTGTGATGCCATGAATTATGCTTCATTTATAAGCCTTTACTCAAGGAGCACTAATGATCTATATAGAATGATCACATTTGAATAATCACTTTAAATGGAAAATTAACTTCACATATCCGCACTAACTCGCCCGTAATTTTTGATTTAGAGTTCTGAATGACACGAATCTAACGCCCACGTTAAATACGCTCAATTTCCTATATTGTGACAATGTTTGGGACTAAAAGAGCAACCAAAGTGCCCGCAAGTAATCCAATCTTTCCAAAACTGCGTGATGCCATGCATTATGCCTCATTTATAAGCGTTTACTCAAAAAGCACTAATGATCCATTCAGAATTATCACTTTAGAATGATCACTTTAACTAGCCGATCAACTTGACATGTCCACAATAAATTGTTCGTTACTTTTGATTTAGAGTTCAGAATGACAAGAGTCCAACGCCCATGTTAAACTAGCTAAATTTTCTATATTCTGACAACGTTTGAGAGTGAAAGAGCTACCACAAAGCCTTCAAGTAATCCAATCTATCCTAAACTGCATGACGTCATGCATTATGCTTCATTTATAAGCGTTTACTCAAGGAGCACTAATGATGAGCTTAGAATGATAAGTTTAGAATCATAAGTTTATAATGATCACTATAACTGGCAGATTACCTTGACATGTACACACTAAATCGTCTGTAACTTTTGATTTATAATTCAGAATGGCATGAATCCAACGCCCATGTTAAGCTAGCTCAATTTTCTATATAGTGACAAAATTTAAAACCCAAATGGCTATGAAAAAGACTCTATGTAATCCAATGTATCCCAAACTGCGTGATGCCATGCATTATTCTTCATTTATAGTCCTTTACTCAAGGATCACCAATGATCAGTTCATAATGATCATTTTAACTGGCCGATCAATTTGACATGTACACACTAACTTGTCCGTAACTTTTGATTTAGAGTTCAGAATGACATGAATCCAACACCCACGTTATTCTAGCTCAATTTTCATTATGTGACAACATTTGAGACTGAAAAAGCTACCACAAAGCCTTCAAGTAATCCAATCTATCCTAAGCTGCGTGATGCAATGCATTATGCTTCATTTATAAGCCTTTACTCATGGAGCACTAAAGATAAGTTTAGAATGATCAATTTAGAATGATCTCTTTTACTGTCCAGTCAACTTGACATGTCCGCACTAAATCGTCCGTCACTTTTGATTTAGAGTTCTGCATGACAAAATCCAACGCCCACGTTAAACTAGCTCAATATTCTATGTTGTTGCAACATTTGAGTCTGAAAGAGCTACCACAAAGTCTTCAACTAATCCAATCTATCCTAAACTGCGTGATGCCATGCATTATGCTTCATTTATATGAGTTTACTCAAGGGGAACTAATGATAAGTTTAGAATGATAAGTATAGAATGATCACTTTAACTGGGCGGTCAACTTGACATGTCCGCACTAAATCGTCCATAACTTTTGATTTACAATTCAGACTGAAACGAATCCACTGCCCAAGTTAAGCTAGTTCAGTATTATATATTGTGACAAAATTTAATACCGAAGTAGCTACGATAATGCCTCTAAGTAATCCAATCTATCCCAAACTGCGTGATGGTATGCATTATGCTTCATTTGTAAACCATTGCTCAATAAGCACCAATGATCAGTTTGAATGATCAGTTTAACTGGCTTATCAAGTTGACATGTCCGCACTAAATTGTCTTTTACATTTGAGTTACAGCTCAAAATGACATGAATCTAATGCCCACGTTAATCTAGCTAAATTTTCAACAGTGTGACAACATTTGAGTCTGAAAGAGCTATGAGAAAGCGTCCAAGTAATTCAATCTATACCAAACTGTGTGATGTCATGCATTATGCTTCATTTATAAGCTTTACTCAAGGAACACCAATAATCAGTTCAGAATGATAATTTTAACTGGCTGATCAACTTGACATGTCTGCAATAAATCATATGTAACTTTTTATTTAGAGTTCATAATGACACCAATCCAATGCCCATGGTAATCTAGCTCAATTTTCTATATTGTGACAAAATTTAACACCGAAATAGCTACCACAAAACCGTCAAATTGTCCAATCTATCCTAAATGTGTGATGTCATGCATTATGTTTCATTTATAGGCCTTTATTCGAGGAGCACTAATGATCAGTTTAGAATGGTCATTTTAACTGGCCGATCAACTTGACATGTCCGCACAAAATCATCCATAACTTTTGATTTAGAGTCTTGAATGACACGAATCCAATGCCCAAGTTAATCTAGCTCAATATTATATACTGTGACAAAATTTAAGACCAAAATAGCTATGAAAATGCCTCCAAAAAATCCAATCTATCCCAAACTGTTTGATGTCATGCAATATGTTTCATTTGTAAACCTTTACTCAATGAGCACCAATGATCAGTTTAGAATGATCAACTTAACTAGCCGATAAAATTGACATGTCCACACTAAATCGTCCATAACTTTTGATTAAGAGTTCAAAATGACATGAATCCAGTGCTCGCGCTAAACTAGCTTAATTTTCTATATTATTACAACATTTGACACTAAAAGAGCTATCACAAAGCCTTCAAGTAATCCAATCTATCCTAAACTGGGTGATGCCATGTATTATGCTTCATTTATAAGCGATTACCCAAGGAGTACTCATAATTATTTTAGAATGATCAGTTTAGAATGATCACTTTAACTGTCCAGTCGACTTGACAAGCACCCACTATATCGTCCGTAACTTGTGATTTATAGTTCAGAATGACACGACTCCAATGCCCACGTTAAGCTAGCTATATATTTTAAATTGTGACAAAATTTAAAACAGAAATAGCAGCAATGATCAGTTTCGAATGATCATTTTAACTAGCTGATCAACTTGACATGTCCGCACTAAATCGTTTTAAATATTTGATTTAGAGTTCAAAATGATATGAGTCAAATGCCAACGTTAATCTAGCTCAATTTTCAATATTGTGACAACATTTGAGGCGAAAAGAGCTACGACAAAGCTTGCAAGTGATCCAATGTATCCTAAAATGCGTGATACCATGGATTATGCTTCATTTATAACCCTTTAAAGGAGCACCAATGCTAAGTTTAGAATGATCATTTAAACTGGTCGAAATCAACTTGACATGTCCGCACTAAATTGTCCGTATGTTTTGATTTAGAGTTCCGAATGACACAAATCCAATGCCAACGTTAAAGTAGCTCAATTTTCTGTATTGTAAGAACATTTTCTAAAGCGCTACCACAAAGCATTCAAGTAATCCAATCTATCCTAAACTGCGTAATGTCATGTCTTATGCTTCATTTATAAGCGTTTACTCAAGAAGCACTAATGATGAGTTTAGAATGATATCTTTAACTGGCCAGTCAACTTGATATGTCCGCACTAAATCAATCGTAACTTTTATTTAGAGTTCATAATGACACGATCCATCGTCCACGTTAAACTAGCTCAATTTTCTATATTGTGACAACATTTGAGATTAAAAGAGCAACCATGAAGGCTTCGAGTAACCCAATCTATCCTAAACTGTGTGATGCCATGCATTATGCTTCATTTATAAGCGTTTACTAAAGGAGCACTAATGATCAGTTTAGAATGATTACTTTAGAATGATCACTTTCTGGCCGATTAACTTGACATGTCTGCACTAGATCGTCCGTAACTTTTGAGTTAGAGTTCAGAATGACATGAACCAACACCCATATTAAGCTAGCTCAATATTTTGTATTGTGAGAAATTATAATACCGAAATAGCTACGGCAAAGCCTCATAGTAATCCAATCTACCCCAAACTGCATGATGTCATGCATTATGCTTCATTAGTAAACCTTTGATCAATGAGCACTAATGATCAGTTTAAAATGATCAGTTTGGAAAGATCAATTTAACTAAATCATCCGTAATTTTTGATTTATATTTCAGAATGACACGAATCCAACGCCCACGTTAAAGTAGCTCAATATTCCATATGGTTGCAAAATTTAAGACCGAAGTAGCTACGACAAAGCGTCTTAGTAATCCAATGTATCCCAAACTGCGTGATGCCATGCATTATGCTTCATCTATAAGCCTTTGCTCTAGGACCACCAATGATCAGTTCAACATGATCATTTTAACTGGCCGATCAACTTAACATGTACGCACTAAATCTTTGGTAACTTTTGATTTAGAGTTCAGAATAACACGAATCTAATGCCCACGTTAAACTAGCTCAATTTTCTATATTGTGACAACATTTGAGACTGAAAGAGCAACCACAAAAGCTTCAAGTAATCCAATTTATCCTAAACAGCGTGATGCCATGCATTATGCTTCATTTATAAGCGTTTACACAAGGAGCACTAATGATAAGTTTATAATGATCTCTTTAACTGGCTAGTAAACCTGACATGTCCGCACTAAATGGTTCTTAACTTTTGATTTAGACTTCAGAATGACAACATCCATCGTCCACGTTAAACTAGCTCAATTTTCTATATTGTGAGGAGATTTGAGACTGAAAGAGCAACCACGAAGCCTTCACGCAATCCAATCTATCCTTAACTGTGTGATGCCATGCATTATGCTTCATTTATAAGCATTTACTAAAGGAGCACTAATGATCACTTTAGAATGATCACTTTAACTGGCCTATCAACTTGACATGTCCGCAATAAATCTTCCGTAACTTATGATTTAGAGTTCAGAATGACATGAATCCAACACCCACGTTAAACTAGCTCAATTTTCTATATTGTGACAATATTTGAGAGTGAAATAGCAACCACAAACCCTTCAAGTAATCCAATCTATCCTAAGCTGTGTGATGCCATGGATTATGCTTCATTTATAAGCGTTTACTCAAGTAGCACAAATGATGAGTTTAGAACGATCAGTTTAGAATCATCTCTTTAACTGGCCAGTCAACTTGACATGTACACACTAAATCGCCTGTAACTTTTGATTTAGAGTTTAGAATGACACGAATCCAGAGTCCACGTTAAACTAGCTCTATTTTCTATATTGTGACAACATTTGAGACTGAAAGAGCAACCAAAAAGCCTTTGAGTAATCCAATCTATCCTAAACTGTGTGATGCCATGCATTATGCTTCATTTATAAACGTTTACTCAAGGAGCAATAATGATCAATTTAGAATGATCACTTTAGAATGATCACTTTAACTCGTTGATCAACTTGACATGTCCACACTAATCGTCCATAACTTTGGATTTAAATATTAGAATGACACGAATCCAACGCCCACGTTAAGCTAGCTCAATATTCTGTGTTGTGACAAAATTTAAGAGCGAAATAGCTACAAAAAAACCTCCGAGTAATCCAATGTATCCCAAACTACGTGATGCCATGCGTTATGTTTCAATTCTAAGCCTGTACTCAAGTAGCACCAATGACCAGCTTAGAATGATCAGCTCACTACAAAAAAACATTAACATTTCTGACGGCATTTCTGACGGAAATAAAACCATCGGACATTTCCGACGATTTTGCGATGGATCAGCGACGGATCACCGAGGAACCAAAAACCGTCGGAGTTCCATCAATAATTTCTGACGCTGGAAATATTGTCGGTAAATCGATGGTAAAAACTGACGGTAAACTGTTGAATTTCCGACGAAAGTGTAATCATTGGGATATCCTCTTGAAACCGTCGGAACGTTACCGATGTATCTCAGGCCGCCGGTAATAGTCCGACGATTTCCCGATGGATCCTGGCCATCGGGAATCCATCAGCAGAAGTCATCGGAAAACCATCGGAAATATCCGACCATTGTCGGACACCATCGGCTATCCGTCGGAAATTTACGAAAACTCTATTAAAATTTTTTGTTTATCCGTCAGTGGTCGGAAACCATCGGAAATCCGTTGGTTCATGAAGATAAAATCTATTCAAGATATGTGAATATCTGGTTGTGGTCAGAAACCATCGGAATTCCATCGGAAATAGAGAATATTCCCAAGAATAATCTGTTTAAAATTCGTAATTATTTGTAAAAAAATTCTTAATAATGAGTTAAAAATTCGTGATAATATCTAATTTTCACTATAAATAGGGGATCTTTCACAATTTCAACAGAACCAAAAATTTTAAGAAAATGTGTTCTTCGGGTTCTTATGAGTATTTTCGATCGTGGATGGATAAACCTCGGTATGATTCAACCACGGGAGAATTGACTGATGAATTTGCGCAAGGTGTTGAAGAGTTCATGGCATTTGCATCAAAGAATAGCATGACATCGGAATACGGTAAAATGTATTGTCCGTGTATTAAATATCAAAATCATAGATTAATCTCTGTTAGAGAAGTACGTAATCATTTGTATAGGAATGAGTTTATGCCGGGTTACAAAATTTGGTATTCACATGGAGAAACTGATGCAACGATGCAATATTATGGTAGTACTTCAAAAAGGATAGATAATACTAATGTTAGGGTAGAGGAACCGGCATCAGAAGTTGATATAAACGGAGGTACTGTTGAGATGGTGAATGATGCTTTTCGTGAACAAAGAGAATCGTACATTGAAGATATTAGCAGAATAGAGGAACCTTATTTGGAAGCCCGGAAATTTTTTGATATGTTAGATGCATCCAAAAAGCCTTTGTATAAAGGATGTAGAGCTGGGTTATCGCCTTTATCTACTGCAAGCAGGTTGATGACGATAAAGACGGATTTAAACTTGCATGAAGATTGTGTGAATGCGATAGCTGATTTTGTTAGAGATATATTGCCTGAAGATAATATTGCACCTGCTTCATATTACGAGGTTCAAAAACTTGTATCTGGTCTTGGATTGCCATATCAGATGATCGATGTATGTATTGACAACTGCATGATCTATTGGAGAAATGATGAAAACCGCATGAAGTGCCGATTTTGTCACAAACCTCAATTTCAAGAGACAAGCGGTAGAGTACCTATTCCGCATAAACGGATGTGGTATTTGCCATTAACAGAGAGGTGAAAGAGGTTATATCAATCTGAACACACGGCAAAACCTATGAGATGGCATGCAGAACATAATTCGAATGGAGAAATTGTGCATCCCTCGGATGCAGAAGCATGGAAAAATTTTTAATAGGTTTATCCTAGTTTTGCATATGAGCCTAGAAACGTATACCTCGGGTTATCTACAGATGGATTCAACCCTTTTGGGAAGCATGTGAGGCAATACTCGTTGTGGCCAGTTATCGTTACACCTTATAATTTGCCTCCTTCTTTGTGCATGAAACGAGAATTTTTATTTTTAACAATTCTCGTCCCCGGCCTAGAGCATCCTATGCGATCGATTGATATTTTCTTGCAGCCACTAATTCATGAGTCAAAAATATTATGGGAAAATGGTGTCGAAGCATTCGATGTTTCCAACCAACAGAACTTCTTGATGCGAGCTGTACTTATTTGGACGATAAGTGATTTTCTAGCATATGGTATGTTATCAGGATGGTCGACGCATGGAAGATTAGCATGCCCATATTGTCAAGATAATACTGATGCGTTCCAACTAAAACACGGACGAAAGACTAGTTGGTTTGATTGTCATCGTCAATTTCTACCACAAGATCACCCATATCGCCGGAGCACGACATTGTTTAGGAAAACCAAAAATAATTTTGATGCTCCACCTCCTATTCTTGACGGGAATTATATGATGACTCAACTTAGAGATTTTGGTTCTGAGAGAACGGCTTCATGTGGAGGTAACGGGACATTACATGTGAGGCAATACTCGTTGTGGCCAGTTATCGTTACACCTTATAATTTGCCTCCTTCTTTGTGCATGAAACGAGAATTTTTATTTTTAACAATTCTCGTCCCCGGCCTAGAGCATCCTATGCGATCGATTGATATTTTCTTGCAGCCACTAATTCATGAGTCAAAAATATTATGGGAAAATGGTGTCGAAGCATTCGATGTTTCCAACCAACAGAACTTCTTGATGCGAGCTGTACTTATTTGGACGATAAGTGATTTTCTAGCATATGGTATGTTATCAGGATGGTCGACGCATGGAAGATTAGCATGCCCATATTGTCAAGATAATACTGATGCGTTCCAACTAAAACACGGACGAAAGACTAGTTGGTTTGATTGTCATCGTCAATTTCTACCACAAGATCACCCATATCGCCGGAGCACGACATTGTTTAGGAAAACCAAAAATAATTTTGATGCTCCACCTCCTATTCTTGACGGGAATTATATGATGACTCAACTTAGAGATTTTGGTTCTGAGAGAACGGCTTCATGTGGAGGTAACGGACATTACCATGTTGATGGTTGTGGCGAATACCATAATTGGCACAAGAAGAGCATTTTTTGGGATTTACCATATTAAAGGACCATTTGTTGCGCCATAATCTAGATGTTATGCAATTGAGAAGAATTTTTTCGACAACATAATGAATACCGTTCTAAATGTTAATTTGAAAGCTAGATTGGATTTGCCGGATATTTGTTCCCGGAAGGAACTACATGTAATGTCAAATGGAAAATCATTGTCTCCCGCATTCCGGTTGGATGCGCATGCAAAAGATGAATTCTTTGACTGGATTAAGCATAGTGTCAAATTTCCAGATGGATATGCATCTAATCTTCGTAATTGTATCGATACTATTGAAGGTAAATATTCAGAGATGAAAAGTCATGATTGTCATGTTGTCATGCAAAGATTATTCCCATTTGCCTTTAGCGATCTACTGCCTAAAAACGTCCACGGAGCAATTGCAGATACGACGTTTACATTATTTTATATATAAATAATAATAATTTCATATATTATATGATATTAAAATATATTTTTTATGTAGGGATTGGTGCTTTTTTCCGAGATTTATGTACAAGATCACTTACTGTAGACGATATCCAAATTTGGAGGGAAAAATACCGGTTCTCATTTGTAACCTGGAGAAAATATTTCCACCAGCATTTTTTGATGTTATGGAGCATCTTCCTATTCACCTCCCTAGAGAAGCAGCCCTTGGAGGACCTGTTCAGTACAGATGGATGTATCCTTTTGAGAGATATATGTTCCACCTAAAGAAAAAAGTTAAAAATCTTGCCAGGGTTGAAGGTTCAATCGTCGCACAAAGTATTAATGAAGAAACATCTAACTTTGCTAGCTACTATTTTCCATCGCAAGTGCAAACAAAAAATAGACGGCCTTCACGACATGATGATGGAGGAGAAAAACCAAGCTATCCAGTGTATGTGCCAGAAATATTTGCACAAATTGGACGTTTAAGTGGAAAAGGAAAGACGCGACGCCTATCAGAGGAGGAACACAATCACTTGCATTTGTATATTTTGACAAATTGCGATGACGTTTTGGAATATGAAAGGTACATTCAATTTAATTTTGTTTTAGTTATTATTATAATTTATTGTTAATTTTTTTTCATAATTAACAGGATATACATGGAACAAATACGTGTTAATTATTCAGATTACAGCGAGAATGAGTTGGTCAAACTTAAAAAAAAACGAATTTGCAAAATGGTTGCATTTTTATGTTAGTCTTACCACAATTATGTAATTTTCAATAATATTTTACTATATGTATATATATATATATATATATTTATAATTTACTACATTCTATTATTTTGTAGGTTACTACTGGTCCTTCTAGGGGTATAACGTTTCCCACGTGGATAGTTGAGTTGGTGAGTGGTCCTACATTTACTGCAAAATCTTATCCAATGTCTGCACTCGTGGATATGCTTTTAAGAGTCATCGCGGAGGAAACTCACAAACAACTTGTAATTATGGTGTATCATCTCAATCGGGAAAAATTGTATACAATGGTATTCTTCGTGAAATATTAGAAGTTCACTATCCAGGAATGATTGATTTGAGGTGTATTATGTTCTATTGTGACTGGTATGACCCTGTTATGGGTCAACGTGAAGATGAATTCGGTGTTACATCTGTCCACTCTCGTAAGCGACATCGAAAGTATGATCCTTATATACTTGCATCACAAGCGGACCAGGTTTGTTATATTCGATATCCTCGTGTGAGAAACAAGCAAGATCCTTGGATTACAGTGACCTCAATACATCGTAGAGGAATGGTATGTGGTATTACCGAACAAGAGCCTATGCAACAAAGCACAATTGGCAACTTAGGTTCAATAGACACTTCTCTTGAAGTTAATCTTGTTGTTGATGACACCACGAACGCAGATTACAACGTGTATCAAGATTCAGAAGAAGAGATTGGCGAGTTTGACGACCAAAATTCAATTAATTCATAATATTCATCAGATTCAGATTAAATTTATAATAATAATATTTTATAAATTCATATTAAAATTCAGATTTAATAATTGTTTTTCCATAATATAATTATATTTAAATTATATTTTATAAAATTCAGATTTAATAATTTTTTTCCATATTTTACATAACGACAGATATCCGATGGATTTCCGATGGATTTGGGAATTCCATCGGAAAACCATCGGAAAAGAGTTAAAAACGTATTTGCAACGTGGGCAGACTATTTGTCGATCATGCACTATGTTTACGGAGTTCGATGGATTTCCGATGGAGTCCCGATGAATTTCCGACGGCCTTGCGCGGGAAACGTAATTACCAATGCGGGCTTTCGCGAAAATATTTATTGGGTTACCGATGGAGTTCCGACGGAAATTGCCGTCGGAAAATTATTATATAACTTACGTCGGAAATTTCTTCTCCTCCCTCTCGCGTTTCTCTCCTTCTTTCTGCCTCTTTGCCTCCACGCCGCCGCCGTCGCCGTTTCTCGCAAATCATCATAGTTTTCTACCAAATCATGTAAGTTTTCAATCTCATTGTAATTTGAGTTGCAGTAGGGACCCAACATTTAAGAGTTTTGTATGCACGCAAGTTGTTTGATTATTTGCCTAGATAGAATTGCTGCCTAGTGCTGTTTTTAATAAAACATTGCATTTATCATATAATGCTTCGTATTTGGGTGTTTCTTTTCCCGTATTGGGTTCGTTTGGTTTTCCCCAACACGTTGTGTCCAAATTCATCCGTTGCAGTTATTCAATTTGGTTGGATTTGCTGCACAACGATTTATATTTCTTAAATTCACGTGAGCCAAAAATTGAAACTTGAAACACCCAAATGTTTTTTCCCTTTCGCATAATCAAAACGTAGATTGTAACTTCGGTTTTTTTGCCAAACTCGCCTTTCATATGTGCCCAGTTTTTAGTCCACATAATGAAGAATATGGGAAAGCCGTAGTGCATTACTGAAATTCATATTCCGAAACGAGCTCTATATTTTTAAAAAATCTCTGTTTCGTAGTTACATTAATGCCCAATGTAACAAGAAAACTGAAGAAGGAACAAATTGCATCATGGTTTCTTCTTGTTTTATTATAAACTTATATAAATGAATATATACAAGAAGGAACCTTGTATATATAAATTAATATATACAAATTATTAATTTATAAATTTTTATAAATTATTTATAAATTTAAAATATATAATAAAAAAAATTTTGAATCTTATTAGAAAATCTTTAATAAGAATAACTCATTATAAAGACAAATAGATATTCTTAAGATAAATATATGATCTTTATGGTATGTCCGATTTCCAAAATTCAAATAATATTTACAATCATAATGTTTTAAGGTCGTATCAAGATTACCAAAGACGTGGTGAGTCGTCTACTCCGAGTTGCTTACCAACTCAAGTTCCAGAATCTGCAAATGTTTTTTTCCGACCAATGACAATTGAAGAATTAGTTCAGTGGTCTGGTCGCGAACTTCTTACTTTTCTTGATCCGAGACGTCAAGGAAACTCGACATGGTAAATTAATTTTCTATAAATATATTTAAAATAATTGTTTTAATGTTATTCTATAATTATATTTAAAATAATTACTTAAACGCTATTGTAATAAAAATTCGTAGGTTTGGTATTCCAAACAATGGAATAAGTAAATCTATATTAAAGATGCTTCATTCTCTTTTGAACAAACCATATACCAAATTTCGAGATATTCCGTACGAAAAACGTCAGATTTGGTTCAGGACGTTAGCGGTATGTTATTAAAATTTTAAATATATAATTACTTTTAGTAATATATACTAAAATTTCGCAGAAAGAATTTACATGGGATCCCATGAACACAGAATTGGTGGAAGAAGCTTTCGAAAAAGAGGCTGTAGTACAATTTTCCCGCCACATGAACGAGTGGAAACAAAAATGGAAAAAGGGAAAAGATAAACCAAGAGGGTTGAATGAGTCGGTTTGGAACGACTTTATTTGTTATTGGGAATCTTCCAGCGTTGAGGTCATCTCGAAAACTAATTCGGGAAACCGGAAGAGCGACCGAGGAGGCAAAGGCATTTATATTCACAATGCCAGATCGACTAGTTTTCTCAGACGAGCGATCAATTGGTAAATTAATTATTATATTAATTATTTATTATTATTTAAAAATTTTAAAATTATTAATTTAGAATTTTTTTTATTTTTAGGCACAAGAAATTGGAGCGCCTCCCGATCACTTGCAACTTCTCGAGGCTGTCCACACGAACAAAAAGACTAGTCGTATCCAAGATGGTCTCGTTAGTGAGATCATCGAAAAAGTAAAAAAGAAAAAAAGTGATATTCTAATCCAGCAATCTCAAGTTGGAAAATTATCTCATTCTTGATGTAAGTTTATTTTTTTAAGATATATAATTAATATTATAATAATTTTCATTAAATTTTCTAATAATATTTTTTATTTTTACAGGAAGTACCATTTTTAAAAGGTCGTCATCCAGGACTCGGGAGAGTTGTAGATATCGGTGGCGTAACATCTGCAGTTAGAAACGAGGAAAATGAGCAGCTAAAAGAAGAAATAGTGTCTATGAAAATAGAGATGCATAATCTCAAAAGTTTTGTAGAAATGATAAAAAATAAATTGTCTGATGATTTTTTTTTCTCCTCCTTCTCCTCCTGCCCCTCCTTTGTAAATTTATAATTTAAAACAATTATTTAATAATATTTATATTTATAATATTATTTTTATTAATTGTCATTTTTAAAAATATTTAAAAATATTAATTTAATTTAATAAAATAACAAATTTATTATTTTATTTTTTAAAATATTTATATTTTAAAAATATTAATTAAATATTTTTAAAATATAAATATTAAAAAAATAAAATTTTTATTTTTTCAATTAATTGGTGTTTTTCGACGTATTATGCCGTCGGAAACGTGTTAAGATATCCCGACGGTTATATACCGTCGGGAAATATCATCGGACCAAATTCCCGACGGCCGAAGTCATCGGAAAATGTCCCTCGATTATTCGTCGGTAATTCCCGATGGCTGCAGACCATCGAATGTCCGTCGGTATTTTCCGACGGAAAATTTCCATCGAACATCCGCCGGACGTTTCTGACGGCACACTTAATCGCCAATCCGTCGGAAAGTCCCGATAAATTCCCGACGGAATCGAATTTCAGAGGAAATAGTCCCGACGGACTATTGCCGTCGGAAATATGTCGAGAATCGGTGTTACCGACGTTTTTCTGACGAATATGGCCGTCGGAAATGTGCTGTTTTCTTGTAGTGGCTTGGAATGATCTATTTAACTAAATCATCTGTAACTTTTGATTTATAATTTAGTATGACACGAATCCAACGCCCACGTTAAGCTAGCTCCACATTCTATATTGTGAAAAAATTTAAGACCGAAATAGCTACGACAAAGGAAATTATTAATCCAATATATCCCAAACTGCGTGATGCCATGCATTATGCTTCATTTATGAGCCTTTACTCTAGAAGCACCAATGATCGAGTTTAAAATGATCAATTTAATTAGTCGATCAACTTGACATTTACTCACTAAATCGTCTGTAATTTTTTATTTATAGTTCCGAATAACACGAATCCAACACCCACGCTAAACTAGCTCAATTTTCTATATTGTGACGACATTTGAGAGTGAAAGAGCTACCACAAAGCCTTCAAATACTCCAATCTATCCCAAACTGCGTGATGTCATGCATTATGCTTCATTTATAAGGCTTTACTCTAGGAGCACCAACGATCAGTTTAAAATGATCATTTTAACTGGCCGATAAACTTGACATGTACGCACTAAATTGTCCGTAACTTTTTATTTAGAGTTTAGAATGACACGAATCTAACGCTCACATTAAACTAGCACAATTTTCTATATTGTTACAACATTTGATAATGAAAGAGCTACCACAAAGTCTTCAAGTAATACAATCTATCCTAAACTGTGTGATGCCATGCATTATGCTTCATTTATAAGTGTTTACTCAAGGAGCACTAATGATGAGTTTAAAATGATCTCTTTAACATTCCAGTCAACTTGACATGTCCGCACTAAATCGTCCATAACTTTTGATTTAGAGTTCAGTATGACATGAATCAAGTGTCCACGTTAAACTAGCGCAATTTTCTATTTTGTGACAACATTTGAGACAGAAAGAGCAACCACAAAGCCTTCAAGTAATCCAATCTATCCTAAAAACCGTGATGTCATGCATTATGCTTCATTTATAAGCGTTTACTCAAGGAGCACTAATGATGAGTTTAGAATGATCTCTTTAACTAGCCACTCAACTTTACATATACGCATTAAATCGTCCGTAACTTTTGATTTAGTGTTCCGAATGACACGAATCCAGCATCCACGTTAAACTAGCTCAATTTTCTATATTGTGACAACATTGGAGTAAAAAAAAGCTACCACAAAGCCTTCAAATAATCCAATCTATCCTACACTGTGTGATGCCTTGCATTATGCTTCATTTATAAGCCTTTACTCAAGGAGCACTAATGATCAGTTTAGAATGATCCGTTCTGAATGATCACTTTATCTGACCGATCAACTTGACATATCTGCACTAAATCGTCTGTAACTTTTCATTTAGAGTTCAGAGCGACACGAATCCATTGCCTACATTAAAATAGCTCAATTTTTTATATTGTGACATCATTTGAGACTGAAAGAGCAAACCCAAAGCCTTCAAGTAATCCAATCTATCCGAAATTGTGTGATGTCATGCATCATGCTTCATTTATAAGGTTTTACTCAAGGAGCACTAATGGTGAGTTTGGATTGATCACTTTAGAATCATCACTTTAACTGGTCGATCAATTTGACATGTCCCACGGAATCGTCCGTAACTTTTGATTTAGAGTTTGTAATGACACGAATCCAATGCCCAGGTTAAACTAGCTCAATTTTCTATATTGTGACAATATTTGAGACTGAAGAGCTACCACAAACCCTTCAATTAATCCAATGTATCCCAAACAGCGTGATGCCATGTATTATGCTTCATTTATAAGCCTTTACTCTAGGAACACAATGATCAGTTTAATATGATCATTTTAACTGGCCGATCAACTTGACATGTACGCACTAAATCGTCTGTAATTTTTTATTTAGAGTTCCGAATAACACGAATCCAACGCCCACGCTAAACTAGCTCAATTTTGTATATTGTGACGACATTTGAGAGTGAAAGAGCTACCACAAAGCCTTCAAGTAATCCAATCTATCCTAAATTGCTTGACGCCATGCATTATGCTTCATTTATAAGTGTTTACTCAAGGAGCACTAATGATGAGTTTAGAATAATCAGTTTAGAATGATCTCTTTAACTTGTCAGTAACCTTGATATGTCTGCACCAAATCGTCCATAACTTTTAATTTAGAGTTCATAATGACATGAATCTAGCGTCCACGTTAAACTAGCTGAGTTTTCTATAGTGTGACAAAATTTAAAACCAAAATAGCTACGGAAAAGCCTCAAAGAAATACAATCTATACCAAATTGCGTGATGCCATGCATTATTATTCATTTGTAAACCTTTGATCAATGAGCAACATCGTTCAGTTTAGAATGATATGTTCAGAATGATCACTTCAAATGACCGATCTACTTGACATGTCCACACAAAATCATCTGTAAATTTAAATCGAGAGTTCATAATGACACGTATCCAACGCCCACGTTAAACTATCGCAATTTTCTATATTGTGACAACATTTGAAACTAAAAGAGTTACCAGAAAGCCTTCAAGTAATCCAATTTATCATAAACTGCGTGATGCTATGCATTATGCCTCATTTATAAGCGTTTAGTCAATGAGCATTAATCATAAGTTTAGAATGATCAGCTTAGAATGGTCACTTTAACTTGCTAGTCGACTTGACATGTCCACACTAAATCGTTTGTAACTTTTGCTTTATAGTTCAAAGTGACAAGAATCCAACGCCCACGTTAAGCTAGTTCAATATTCTATATTGTGACAAAATTAAAGACCAAAATAGCTACCGAAAAGCCTCCAGGTAATACAATCTATCCCAAACTGTGTGATGCCATGCATTATACTTCAATTATAAGCCTTTACTCAATGAGCACCAATGATCAGTTTAGGATGATCATTTTAATTGGCCGATCAACTTGATATGTCCACACTAAATCGTCCGTAACTTTTGATTTAGAGTTCAGAATGGCACGAATCCAATGCCCACGTTAAAGCTACCTCAATTTTCTATATTTTGACAACATTTGAGACTGAAAGAGCTACGAAAAAGCCTCCAAGTAATCCAATGTATCCCAAACTGCGTGATGTCATTATGCTTCATATATAAGCCTTTACTCAAGTAGCACCAATGATCAGTTTAGAATGATCATTTTAACAGGTCGATAAACTTCACATGTCAGCACTAAATCGTCCGTAACTTTTGATTTAGAGTTTAGAATGACATAAATCCAACGCCCACGTTAAGCTAGCTCAATTTTCTATATTGTGACAAAATATAAGACCGAAATAACTAAAACAAATCCTACAAGTAATCCAATCTTTCCCTGACTTCGTGATGCCATGCATTATGCTTCATTTATAAGCCTTTACTCAAAGAGCACTAATGATCACTTTAGAATGATCACATTAACTGGCCGATCAATTTGACATGTCCCCACTAAATCATCCGTAACTTTTGATTTAGAGTTAAGAATAACACAAGTCAATGCCCGCGTTAAAGTAGCTTAATTTTCTATATTGTGATAACATTTGAGGCTGAAAGAGCTACCACAAATCTTTCAAGTAGTCCAATCTATCCTAAAATGTGTGATGCCATGCATTATGCTTCATTTACAAGCGTTTACTCAAGGAGCACTAATGATGAGTTTAAAATGATCACTTTAACTTGCCAGTCAACTTGACATGTCCACACTGAATCGTCTGTAACTTTTGATTTACAGTTTTGAGTGACACGAATCCAGCGCCCATGTTAAGCTAGCTATATTTTCTATATTGTGACAAAATTTAATACTGAAATAGCAACGGCAAAGCCTCCATGTAATAAAATCTATCCCAAACTGCGTGATGCCATGCATTATTCTTCATTTGTAAACCTTTGATCAATGAGCAACGTTGTTCAGTTTAGAATGATATGTTCAGAATGATCACTTCAAATGACCGATCTACTTGGCATGTCCACACTAAATCATCTGTAAATTTAGATTGAGAGTTCATAATGACACGAATCCAACGCCCACGTTAAACTATCTCAATTTTCTATATTGTGACAACATTTGAAACTAAAAGAGTTACCAGAAAGCCTTCAAGTAATCCAATTTATCCTAAACTGCGTGATGCTATGCATTATGCTTCATTTATAAGCGTTTAGTCAATGAGCACTAATGATAAGTTTAGAATGATCAGCTTAGAATGATCACTTTAACTTGCCAGTCAACTTGACATGTCCACACTAAATCGTTTGTAACTTTTGATTTATAGTTCAAAGTGACAAGAATCCAATGCCCACGTTAAGCTAGTTCAATATTCTATATTGTGACAAAATTAAAGACCGAAATAGCTACTGAAAAGCCTCTGGGTAATACAATCTATCCCAAACTGTGTGATGCCATGCATTATACTTCAATTATAAGGCTTTACTCAATGAGAACCAATGATCAGTTTAGGATGATCAATTTAACTGGCCGATCAACTTGACATGTCCACACTAAATCGTCCGTAACTTTTGATTTAGAGTTCAGAATGGCACGAATCCAATGCCCATGTTAAAGCTATCTCAATTTTCTATATTTTGACAACATTTGAGACTGAAAGAGCTACGAAAAAGCCTCCAAGTAATCCAATGTATCCCAAACTGCGTGATGTCATTATACTTCATATATAAGCCTTTACTCAAGGAGCACCAATGATCAGTTTAGAATGATCATTTTAACAGGTCGATAAACTTCACATGTCAGCACTAAATCATCCGTAACTTTTGATTTAGAGTTTAGAATGACACAAATCCAACGCCCACGTTAAGCTAGCTCAATTTTCTATATTTTGACAAAATATAAGACCGAAATAACTAAAAAAAATCCTACAAGTAATCCAATCTTTCCCTAACTTCGTGATGCCATGTATTATGCTTCATTTATAAGCCTTTACTCAAAGAGCACTAATGATCACTTTAGAATGATCACATTAACTGGCCGATCAACTTGACATGTCCCAACTAAATCATCTGTAACTTTTGATTTAGAGTCAAGAATAATACAAATCCAATGCCCACGTTAAAGTAGCTCAATTTTCTATATTGTCATAACATTTGAGACTGAAAGAGCTACCACAAAGCTTTCAAGTAGTCCAATCTATCCTAAAATGTGTGATGCCATGCATTATGCTTCATTTACAAGCGTTTACTCAAGGAGCACTAATTATGAGTTTAAAATGATCACTTTAATTTGCCAGTCAATTTGACATGTCTACACTGAATCGTCTGTAACTTTTGATTTACAGTTCTGAGTGACACGAATCCAGCGCCCATGTTAAGCTAGCTATATTTTCTATATTGTGACAAAATTTAAGACTGAAATAGCAATGGCAAAGCCTCCATGTAATAAAATCTATCCCAAACTGCGTGATGCCATGCATTATTCTTCATTTGTAAACCTTTGATCAATGAGCAACATTGATCAGCTTATAATGATAAGTTTGGAATGATCAATGTAACTAGCTGATAAAAATGATATGTGTGCACTAAATCGTCCGTAATTTCTGATTTATAGTTCAGAATGAGATAATCCAACGCCCACGTTTAGATATCTCAATTTTCTATATTTTTGCAAAATTTAAAACCGAAAATAGCTAGAACAATACCTCCAAGTAATCCAATGTATCCCAAACTGCGTGATGCCATGCCTTATGTTCCAATTATAAGCACCAATGATCAGTTTAGAAAGATCACTTTAACTGGCCGATCAACTTGACATGTGCGCACTAAATCGTCAATAAATTTTGATTTAGTGTTCAGAATGACACGAATCCAATGCCCACATTAAACTATGTCAATTTTCTATATTGTGACAACATTTGAGACTGAAAGAGCAACCACATAGCCTTCAAGTAATCCAATATATCCTAAACTGCGTGATGCCATGCGTTATGCTTAATTTATAAGTTTTTACTCAAGGAGCATTAATGATGTGTTTAAAATGATCACTATAGAATGATCACTTTAATTGGCCGATCAACTTGACATGCCCCACTAAATCGTTATTAACTTTTCATTTAGAGTTCAAAATGACACGAATCCATCGCGCACGTTGAACTAGCTCATATCGTGACAACATTTGAGACTGAAAGAGCTACCACAAAGCCTTCGAGTAATCCAATCTATCCTAAACTGTGTGATGCCATGCAGTATGCTTCATTTATAAGCATTTAGTGAAGGAGCACTAATGATCAGTTTTGAATGATCACTTTAAAATGATCAGTTCAACTTGCCGATCAACTTGACATGTCCGCACTATATCGTCCGTAACTTTTGGTTTATATGTCAGAATGACACGAATCCAACGCCCACTTTAGACTAGATCAATATTCTATATTGTGACAGAATTTAAGACCAAAATAGCTTTGAAAAAGCCAACTAGTATTCCAATGTATCCCAAAAGGCGTAATGCCACGCATTATGCTTAATTTATAAGCCATTACTCTAGGAGCACTAATGATCAGTTTAAAATGATCATTTTAACTGGCTGATCAACTACACATGTACGCACTAAATCGTCCGTAACGTGTGAGTTAGAGTTTGGAATGACACGAATCCAACACCCAGATTAAATTAGCTCAATTTTCTATACTGTGAAAACATTTGAGAGTGAAAGAGCTACCACAAAGCCTTCAAGTAATCCAATCTATCCTAAACTTCGTGATGTCATGCATTATGTTTCATTTGTAAGCGTTTACTCAAGGAGCACTAATGATGAGTTTAGAATGATCAGTATAGAATGATCTCTTTAACTTGCGAGTCAACTTGACATTTCCTCACCAAATCATCCGTAACTTTTGATTTAGAGATCATAATGTCATGAATCCAGCGTCCACGTTAAACCAGCTCAATTTTCTATAGTGTGACAAAATTTAAGACCAAAAAATAGAATCTATCCCAAACTGCATGATGCCACACATTATTCTTCATTTGTAAACGTTTGATCAAAGAGCAAAATTGATCAGTTTATCATTATCAGTTTGGAATGATCAATTTAACTAGCTGATAAAAATGATATGTGTGCACTAAATCGTCAGTAACTTCTGATTTATAGTTCAGAATGAGATAATCCAATGCCCACGTTAAGATATCTCAATTTTCTATATTGTTGCAAAATTTAAAACCAAAAATAGCTAGAACAATACCTCCAAGTAATACAATGTATCCCAAACTGCGTGATTCCATGCCTTATGTTCCAATTATAAGCACCAATGATCAGTTTAGAAAGATCACTTTAACTGGCCGATCAACTTGACATGTGCGCACTAAATCGTCAGTAAATTTTGATTTAGTGTTCAGAATGACACGAATCCAATGCCCACATTAAACTAGGTCAATTTTCTATATTGTGACAACATTTGAGACTGAAAGAGCAACCACATAGCCTTCAAGTAATCCAATATATCCTAAACTCCGTGATGCCATGCATTATGTTTCATTTATAAGTTTTTACTCAAGGACGACTAATGAGGAGTTTAAAATGATCACTTTAGAATGATCACTTTAATTGGCCGATCAACTTGACATGCCCCACTAAATCGTTATTAACTTTTAATTTAGAGTTCAGAATGACACGAATCCATCGCACACGTTGAACTAGCTCAATTTTCTATATCGTGACAACATTTGAGACTGAAAGAGCTACCACAAAGCCTTCGAGTAATCCAATCTATCCTAAACTGTGTGATGCCATGCATTATGCTTCATTTATAAGAATGTAGTGAAGGAGCACTAATGATCAGTTTTGAATGATCACTTTAGAATGATCAATTCAACTTGTTGATCAACTTGACATGTCCGCACTATATCGTCCGTAACTTTTTATTTATATGTTAGTATAACACGAATCCAACACCCACTTTAGACTAGCTCAATATTCTATATTGTGATGAATTTAAGACCAAAATAGCTTTGAAAAAGCCTCCTAGTAATCCAATGTATCCCAAAATGCGTAATGCCACACATTATACTTAATTTATAAGCCATTACTCTAGGAGCACTAATGATCAGTTTAAAATGATCATTTTAACTGGCTGATCAACTAGACATGTACGCACTAACTTGTCCGTAACTTGTGATTTAGAGTTCGGAATGACACGAACCCAACACCCAGATTAAATTAGCTCAATTTTCTATACTGTGAAAACATTTGAGAGTGAAAGAGCTACCACAAAGCCTTCAAGTAATCCAATCTATCCTGAACTTTGTGATGCCATGCATTATGTTTCATTTGTAAGCGTTTACTCAAGGAGCACTAATGATGAGTTTAGAATGATCAGTATAGAATGATCTCTTTAACTTGCCAGTCAACTTGACATTTCCTCCCCAAATCGTCCATAACTTTTGATTTAGAGATCATAATGACATGAATCCAGCGTCCACGTTAAACCAGCTCAATTTTCTATACTGTGAAAAATTTAAGACCGAAATAGCTACGGTAAAGCCTCCAAGAAATACAATCTATCCCAAACTGCGTGATGCCATGCATTATTCTTCATTTGTAAACTTTTGATCAAAGAGCAAAATTGATCAGTTTATGATTATCAGTTTGGAATGATCAATTTAACTAGCTGATAAAAATGATATGTGTGCACTAAATCGTCCGTAACTTCTGATTTATAGTTCAGAATGAGATAATCCAACGCCCACGTTAAGATATCTCAATTTTCTATATTGTTGCAAAATTTAAAACCGAATATAGCTAGAACAATACCTCCAAGTAATCCAATGTATCCCAAACTGCGTGATGCCATGCCTTATGTTCCAATTATAAGCACCAATGATCAGTTTAGAAAGATCACTTTAACTGGCCGATCAACTTGACATGTGCGCACTAAATTGTCAGTAAATTTTGATTTAGAGTTCACAATGACACGAATCCAATGCCCACATTAAACTAGGTCAGGTTTCTATATTGTGACAACATTTGAGACTGAAAGAGCAACCACATAGCCTTCAAGTAATCCAATATATCCTAAACTGCGTGACACCATGCATTATGCTTCATTTATAAGTTTTTACTCAAGGAGCACAAATGATGAGTTTAGAATGATCACTTTAATTGGCCGATCAACTTGACATGCCTCACTAAATCGTTATTAACTTTTCATTTAGAGTTCAGAATGACATGAATCCATTGCGAACGTTGAACTAGCTCATATCGTGACAACATTTGAGACTGAAAGAGCTACCACAAAGCCTTCGAGTAATCCAATCTATCCTAAACTGTGTGATGCCATGCATTATGCTTCATTTATAAGAATGTAGTGAAGGAGCACTAATGATCAGTTTTGAATGATCACTTTAGAATGATCAATTCAACTTGTTGATCAACTTGACATGTCCGCACTATATCGTCCGTAACTTTTTATTTATATGTCAGAATAACACGAATCCAACGCCCACTTTAGACTAGCTCAATATTCTATATTGTGATGAATTTAAGACCAAAATATCTTTGCAAAAGCCTCCTAGTAATCCAATGTATCCCAAAATGCGTAATGCCACACATTATGCTTAATTTATAAGCCATTACTCTAGGAGCACTAATGATCAGTTTAAAATGATCATTTTAACTGGCTAATCAACTAGACATGTACGCACTAAATCGTCCGTAACTTGTGATTTAGAGTTCGGAATGACACGAACCCAACACCCAGTTTAAATTAGCTCAATTTTCTATACTGTGAAAACATTTGAGAGTGAAAGAGCTACCACAAAGCCTTCAAGTAATCCAATCTATCCTAAAATTCGGGATGCCATGCATTATGTTTCATTTGTAAGCATTTACTCAAGGAGCACTAATGATGAGTTTAGAATATCAGTATAGAATGATCTCTTTAACTTGCCAGTCAACTTGACATTTCCTCACCAAATCGTCCATAACTTTTGATTTAGAGATCATAATGACATGAATCCAGCGTCCACGTCAAACCAGCTCAATTTTCTATACCGTGACAAAAGTTAAGACCGAAATAGCTACAGTAAAGCCTCCAAGAAATACAATCTAACCCAAACTGCGTGATGCCATGCATTATTCTTCATTTGTAAACTTTTGATCAAAGAGCAAATTTGATCAGTTTATCATTATCAGTTTGGAATGATCAATTTAACTAGCTGATAAACATGACATGGGTGCACTAAATCGTCCATAACTTTTGATTTATAGTTCAGAATGACATAAATCCAACGACCACATTAAGCTACCTCAATTTTTTATATTGTTACAAAATTTAAGACCGAAATAGCTAGGACAAAGCCACCAAGTAATCCGTTGTATCCCAAACTGCGTGATGTCATGCATTATGCTTCAATTATAAGCCTTTACTCAAAGAGCATCAATGATCAGTTTAGAATGATCACTTTAACTGGCCGATCAACTTGACATTTCCGCACTAAATCGTAACGTTTGATTTGGGGTTTAGAATGACACGAATCCAAATTCCACATTAAGCTAGCTCAATTTTCTATATTGTGTGAACATTTGAGACTGAAAGAACAACCACAAAGCCTTCAAGTAATCCAATCTATCCTAAACTGCGTGATGCCATGCATTATGCTTCATTTATAAGTTTTTACTCAAGGAGCACTAATGATGAGTTTAGAATGATCACTTTAACTGGCTGATCAACTTGACATGTCCCCACTAAATCGTTAGTAACTTTTCATTTAGAGTTCAGAATGACACGAATCTATCGCGCACGTTAAACTAGCTCAATTTTCTATATCGTGACAACATTTGAGACTGAAAGAGCTACCACAAAGCCTTTGAGTAATCCAATCAATCATACACTGCGTGATGCCATGCATTATGCTTCATTTATAAGCGTTTACTAAAGGAGCACTAATGATCACTTTAGAATGATCGCTTTAACTGGCCGATCAACTTGACATGTCCGCACTAAATCATCCGTAACTTTTGATTTATTTGTCAGAATGACACGAATCCAATGCCCACGTTAAGCTAGCTCAATATTCTATATTGTGACAAAATTTAAAAACAAAATAGCTTTGACAAAGCCTCCTAGTAATCTAATGTATCTCAAACTGCATGATGCCATGCATTATGCTTTATTTATAAGCCTTTACTCTGGGAGCACTAATGATCAGTTTTAAATGATCATTTTAACTGGCTGATCAACTTGACATGTACGTACTAAATCGTTCGTAACTTTTGATTTATAGTTCATAATGACATGAATCCAGTGTCCACGTTAAACTAGCTCAATTCTCTATATTGTGACAGAATTTATGAGCGAACTAGACCAATGTATCCCGAACCGCGTGATGCCATGCATTATGCTTCATTTATAAACCGTTACTCAAGGAGCACCAATCATCAGTTTAGAATGATCATTTTAATTGGTCGATCAACTTGACATGTACGCACTAAATTGTTCGTAACTTTTGATTTAGTGTTCATAATGACACGAATCTAACACCCACGTTAAACTAGCTCAATTTTCTATATTGTGAAAAGATTTGAAACTGAAAGAGCTACCACAAAGCCTTCAAGTAATCCAATCTATCCTTAACTGCGTTATGTCATGCATTATGCTTCATTTATATGCCTTTACTCAAGGAGCACTAATGATCTGTTTATAATGGTCAGCTTAGAATGATCAGTTTAGAATGATTACTTTATCTGGCTGATCCACTTGACATGTCCGCACTAAATCGTCCGTAACTTTTGTTTATAGTTTAGAATGACACGAATCCAATGCTCATGTTAAAGTAGCTCAATTTTCTATATAGTGTCAACATTTGAGACTGAAAGAGCCACCACAAAGACTTCAAGTACTCCAATCGATCATAAATCCTGATGCCATGCATTATGCTTCATTTATTAGCCTTTACTCAAGGAGCAACAATGATCAGTTTAGAACGATCATTTTAACTGGCCGATAAATTTGACGTGTACACACTAAATCGTCCGTAAATTTTGATTTATTCTGATTGACACGAATCCAATGCCCACGTTAAACTAGCTCAAGTTTCTATATTTTTGCAACATTTGAGACTGAAAGAGCTACCACAAATCCTTCAATTATTCTAATCTATCCTAAAATGTGTGATGCGATGCATTATGCTTTATTTATAAGCCTTTACTCAAGGAGCACTAATGATCAGTTTATATGTAACTAATTGATCCAACCAACTTAGAGGATAGTCCTTAAACGCAGTTGGGGCTACCTTAACCTTATTCTCTTGGGTGTATTCCCTACAATCAAAGACTATTTCTATCTTCTTTCCCATTCTAGGTATTCCTCAGGGTCATTGGTTCCATGAAAAGAGGGAATTTTGAGGCCAGCTAAAGGCTCGCGAGGGTTAGGTTGGTTATTCCTAGGCTCGCGAGGGTTATGTTGGTTATTCCTAGGTATCTGGTCTTCTTGTGGCCTTCTTCTCCTAGATTGGCGTGACCTAGATGAGTCCTGTAATACTGCTCAGTATCATAAGGTGGTTGGTGTCTCCTCAGTCGGTAATTGATGGATATTTCTATCTCAGCCTTCATTCTTTCCGTACTTTCATTCATCATGGCTTTAAAAGAATCGAGAAGTTGTTTGTTGGAGTTTGACGATTCTGCTCCATTGACTGTTCCCACCGTGGTTCCTTAAAAATTGAGACCAATAAACAAGTAAAATACTCAAAGGAGAACACAAACTAGGACAAACAAATCGCAAAAGACAAAGACAAAGAGAAAAAAAATGAACCCTAAGCAAAACGATCTCTGGAGCTATGAAATTCAGTTTTGTAAATGCTGAATCTAACAACCTTTAATTCATTTTCAAATGATTTCACTTGAATTTCATGAATCAATTAAGTCTTAAGAACAAGTTTTGATCATGTTGCAGCTCCAAAATATTCAATTAATTCACAAAATGAAGATAGAACTTAGTTAGTGCTTCCGAGAACTCTAATGATGCCGATTGAGAGTTGATTAATTCTATCATCTTACAAAAAGTTCCTGAACGTTTTTGTATTGATTTTCAAGTTCTTTAGAGTTATAAGATCAAGTTCTAACTAGAAAAAAAAACAGAAACATTCAAAACAAATCGCAAAAAGGAAGATGAAAGGTCACCAAAAGTTCTTGAGAAAAGATGAAAGGGTGCGAATAGGTTTTGATAGATACAACCTGGTTTTGAGTGTGCTCTGATACCATTTGATGTCATCCGGGTTAGGATCAAGTACCTGAATGTCTCCAAAAGGTTCCGCAAATGATAGTACACCGAATGTGGATGCGGAAGGGAAGAAGATGGTGTATCCGTGAGATTGAAGATGGTCTCCAGAACTTGTGTGGAATGAGTGATACTTCTAAAGGATGGTCGAAGATCCTTAGACTATCAGCTTGCTCGGTGTGAATGATGAATACCAGACACGTTAGCCAAGAGCGGGAATGAAGTGAAACTTCCAAAGGATATGGACAGCCCTTAGACTTTCGGCTCTTGAGAAGAATGGAATGATGATCCAAATTCCTTAATCAAAGAGGTGATCAAGCGAGATTAAGAAGGGGTTCATAGGAATAGACAAAGACTCCTAGGAAACCACCAAGGCATTTAAGAGGAAATAGGAAATTACAAAAACAACTAAGAATGAAGACTAAGAAGTAAACAATATCTTGACTGATCCTTCCTCTTCATTTGCATGATTAATAGGCTAGAATGGGCCTTGGTTCATCAAGAGGCTGTGGTAAAGTATCTTGGACTTGCCTCATTAAAACCTCTCCTAGAAAATCTAATGGACAAAACTAAGAGGAGGGAAAAAGAGTACAGTCCAAGATACCTCTCTTGATGAGGTTTAGGTGGCTTGAATCACAACCATGGTGGTTAGATTAGCAGAAACTAAACTGGCCTGAATGGTGTTGAGAAGGTGTTGTAGTGTTGTCTTGAGTTTGGCTTGGTTGAACTGAGTAATGGAACCATTGGAGATTTAGAAGGCTTCATCTTCAGCTTCCTCTAGTTCTAGCTGTTCCTTAGCTTCCACGTTGGCTTCTTCTTGCTCAGGTGCAAGCTGTTCCTCTAGTTCAGTTCCTTGCTGGCCATTGATGGAGACATCAGGTCATATGGCCGGCCAGGAGACCAGACTGGTCGACCAGGGAGCTTGCCCGAGATAGCCGGGCCATTTGGCTCGTCTGCCGGCCCAAGCGGTACCGCCGGACCTTCGACCAACCGGGCCGGACCGATCAACATTGCCGGCAAAGAGGCCCAAACCTCCGGCCCAACTGGAGGCGACGTGGATGACACCGCCGGTCCAATTGGTAATGCCGCCGGCTCCGGAATCAACTTGGCCGGAGCAGAAGACATATTGGCCAGTACCTCGCACAATCCAGCCGGTACAGCCGATCCAGCCAAGAGCACGGGCATTTCAACATCTACACAAGGAGACTTGGACCAGATAAGCTACCAGCTTCAGGACATGCATCTAGAGGAAGTCTCTACACCAGTGGTGCCACCAGGAGCAATGACGAGCAGATCAAGAGCACTGTTCCACAAATTCAGCTTATGGGTCGACAAGCTCTTAGAGGATGATCGACAAAGGACAGTGGGCCAGAAGTGCAAAGAAGAGTCCAAAGGCTTCTCAACAATGCAAGGGACATCAGAGACTTGGGCTTTAGTGGCAAGAGAGGTCAGGGCCCAAAGATTCCTAACCCTACTCCAAGTCGAAGACTAGGAGCAAGGCGCGTGCATGCCACAAGGACGGCCACCTTCCATTTCTTGGCCATGAGGTAAGAAAGGTAAGTTTTCAATTTGCATATTTGCCTCTTTCTGTTTTGTAGGGTAGGATTTAGATTAGCTTGAGTCAAAGACATTTTAGGAATAGGTCCTTTTTCGGTTATGCACTTTTGTAAGTTTTCCATTTGTGCACTTATGTAAATTTTCCGTTTCATTCTTGAGTCAAACCTAGAAGGTCAAGCTGTCGAGCATATTAATAAGGCTCCTTCCAGCATTGTAGTTCGACAACCTTTTGATAATTAATAAAGTGCGAATTTTCTTCTACAAGCTTTTCTCTCTAAGAAACTTGTGCGCTTAGAACCTAGTCGAGCCCAGCTCTCCTAGCTCTAAGTTTGTGATTTATCACGAGGTTCATCACCCCTCGTGTGGTTCACTTCACCCTTCCACCGAATACCAACCATAAAACCCATATCCAGAAGCTTAAGGTCGAGTTTCTCACCTAAACTTCTCCAAACAGCCCACGCGCATATAAGCCTTGAATCGAGGCTTGTATCAGCCATGCTCACATAAATTTATAAGTCTTTACTCAATGAGTACCATTGATCACTTTAGAATGATCATTTTAACTAACCGATCAACTTGACATGTACGCACTAAATCGTCCATAACTTCTGATTTAGAATTAAGAATGACACGAATCCAGAATCCACGTTAAACTAGCTCAATTTTCTATATTGCAACAACATTTGATACTCAAAGAGCTGACACAAAGCCTTGAAATAATCCAATCTATCCTAATTGTCTGATGCCATTCATTATGCTTCATTAATAAGCCTTTACTCAAGGAGAACTAATGATCATTTTAGTATGATACGTTCAGAATGATCACTTTAACTGACCGATCCACTTGACATGTCTACACAAAATCTTCTGTAAATTTTGATTTAGAGTTCATAATGACATCAATCCAACACCCACTATAAACGATCTCAATTTTGTATATTGTGACAACATTTGAGACTGAAAAAGCTACCAGAAATCGTTCAAGTAATCCAATCTATCCTAAACTGCATGATGCTATGCATTATGCTTCATTTATAAGCGTTTACACAACGAGCACTAATGATGAGTTTAGAATGATCAGTTTAGAATGATCACTTTAAATTACCAGTCAACTTGACATGTCCACAATAAATCGTCTGTAACTTTTGATTTATAGTTTCGAGTGACAAGAATCCAACGCCCATGTGAATCTAGCTCAATATTCTATATTGTGAAAAAATTAAAGACGAAATAGCTACTGAAAGCCTCCAGGAAATACAATCTATCCCAAAATATGTGATGCCATGCATTATGCTTCAATTATAATCCATTACTCAAGGAGCACTAATGATCAGTTTTGGATGATCACTTTAACTGGCCGATCAACTTGACATGTCCACACTAAATCGTCCGTAATGTTTTATTCGGACTGACACGAATCTAGGGTCCATGTTAAATTAGCTCAATTTTCTATATTGTGATAACATTTGAGACTGAAAGAGCTACCACAAAGCTTTCAAGTAATCCAATCTATCTTAAAATGTGTGATATCATGCATTATGCTTCATTTATAAGCGTTTACTCAAGGAGTACTAATGATGAGTTTAAAATGATCACTTTAACTGGCCAATCAACTTGACATGTCCACACTGAATCGTTTGTAACTTTTGATTTATAGTTCAGAGTGACACGAATCCAACATGCACGTTAAGCTAGCTCAATATTCTATATTGTGACATAATTTAAGACCGAAATAGCTACGGCAAAGCCTCCAAGTAATACAATCTATGCCAAACTGCATGATGCCATGCATTATGCTTCAATTATAATGATTAATGAGCAACATTGATCAGCTTATAATGAACAGTTTGGAATGATCAATTTAACTAGCATATAAAAATGACATGTGTGCACTAAAGCGTCCGTAACTTCTGATTTACAGTTCAGAATGACATAAATCCAACACCCACTTTAAGGTACCTCAATTTTCTATATTGTGGCAAATTTTAAAACCGAAACAGCTAGGACAATGCCCCCAAGTAATCCAATGTATCCCAAACTGCATGATGCCATGCATTATGCTTCAATTATAAGCCTTTACTCAAGGAGCACCATTGATCAGTTTAGAATGATCACTTTATCTGGCCGATCAACTGGACATGTCCGTACTAAATCGTCTGTAACTTATGATTTAGAGTTCTGAATGACACGAATCCAATGCCCACATTAAACTAGCTCAATTTTCTATATTGTGACAACATTTGAGACTGAAGAGAAACCACAAAGCCTTCAACTAATCCAATCTATCCTAAACTGCGTGATGCCATGCATTATGCTTCAATTATAAGTTTTTACTCAAGGAGCCCTAATGATGAGTTTGGAATAATCACTGTAGAATGATCACTTTAGCTGGCCTATCAACTTGACATGTCCCCACTAAATTCTTAGTAACTTTTCATTTAGAGTTTAGAATGACACGAATCCATTGCGCACGTTGAACTAGCTCAATTTTATATATCGTGCCAACATTTGAGACTGAAAGAGCTACCACAAAGCCCTCGAGTTAGCCAATCTATCCAACACTTTGTGATGCCATGCATTATGCTTCATTTATAAGCATTTACTAAAGAAGCACTAATGATCAGTTTAGAATTATTACTTTAGAATGATCACTTCAACTTGCCGATCAACTTGATATATTCGATTAAATCGTCCATAATTTTTGATTTATATGTCAGAATGACACGAATCCAATGCCCATGTTAGACTAGCTCATTATTCTATATTGTGACAAAATTTAAGACAAAAATAGCTTTGAAAAAGCCTCCTAGTAATCCAATGTATCCCAAATTGTGTAATGCCATGCATTGTGCTTTATTTATAAGCCTTTACTCTAGGAGCTCTAATGATCAGTTTAAAATGATCATTTTAATTGGCTGATCAACTTGACATGTACGCACTAAATCTTCCCTAACTTGTGATTTAGAGTTCAGAATGACACGAATCCAACGCCCAGGTTAAACTAGCTCAATTTTTTATATTGTGAAAACATTTGAGAGGGAAAGAGCTGCTACAAAGACTTCAAGTAATCCAGTCTATCCTAAACTTCGTGATGCCATGCATTATGCTTCATTTATAAAGCTTTGCTCAATGAGCACCAACAATCAGTTTAGAATGATCAATTTATCTAGCCGATTAGCTTGACATGTCCGCACTAAATCGTTTTTAACATTTGCTTTAGAGGTCAAAATGACATGAATCCAACGCCCACATTAATCTAGCTCATTTTTTTATATTGTGACAACATTTGAGATCGAAAGAGCTACAACAAATCCTCCAAGTAGTGTAATGAGTCCCAAACACCGGGATACCATGCATTATGCTTCATTTGTAAACCTTTGCTCAGTGAGCACCAATGATCAGTTTAGAATGATCAATTTAACTAGCTGCTAAATTAGACAAATCCACACTAAATCGTTCGTAAATTTTGATTTAGAGTTCAAAATTACACGAATCCAATGCCCACGTTAACCCAGCTCAATATTTTACACTATGGCAAAATTTATGTCCGTAATAGCTATGAAAAAGCCTCCACATAATGCCATCTATCCCGAACTGTGTGACGCCATGCATTATGCTTCATTTATGCATTACTCAATCAACACCAATGATCAGTTTAGAATGGTCAATTTAACTAGCCGATAAATTTTACATGTCTTCATTAAATCGTCGGTCACGTTTGGTTAAGAGTTCTGAATGACAGGAATCCAATACCCACCTTAAGCCGGCTCAATATTCTATATTGTGACAAAATTTAAGACCGAATTAGCTATGACAAAGCCTCCAAAAAATCCAATCTATCCCAAACTGCATGATGCCATGAATTATTCTTCATTCGTAAACCATTGCTCAATGAGCACCAATGATAAGTTTAGAATGATCATTTTAGAATGATCATTTTAGTATGATCAATTTAACTAGCCGATAAAGTTGACATGACTGCACTAAAATCGTCTTTAACATTTGATTGAGAGGTTAAAATAATTTCGTATATTTGGAAAAAAAATATAATATTAATTATTTAAATTTTTAATTTAGAAATATTTAAATTATATTTAAAAAATGTAAAATAATATTTATAAATTTAAATTTCAATAATAATTTTGGAAATTAATTTCAATAATAAAATTAATTATTTGAAATTCGAAATATTAATAAAATAATTTATATTAATTATTAATATAATTGGTTTAAATTTAATATTATTTATTACTAATTTTTATTAATGAATTAAAAATATTATAATATTAAATAAAAAATATGTAAACTAAATATTGAATAAAAAGATATACATTTATTATCAAAAATTATTTAATACATGAAAAAAAATCTAATTGTCCGGTGGCAGAAATTGGAAATCTGATGGCGAAAATGGGGTGGTGGGCGGAGCCGTCGATGGTTCCCCTGTGCAATCGTTATCCCGCATATAGGATGCGAATGCGGGATCCGTCTGTTGGATATATCCGAGAAGCATCTCCAAGCTCGAGATCTTCTTCTGGTTTTCTCTGTTCAGCTCTTCAATCTTTTCATATTTTTCCATAATCTACGCGTTTTGTGCTTTAATCAACGCGTTTTGTTCTTGAAGCATAACGTACTCGGGTGAATGGGTTTGTACCCCACTACTTCTACCCATAGACTGTACGCGGCTGAGACTACCGAGTCCATAAAGATGGCCTCCTTCATTAGGAACAGATGACTAGAAAATTACAAAAACGTAAATTAAATAATAAATTTAATTATTTAATTAATTAGAAAAATATGTTAAAAGAAAAAAGTTTGAAAATTTTTTTTACCTGTAAGAAGATCTCATTCTTCTGTGCTTGAGTCAACTCAATTGGACGGGAGGTTCCATCGGATGTTTCTGTTGGATCGACCTCCACGATCGCCATCTTCTCTTGGATGTTTCGTTTGTATGCTTTACAGATTTGTTTTGCTTTCAAATCTACATACGAACCATCCGGTCTTGTGTGAGTCTTTATAAAGACCTCACCTATTGAGACTGGTCGTCCCAAATTATGTTCCTTCACAGATATTAAAATATTATTTAATTATGAGAAAACATAATAATATGAAAAAAAAAATTTTACTTACCATTTCCTGCTGGACCTGAATGTAGGATTTTTGGCCCGATAAATGTTTATGCGGGCCAAGACCATCCCGAGCGGAGTTGCGGTTATGAGATGATTTCGTACTCCTCTCGGTAGATGTTTCGGTTGCCCAATGTGCTGTCATAATATTGTATAAACTTGGGGAAATCCATCTGGGACGTTTTCCGGTTGTATGAACCGTGTTCACCATCCCTTTCATCCGCCTTACGCAGACGGCCTCGAACTCTTTTCGTACCACCGGGGTGATCAGAGGATCCCAGGTGTACGATTGCTTGAAATAAAATTAAAAAATATTAATATATATTATTTATATTTTATAAAATATGTACACAATTTAAAAAACAAAACTTACCGCAAATTCTATGAAATATTTCTCCTGCCTCTCAGGAGGTACGACGGTCCAACTGTAGTACGGACCGTCAAATTTATTTTTCAAAATTTTTGCGATTTGACGAGTAATAGCCCCGTTATCGCGGTCAAACCTAATATTTATTAAAAAAATTTAAATTTATATTAATATAATTACAATTTTAATAAATATTTATTAAAAAAATTTATTATTTATAAAAAATTCTTACCACATTGTATTAGGAGCCGCTTCTGGAGAAAGCACAGTCAAATACTGCTCGCGGCCCGGAGTTTGTAACAAACTATCACTATTGATAGTTTGTTCATCCGTTCCCGTTTTGCAATCGGGAATTTGTTCCTCCTCATGTTCATCTGATTCCTGAAACCGTGGAGGTGTTTGGGTTTCAGGAAAGGAGTGAGGAATAAAATTGTATTGGGGAGGGAGGCGCGATGCCGCTCTATTAGCGGATGGTGAAGGGTTCGAGGAGGCCGAAGAGGTTCCTCGGCCGGAAGACGATCCGAAAGATCGTCTTCCACGACCTCTTAACGACCTACCACTACTTGCCATTTTTAGAGATTGTTTTTATGAAGTGTTTAGAAAGTTTTTTGATGGATTTTGATAAAGAAGTTTTGAGAGATTTGTGAAAAATGAGGGAAAACCTTCGTGTATTTATAGTTTTTTTTGCGACCACGGAGGTGGTCGCAAATCAGTGGCAAAAATGATGTAGTCACAAATCAGTCACAAATTTGCGACTGATTTGCGACTACCAATTAATTTGGTGGGAAACGAAAACGTTCAAACTCCCTCCAAATTAATTGGTGGTCGCAAAGCAGTCGCAAATTTGCGACTGATTTGCGACCACATGTATATTTATCGAAACTGTAAATGTAGTCGCAAATTAGTCGAAAATTTGTGACTGATTTGCGACTACCAGTTAATTTGGTGGGAGTTTGAACGTTTTTGTTTTTTTCAAACTCCCACCAAATTAATTGGTAGTCACAAATCAGTCGCAAATCAGTCGCAAATTTGCGACTGATTTGCGACCACATTGACAGTTTCGATAAATGTACATGTGGTCGTAAATCAGTCGCAAATCTGCGACTGATTTGCGACCAAATTTAATTTATTGCATGTGGTTGCAAATCTGTCGCATATTTCCGACTGATTTGCGACCACATGCACATATATTATATTTATTACTTGTGGTCGCAAATCAGTCGCAAATGTGCGACTGATTTGCGACTTCACATCAAATTTTTAGAATGTGGTCGCAAATCAGTTGCAAATTTGCGACTGATTTGCGACCACAACAAATTTTTGTGACTGAAATTCGACCACATTGCCAATGCAGTTGCAAAGTGGTGGCAAATCAGTCACAAATAATACTCTAAACCCTAAATTTTGAGATTTTGAGGAATGCATATAATTATATAAGATTGATTAATTGATTATAAGTTATAAAAATTTCAATTACTATGAAAACAATAACATTTCCCAAATTTGCAAATAACTTACCTAAAATCCTTAACAAATTTACTTAACCTTATACTTCTTATATACATTCCAAATGTTATCTAAATATGAAATCATTACAAATATGGTTTCCAATATATGTTATCACTTCTAATGGTTAGTAGTCTTATAGAATAGAAATACAAGTTTTAAATGTGGAAAATACTTAGGGGAAATGTAAATTTACCATATGTGGTCGCAAATCAGTCGCAAAGCAAATTTTTGTGGCTGAAATGCGACCACATTGCCAATGCAGTTGCAAAGTAGTGGCAAATCAGTCACAAATAATACCTAAACCCTAAATTTTGAAATTTTGAGGAATACATATAATTATATAAGATTGATTAATTGATTATAAGTTATAAAAATTTCAATTACTATGAAAACAATAACATTTCCCAAATTTTCAAATAACTTACCTAAAATCCTTAACAAATTTACTTAACCTTATACTTTTTATATACATTCCAAATGTTATCTAAATATGAAATCATTACAAATATGGTTTTCAATATATGTTATCACTTCTAATGGTTAGTAGTCTTATAGAGTAGAAATACAAGTTTTAAATGTGGAAAATACTTAGGGGAAATGTGAATTTACCATATGTGGTCGCAAATCAGTCGAAAAATTGCGATTGATTTGCGACTGCACATCAAATTTTTAGAATGTGGTCGCAAATCAGTCGCTAATTTGCGACTAATTTGTGACTACATCAAATTTTTGTGATTGAAATGCGACCACATTGCCAATGTAGTTGCAAAGTGGTGGCAAATCAGTCTCACTCAGATGTTCTTACAGGATTGACAGTTTTTATTCGCTCGTACAAAACTTGTTCACCTGTCAATGATTGTGGAGGACAGTCATTCAAAGCGTGCTTCCCTTTTTAAAAAATTGTTTTATTTTTCCGTAACAGGTGACCATTACGAAGAAACCTTTGATGACAATCAAACCAACACGTCTTTCTCCCATTTGGTAATTGAAATGCCTTCGTATCATCCATACAAATTGGACAGGCCAGCCTTCCATGCGTTGTCCATCCTGATAACATTCCATTAGCGGGAAAGTCGCTTATCGTCCAAAGTAACACAGCTTTTAGATTGAAATTTTGGTTCAGCGATACATCGTATGCATCAACTCCGATAGGCCATAATTCTTTCAACTCATCAATCAAAGGTCGTAGGAATATGTCCAGACTAGCACGCGGATTATTTGGCCCCGAATTCAAAATAGTTAGAAACAAATACTCTTTCTTCATACACATCTCCGGTGGCAAATTATATGGAGTGATAATCACCGGCCATAATGAATGATTACGAGACATACCAAATGGGTTGAATCCATCAGTACATAAGCCAAGATAAACATTTCGAGATTCAGCAGTAAATCTAGGATGTAAATATTGAAAATTTTTCCACTCTGCAGCATCAGATGGATGACTCATTTCTCCGTCTTCTGCTTCATGCTCTGCGTGCCACCTCATTGCCTCTGCGGTTTTCTCGCTTTGATACATTCTTCTAAGTCTATCACCTATAGGTAAATACCACATACGACTGAAAGGTATTCTCGTCCTGCCCTCGCTTGGCTTATACCGGGGGGAATCGCAAAATTTGCATTTTTCCCGTTTCTCATCTTCTTTCCAAAATATCATACAATTTTTAACACACACGTCAATTGTATAAAACGGGAGGCCTAAATTTCGCATCAATTTTTTGGTTTCATAATATGAACCCGTCGCCTGATTCTCGTCGGGTAAATATTCTGTAAATAGCTCCGCCCAAGAATCCATACATTTTTCTGGTAAATTAAAATCAGATTTGATGTTCATAAACCGAGCAGCTAAAGATAATTGTGAGTGCCCTTCATGACAACCATCATACAATGGATTTTTTGCAGCTTCTAACATGTTGTAAAACTTTTCTGCTTCTTCATTAGGCCGTTCTTCTTCATAATTATAATTATAATTTTCTTCGTTCTGATTATAGTATTGATGATGATCATCAGTCGTTGTCTCACGAAATGCTTCCGTCACCATTTCAACATATCTATTACCAGATATACCAACTGTGTCATCACTACTACAATCACGTCCCTGATTTCTTTGTACATCACCCCGACTAGTACTCGTCCCTAACTGAACATTCAGCTCTTCTCCATGTTTATACCAAATATAATAATTTGGCATAAACCCTCGACTATATAGATGACTCCATATTTTTCGTCCCGGAATAAATTTATCATTTTTGCAATTAATACAAGGACAGAAAAACTTACCTCCACTACTTTGAGCTATAGGTTGACTACTTGCAAAATTCATGAACTACTCCATGCCTTGTTCAAATTCCGCCGAGATATTTCTTGTTTCATTATCGATTCTTCTGTACATCCAATCTCTCGAATTGTTATAATTTCCCCACATGTTTTACAAAACTTTTTACTTTTGATTTCACAAATGATAGAATGGGATGGTCCATATATATACAACATTTTGCGACTACTTTGCCACTGATTTGCCACCACTTTGCGACTACAGCTATGTAGTCGCTTAAATGTCGTTATACCTAACACGCACATGTTTTTTATGTTGGCACTTTGCCACCACATTGTGACTGCAGAGCCACTACATACCGTAGTCGCAAATTGGTCGCATTTTTACCGACCAATAAGCGACTACCACCTGATTTTCCATATGTAGTCGCTAATCAGCCGCTATTTTGTGACTGATTAGCGACTACCTTGGTCAGTCTCAAGGCACTCGCATCTCAGTCGCTAATTGGTTGCATATTGTGACTGATTTGCCACCACACTTATTGGTCACATTTTTGCGACCAATTTGCGACTACTTTTCTGTAGTCGCAAATTAGTCGCTAATCCATGGCAAATGTGGTCGCAAAAATTGCGACCACGTATGTAGTCGCAAATTGCAGTCGCAAATTGGCAGTTTTCTTGTAGTAAAATTTCCACACTAAATCGTCCTTAACTTTTGATTTAGAGTTCATAATGACTTGAATCCAAATGCCAACGTTAAGCTACCTCACTTTTCTATGTTGTGACAAAAATTTAAGACCCAAATATCTACAATAAAACCTCCAAGTAATCCAATGTATCTCAAACTGCCTGATGTCATGCATTATGTTTCATTTATAACCTTTACTCAAGAAGCTTCATTTATGGGTTACAAAATTTAGTATTCATATGGAGAAATTGATGCAACGATGCAATATTATGGTAGTACTTCAGTACAAATCATAGAGTAGAGGAACCGGCATCAAAAGTTGATATAAACGGAAGTACTGCTTAGATGGTGAATGATGCGTTTCATGAACAAAGAGCATCATACATTGAAGATAATAGTAGAATAGATGAACCTAATTTGGAAGCCCGGAATTTTTTGGATATGTTAGATGCATCAAAGCAGCCTTTCTATAAAGGATGTAGAGATGGATTATCACCTTTATCTGCTGCAAGCACGTTGATGAAGATAAAGACGAATTTCAACTTGGCTGAAGATTATTTGAATGCGATAGCTGATTTTGTCAAAGATATATTACCTGTAGATAATATTGCACTTGCTTCATATTACGAGGTTTAAAAACTTGTAGCTGGTCGTGGATTCATGTATCTGATGAGAGATGTATGTATTGAAAATTGCATGATCTTTTATAGAAATGAAAAAAACCGCATGAAGTGCCGATTATTTCACAAACCTCGATTTCAAGAGACAATCGGCAGAGTACCTATTCACCTAAACGGATGTGGTATTTGCCATTAACAGAGAGGTTTAAAAGGTTATATCAATCTGAACACACGATAAAATCTATGAGATTGCATGCATAACATAACTTAAATGGAGATATTGTGCATCCCTTGGATGCAGCAGCATGGAAACATTTTGAAGAGGTGATACAAGCCTTAATTCACGGCCGTGATGCTCTCGGACAGGTTGAAGAAGTTTAGGCGAGAAACATGGCCTTAGGCTTCTGAAGTGGGGTTTTCTGGTGTGTGATCGGTGGTGGGGTGAAGTGAACCAAAAGAGGTATGGAAGGCCTCGTGATCAATCACAATCTTAGAGCTAGGATGGCTGGTCTTGACTAGGTCTAAGCGATAGGATTTTTGTGAGAAAAACTCTAAGAAAAAATGCTATCTTTATTAGTAATTAAAAAAGTTGTTTAACTACAATGCTAAGAGGAGCCTTATTAATATGCTTGGGAGCTTGACCTTCTAGGGTCGACCCAAAAGAAAAATGGAAAAGATACAAAAGTGCATAAAGGACAAAATTACAAAAATGAACAACCGAAAAGGACCACTACTTAATTGTTCTTGACTCAATAAAATGGAAACTACTAATTCCTACCCTGCAAAACAGAAAAGGCAATCTTATAATTGAAAATTTACCTTCTTATCTTTTGGCCAAGACATGGAAGGTGGCCGACCTTGTTACACGCATGTAGTCTTCAATTTGAACTAGGTTAATGAATTCTTGGGCCTTGACCTCCTTTGCCACGAGAGACCAAGTTTCTGGAGCACTTTGAGAGGTTGGGAGGCCCTTCACTTGATCCTTGCACTCTTGGCCCATTGCTCCTTGTCTTTGGTCTTCTAGGAGCATTTATACCCACAAGCTGAACTTGTGGAAGAGTGCCCTTGTTCTGCTTCTTGTCATGGCTCCTGGTGGGACAATTGGTGCAGAACTTTCCTCTAGGTCCATGCCCTGAAGCTGGCTGATGATCTGGTCCGAGTCTGCTTGTGTGGAGCTTGAGCTGGTCGTGTGAGCCGGCTGTGCCATGTGTTGAGCTCGCCGAGATGGAATCAGAGCCAGCCAGATTGCTAGGTGAGCTGGCGGCGTCACTAACTGGGCCGGCGGTGTTGGCCACATCAGGGTCATTTGGGCAGGAGGTTTGGGCCTCTTCGGGGGAAATTGGTGGGCCCGGTCCTACTGATCATCGGGTTGGCGGTGCCGCTTGGCCCGGCAGACTCGCCTAATGGCCCGGCTATTGCGGGCAGGCCTTTGTCACGATCTGGTCGGCCCTTTTCATCATCTAGCCGACCAGATGATCTGGTGTCCTCATCATCCCTTCCCCCTTCAGTTGGTTTTGTCCTCAAAACTTGTTCATCTGCAAGGAAGGGAACTAAATCAGTCACATTTAATGTGTTAGACACTTTAAACTCACCTGTAAGTTCAAGTCGGTAGGTGTTGTTGTTGATCATCTCCAGGTTTCTGAATGGTCCATCTCCTCTGGGGGAATCTTTCTTGCTGTAGGTGTAGCCAGACCCAATTGCCTGGTTGGAAGATCATCTCCTTTCTACCCTTGTTCGCATGAGTTATGTACTGCCCGTTCCTCTTTTCTAGGTTCTCCGCGACCTTCTGGTGCAACTACTTTTGCGACTACTTTGCGACTGAATTTCCCTAACAAATTTGGCCACTGTTTTGCGACTACTTATGTGGTTGCAAAACCCGTAGTGCTGGTGGTAATGGTGTTTGCTCCAAAGGTGTTTGGGCGTTGAAGTCGTAGACAACCTCAAATGGGGTTTTCTTAGTGGCTGAGTGCACGGCTTGGTTGTAGGCAAACCCAATGAATGGCAACCACTCCACCCATGTCTTGAGGTTCTTCCCAAGGGTGGTCCTGAGAAGAGTTGATAAGGTCCAGTTGACCAGTTCAGTTTGGCCATCGGTTTGAGGGTGGCACATGGTGGAGAATAGAATCTTTGTGCCTAGCTTTCTACAAAGGTTCCTCCAGAAATGGCTTAGAAATTTGGTGTATCTGTCTGACCCGATGGCCTTGGTACTCCATGAAGACGCACTATCTCCTTGAATAACAGCTCTGCCGTTTGCGTGGCATCATTAACATTTGTACATGGTATGAAATGTGCCATCTTAGAGAAATAGTCCACCACTGCAAAGATGGCATCTTTGTGGTTGATATTGGACAGACCTAGAATGAAGTCCATGGAGATATCTACCCATGGATCCATAGGTATAGGTAGAGGGAGATACAACCCATGAGGGCGTACTCGGAACTTCGCCTTTTTGCAAGTGATACACCTGGCACAATGGGCTTCTACTGTCCTCTTGATGTGTGGCCAGTAGAAGTGTTCCTTGACCATGGCCAGTGTTTTGTCAACACCAAAGTGGCCCATAAGACCTCCTCCATGAGCTTCTCGGGTGATACGCTCTCATAGAGATCCCTGTGGTATGCACATCCTTCTTTCTCGGAACAAGAATCCATCATGGAGATAGAACTTGTCGTGACTCCCTGTGCCACACTCCTTGTAACTCTCAGCAATGTCAGGATCATCCTTGTATAAGGCCTTGATGTGCTCAAATCCTAAGATCTTTGCTTCCATTGTTGATATCTAGTCAAACCTCATTGATAATGCATCGGCTACCACATTATCCTTGCCCTTCTTGTACTTGATGATGTAAGGGAAGGTTTCGATGTACTCAATCCACCTAGCATGTGTCCTCTTGAGGTTGGTTTGCCTTCTGAGGTGGTGGAGAGTCTCGTGATCAGTGTGGATCACAAACTCCTTGGACAACAAATATTGTTGCCAAGTCTCCAAGTATTGGACTAGGGCATAGAGGTCCTTATCGTAGGTGGGGTAGTTTAGTGAGGCCCCACCTAACTTCTCACTGAAGTATGCCACTGGCCTTCCTCCTTGTGTTAGAACCGTGCCTATGCCTATGCCGGAGGCATCACATTCCACTTCAGATGTTCTATTGAAGTCGGGTAGGACTAACACCAGGGCGTGAGTGAGGCTGTCCTTCAAGGCCTGGAATGCCTTCTCTTGGGCTTCTCCCCAGCTGACCCCCACATTCTTCTTCACAACTACCATCAAGGGTGAGGCAATGCTGCTGAAGTTGGACACAAATATCCGGTAGAAGCTGGCCAGGCCGTGAAAGCTCCTTACTTGGCTGATGTTGCTTAGTGTTGGCCATTCTGATATGGCTCGAATCTTCTCCTCATCAACCTGTAAGCCCTGTGAACTCACAACAAAGCCTAGGAAAACAAGCTTATCAGTACAAAAGGTGCACTTCTTGAGATTGGCATAAAGTTCTTCTTGTCGAAGGGTCTTTAGCCCCATCTCATAGTGTATAATATGATCCCTAAGGCACTTACTATAACCTTGGTTCATAAGGTGCATGAAGGTGCTTGGGGCATTGGTCAAGCCAAATGGAATGACTGTCCACTCGTAGAGCCCTTGCTTTGTCTTGAAGGCGGTTTTCCATTCATCACCTTCCTTCGTTCTGACTTAGTGGTATCCACTCTTGAGGCCTATTTTGGAGAAGATTGTGCCTCAACTCAGTTCATCTAGCATATCATCAAGCCATGGTATGGGGTGCCGGTACTTGACCGTGATGTTTTTGATGGCCCGGTAGTCTACGCACATGTGCCGAGTCCAATCCTTACTGGGGACCAAAAATACTGGCAAGGCACATGGGCTGAGGCTCTCTCATACATAGCCTTTCTCCATGAGCTCCTTGACTTGTCTCTCAAGTTCTTTGGACTCCTCTGGGCTCATCTGGTATGCTGGCCGGTTGGGAAAGGCTGCTCTGGGCATGAGGTCAATCTGGTGCTCAATGCCACGTAGGAGAGACAGACATGCGTGTATCTCTTCAGGAAATACATCCTGGAATCTATTGAGACGGGATGCTACTTCCGGAGGTAGCTCTATCTCTTTTTTTCTTGCACTCAAAACCTCTTTAAATACCATTAGAAGCATCAAGTCCTTAGAGGCCAAAGATCTTCGGATATGACTTGGTTGAATGAGAAAATTAGATTTAATCAATTTTTTCTCCTTACTCATTTGCAACTGTAACTCGTGTACCTGGGCAGGAGTGAGAGGAGCTAGGCTGACCTTTCTTTTGTCATGTACATAGGTGTACAAGCTGGTCCGGCCGTCATGCCTTGTCTCCTTGTCAATTTTCCATGGCCTTCGTAGAAGAAGGTGGCCAGCTTGCATTGGTACCACGTCACAAATGATCTGGTCTTGGTATAGGCCCACACTGAATGGCACGGTTACTTGCTCATGAATGTTGGGCTCCACCTTGTCATCTAGCCATCTTGGTCGGTATAGCCGGAGGTGCTTAGTCTTCTCTAGCTTATGAACCATTTACGCACTAGCCACATTAGTGCGAGAACTACCATCTATGATGAGGTTACATACCTTTTCCTTGATGGTGCACCGGCTGTGGAAGATGTTCTTCCTTTGAATGGTCTCGCAGGGGTCGACCATTGCACTTTGGATTCGCCGTGTCACCAATATATATCCCCCATCATGGTGTTCTATGTCTCCATTATCTGCTTTTGGTTCCAGCTCTTCTTCATCTTGAGACTCGTACTCTCCAGCCTCCGTGATCAACATGACCGGGTTGTTTGGGCACTCCCTAGAGATGTGGCCGCGACCACTACACTTGAAACAAGTGATGTAACGTGATCTCTGAGGGTTCGAAGATTTACTTGGCTCTCTCTGGTCACGGGTTAGTTCAGAAGCCTTGCTCTTGAACCGTGACTCGATCTAAATGTTCTTACCTTTTTCTACGGGCTTGATGCCATTGTTTGGTGTCCAAGGTGTCTTAGGCATGTTGCCTATGTCTTGGCTCTTGCGTTTGATGTGTTGTTCAGCCTGGGCAGAAAGGTGGAATAGATCCTTCAAATCACTATAGATTTGCCTCTCTACTTTCCGGTTGATCCTCTCTTGCAAGCCATCCAAGAACTGAGCCATCAATGCTTCTTCATCATCATTGAGCTCCAGCCTATTCCTGAGCCTCTGGAACTCCTCAAAGTATTCTTCCACTGATCTTGTGCCATGTTTAAGAGTACAAAAGCGGCGTTGCAAATCTCTATGGAAATAGGAAGGAACAAACCTTTGCCTCATGAGGTCATTTATGTCGACCCATGAGTCTACGGGTCTCAAGCCTCACAATCCCACCAAATGACGGCATTATCTGTGAGTTGTGCTACTGCCATGGAGAATCTCCTAGGGTCTGGCTGGTTGTAATGGTCAAAGATGTGATCCATTCTTCGTTTCCAATCTAGATAGGCCTCGGGGTCTACATTTCTGCAAAACTTGGAGGTGTTAGTTTGACAGCATGGTGATTTACCCGGTTATAGGCATAGTCATCTCTATCTTCTGGATGTCTAGGGAGCATTCTTGGTCTCTGGTGATGACTATATGGTTGGTAGCCATTGCCTTCTTCTTCTGGTTGTCGTGGGGGTCCTCTCGGCCTAGGGTAATAGCCGTGAGGCTGGTGGCATTAATCTTCATCCGGGTGGGGGTCATCCTGTTCTGGCCGTGGTCTAAGGTGGTCAGGGCCTTCAGCAGGGTCTTTGCCAGCCCTCACGTGCCTTATGGCCTGGAATCTCACTGGCCGTTCTAATTGATACGAGTTGGGTTTGGAGTGTGGTGAACATGGCCATCATGGCCTTAGTTGCATCCTGATTTTCTCCTTCTGCCACCATGTGCTACAAGAGAAAATAAGGGTAAGTTGCTCCTAAGAATTTCTCTAGAAGTGGGTTTTTAAAATAAGTTAAACTTAATAGAAAAGGCAAAAGTAGAAAAAAAGAAAATCTTGCAAAAAGAAAAAACAATTAATGGTGCAATCTAGCCGATTTTTTTTTTTTTCTTGGGCGATTTCTTTCTTGTTTTCTTGTTTTAATTTTTGATTTAACCTAAGGATTAATGGAAATATGACTTAGAAGAAAGGAAAAACAATAGATAAAAATAAAAAATGATTCTAAACCCTAGTGATGCACGTAGGAGAAAGGATCCACTCGGTTAATTTCTATATGAATTTTTTTTATTTTTTTTAATGGAACTAAACTAATGCACAAAATTGAAACAAAGCTGAATTAAAGGATAGAAACAACCTGGTTTTAGGAGCTTGAGCTCTGATACCAAAATGATACAAGCCATAACTCACGGCCGTGATGCTCTCGGACAGCTTGAAGAAGTTTAGGCGAGAAACTCGGCCTTAGGCTTCTGAAGTGGGGTTTGGTGGTGTGTGAAGGGTGGTGGGTGGTGGGGTGAAATGAAACACATGAGGTATGGAAGTGATGAGGACATCAGGTCGTACATCCAGCCAGGAGACCAGACTGGCCGACCAGGAAGCTTTCCCGAGACAGCAGGACCATCTGGCGCGCCTGCCGGACCAGACAGTACCGCCGGACCCTCGACCTATAGGACCAAACCGGTCAACATCGCCGGCGGAGAGGCCCAAGCTTCCGGCACACTTGGTGGGGACGTGAATGACACCGCCGGTCCCCTTGATGACACCGCCGACTCCGGGATCAACTTGGCCAGTCCTGAAGTCATTCCGGCCAGTACCGCGCACAATCCAGCCGGTACAGGCCATCCAGCCGAGTACACGCACAGTTCCACTTCTACACAAGAGGACTCGGACCAAATGAGCTACCAGCTCCAGGACATGCACTTAGAGGAAGTATCTACACCAGTGGTACCTCCAGGACCAATGACAAGAAGCAGATCAAGAGCACTCTTCCACAAATTCAGCTTATGGGTCGACAAGCTTCTAGAGGAAGAGCAGCTAAGGACAATGGGCCAGAAGAGCAATTTAGAGTCCAAAGGCTTCTCAAAAACACAAGGAACATCAGAGACTTGGGCTTTAGTGGCAAGAGAGGTCAGGGCCCAAAGATATTTAACCCTACTCCAAGTCGAAGACTAGGAACAAGGCGCGTGCATGCCACAAGGACGGCCACCTTCCATTTCTTGGCCGTGAGGTGAGTTAAGGTAAGTTTACATTCGAATATATGCCTCTTTCTGTTTTGCAGGGGAGGATCTAGTTGCTTTACATTTTTGAGTCAAGAACATTTTAGGAATAGGTCCTTTTTCGGTTATGCACTTTTGTATCTTTTCCTTTTGTGCACTTTTTTAAACTTTCCTTTTTCTTTATTTGTGTCGACCCTAGAAGGTCAAGCTGTCGAGCATATTAATAAGGCTCCTTCCAGCATTGTAGTTCGACAACCTTTTTGATTATTAATAAAGTAGAACTTTTTTCCCTACGAGCTTTCTCTCAAGAGAGACTTGTGCGCTTAGAACCTAGTTGAGACCAGCCCTCCTAGCTCTAAGTTTGTGATTTATCACGAGGTTTATCACCCCTCGTGTGGTTCACTTCACCTTTCCATCGAATACCAACCCAAAAACCCCTATCCAAGAAGTCTAAGGTCGATTTTCTCACCTAAACTTCTCCAAACAGCCCACGCGCATACATCCTTGAATCAAGGCTTGTATCATTTTGGTATCAGAGCTTAAAGCTCCTAAACCAGGTTGTTTCTATCCTTTTTCTTGTCTTATTTCTAGTTCTTGCATTAGTTTAAGTCGTATTCAAGAAAAATAAAAAAAAACAACATCAAACTCCAAACCGAGTGCATCTAGCCTCCTACGTGTATCACCAGGGTTTAGGTTCACTTTTGCATTATCATTCACGTTTTCCTTTTTGTTTAAGTTATATTTCCTTTATTTTTAAGTTTAATTAAAAAGAAAAGAAAAAGAAAATAGAAAAGATACTAAAAGAATTCGAATTGGACAGCTAGCACAAGTTGTCTACGAAGTTTCCTTTTTTTTCGAATTTCCTTTCCTTAGGATTTTCCTTTTTGCATTTTTTTCAAATCCCATATAAAAAGAAACTCTCCTAATAATTTAGGAGTACCCTAATTATCTTCTTTCTTTGTAGCACACCATGGGAGAAGAGAATAGAGACGCAGCTGAAGCCATGATGGCCATGTTCACCACACTCCAAACCCAACTCGCATCCATAGGCGAAAGGTTGGAGCGCGTGGACAGACCAGTGAGATTCCAGGCCATAAGGCACGTGAGAGCTGAGCAAGACCGTCCTGAGGGTCCTGAGTACCTTAGGACACGGCACGAACAGGAGGAAACCCAGCCAGATGGAGATGAGGACACGCAACCTCATAACTATCACCATAGGCCGAGAGGACCTCCACGGCAACCAGAGGCAGAAGATGATGGCTTTGAGCCATATGGTCTTCACCAGAGGCCAAGAATGCCTCCTAGACGTCATGAGGATGGAGATGAACACACCTATAACCGGGTAATTCATCCTGATGTTAAACTAACTCCTCCAACTTTTGCAGGAAAAGTAGACCCCGAGGCTTACCTAGATTGGGAGAAGCGAATGGATCATATCTTTGATCACTACAACCAACCAGGACCTAGGAGAGTCTCAATGGCAGTAGCACAACTCACGGACAATGCCCTCATCTGGTGGGATCGTGAGGTATCTGACAGAAGGAGGAAGAGAATGAGACCCGTAGACTCATGGGTCGACATGAAAGACCTCATGCGACAAAGGTTTGTTCCACCTTACTTTCATAGAGATTTGCAACGTCGTTTTCGTACTCTTAAGCAGGGTACCAGATCAGTAGAGGAGTACTATGAAGAGTTCGAGAAGTTAAGGAACAGATTGGAGCTCAATGATGATGAAGAAGCATTGATGGCGCAATTCTTGGATGGACTCCAAGAAAGGATCAGCTGCAAGGTGGAAAGGCAAATCTACAACGACTTCAAGGACTTGTTCCACCTATCTGTGCAAGCTGAACAGCACATCAAACGTAAGGGCCAAGACATCCGCAGCAAGCCTAAGACACCTTGGGCACCAAGCAACATGCCTAAGACAGTGGACAAAGGCAAAAGCGTAGAGATCGAGTCAAGGTTCAAGAGCAAGCCTCCTGAACCCACCCGTGACCAGAGAGAGCCTGGTAAGTCTTCTAACCCTCAAAGATCACGTGACATAACTTGTTTCAAGTGCAGGGGACGTGGACACATCTCAAGGGAGTGCCCAAACAACCGAGTCATGCTGATTACGGAGGCAGGAGAATATGAGTCCCAAGATGAAGAGGACAATGAACCAGAAGGAGAGTACGGTGACATTGAGTACCCTGATGTAGGGGAAGTGCTGGTCACTAGACGTATCCTCAGTGCAATGGCGGATCCTTCAGAGACCATCCAAAGGGAGAACATCTTCCACAGCCGTTGTGATGAGGTCATCAGCCCAAACCCCGGCCAACTGCCCGGCCCGGCCGGCCCAAGGAACACAAAGGCGGCCAAATACGCGCAAAGGGATACATGGGTGTATCTTCATGAATCCAAGCTTAACCAAGAAGCGGCCAGCCAAGACCAAACCTGGCCTATAATCCTGACTCACAGAGGACACGCGGCGACATGCAGCTCACGAAAAACAAGGCCAGATCAAGTCATGTACCATACATCAAATTGGAGTTTTTGAAACTTACCATATTTGGAACTTTCCTTATATGAAAGTCTCCAAAGGTTTCTTTGGCGACCAGGAGACTTTTTGGTACTTCTAGGAGCTCCCTTAAGCACTTCTAGAAGCTCAAACACGCCTTGGACCAGACGGGTCCATCCGTGCCTTCAAATGAACCGATTGGAGCCGTTTATGGCAAGTGAGATGGCCAACTGGTTTAATCATTTGCAAACCAAAACATGGCGTCCAGGAGATATTATTAAGGCCCTAAGGAAGCCCAAAATAAACCTACCATGCACCAGCCACCAGAGGATCAGGCGAATCCCATTCCTCCAAGACTTGCCATATATGGACCGAAGTGCACTTAATGTGTTCAGATTGCAATATCTCTATTCCTTGCAACTTGGGCACGTATTGAAGACTTTCCAAAGCATCCAGGATGTACCTAGACACCTTACATTCGCCCCAAAGCTCTCAAGATTCAAGCATATAAACTTTCCTTGTTGACCAAACTAGACATTAATGGCCAACAGCCATATATTTTAAATATATGATTTCCTTTTCTCTTTTTTAGGTTTAGGACCATTGCTAAGAGCACTATATAAGCTCAGCACGACCTCATTGTAAAGACAGACCACCATTGAAATAAAAGTTGAATACAAAGTATTTTCTTCAAAGCCTTGTCTTTGAACTTGTTCTTATTCTTTAGAAACTAAGTGTGTGATTCACTTCCTTTCTACTGAAGCCACGGCCAGGTTAGTTTGAGAGATTCAAACTCCCTTGGTTCACCTTTGATCGTGTGATTCGATCAAAACCCCCTCCTTTTAGTTCCCTTGCCCCTTAAGCCAAGAGAGATTCTCGGTCTTGCGAGTCACGGCCGTACCGCTTGTGAGATTGATATTCAATCTTACATCATTTGGTATCAGAGCTAAAAGCTCCTATCTCAGGTTGTGTTAATCCAACCTTTATCCTTTATTTTTTATGCTTTTGTTTGCATTTTTCTTATTTACATCTTATCAAAAAAACCAAATAAAAATATTTGTTCTTATTCTTCATTTGCATTGTTTCTTGTTGTTTTTTTGTTTGCTCTTATATAAATCTAAAACCAACACAAAAAATTGTATTTCATGTTTACTTAATTTCATTCATCATAAGAAAAAAAAACCAAAAATATAAGCATCACTCATTTTGTTATTTTCGAATTTAGTTATTAGTAAAGTTAAAAAAAAAGATTCATTGAATATTGTTTTTTCGTCCTAAATTAATTTAAAATATCAAAAAACCAAAAAAAATATTGTCTTTTAGTTTTCTTTAAAGTTAGTTTCCAAAAGAAACAAAAACAAAAACCTAAAAATATTTACTTGTATCGATTTTAATTTTACTACTTATGTGTTAATATCATATATTCACTAGAGTGTAGTTTCTTTAATTGTTGATTTCGGCCTGATATCTCTTCTTATTGTTGTGCAAGGTACAAAATTTAATGATGGAGAACTATGAAGAAGAAGAAGACACCATGAGCATACCACAAACTGATTGTAGTCTAGACAACGACTATGATCAAAGCCTAACCACCAGCGAGTGTGACGATGCAGAAGAGTCATGGAATCAAGACTATTTGGAGACTGATTTTAGGGAAGAATCAGATGGAGAAAACCTTGAACCAGAACCACTGGACTATGACCAAGACTTGTCCGACGTAGATGATTCTAATGGATATGGGACATGGCATGAAGACTATTCAGAATATCATTTTGACAATGAAACAGAAGTTGAAGAACTCAAACCAGAGCCACCAGACTACTATTCCACTGACCAAAGCTGGCCAAAGAAAATTACGCCTCGCCACTTCGTTGTGTCAAGCCGAGTGCCAACCTACACCACTCCAACTAGATCAAGAAATCAGACCAGTAAGGTATATATTTACAATTCCAAATCTCTAACCTTTTCAGGGTATAACAAGGATCCAGATGAATACCTCCGATGGGAAACCAACATGAAACAATGGCTGCGCTCAAACAACATCCCCAAAGAAGAGAAGTTCTCATATGCCGTTGATATGCTCGTTGGAGATGCCTACAATTGGTGGTTGA